>CM070079.1:38915138-39515138 GCA_036250285.1 Pyrocoelia pectoralis | reverse complement strand
TTTACTGACTACAATTCATACTAAAACCGTTTTTAGCAAATGTTGCCGCAAAGTACAAATGATGTACACACAGTGTGAAGACCAAGTGCATTTTTTCGAAATATATTCATACTTGATATGACATAGAAATAGAAAGTTTCATCCTACGAAAAACTACAGAAATTGTTTCAGGCAGACAGTCGAATGGATAATAATAATAATAATAATGGTTTTATTGCATCGATCCTGTTTCCAGGATATTACAATACGTCAATCATGATAAAAACTAGTACAACAAAATGTCACTTATTCACTAATTTTGTGTAACCTCATGAAACTCATCCAAACCATAAAAGTTACGTGCCCAAAGCAGATTCTTTAGTTCGCATTTAAATTTGTGTAAGTTTTTTATCGCCTTAAGGTAACTTGGAAGTTTGTTAAATATTTTAACACTATTATAATTGGTGGAATTTTGTCCAATATTGTGAGAACAATATTGAAGTCTAATCTCCTGTTTTCTTCTAGTGTTATATTTTTTTTTATAATGTGAAGAGAGGTACCAGTTATTTTTGTAACATTTTTAATAACGTTTTGCAGATCTTTGTCTGCTTCTTCAGATTTATCTAAAAAAAATTTTATACAATTGTTAACAGGTTTTTTAACAGAGACATTTATATTGACGAATTTTTTAATTTTTTTTGTACTAGGATAATTTCCTGAGGGGTTAAGTAAAAAAAAATTTTTTTTGAGGTTACTTACTAGGAGGTGAAAAGTTACATGTATGTAGGTGCTGTTGTAAGACACTGTAAAGATGAGATTACCAAGTATGTTTTTTTTTTCATTAAAATCAATAGATGTTGATAGATAATTATTAACTTAATTCTTCAAATTATGAGAAAATTTTGTCGAGCATGGCAATCAATTGAGGCATGCGCACGACATTAGTAAAAGGTAAGTAATAAATACAGGGTATTTGAGAATAAGTGTGAAATGTACAGGTTAAAGTGTATTAATTATGTTGTGGAAAATAGAGCTTAACTTGTCGATATCGCTGCGGAAGTTAATAGAGTTTTTATTTTGTTTAATTTCTATCATTTCGAGGATCAATCTTTTGTGTAGGGATGTTTCAGTCTGTAGGATTTTCGGGTTGTCAAAGTTAAATTTATGGAAATGTGTAAGGGCGTGTACGGTAAGGGCAGTTTTTGGAAGTGATGGATTGACAAAGGATTTTTGAATCGAAGATTGGTGTTGCTTAATGCGGTTAATGAGGTTTTGTTTAGTTTGACCAATGTAACATGAATCACAATTAAAGCAGTCAATTTGATAAATAAGGTCAGAAGTTAAAAGGGGTTTAGTTTTATCTTTAAGATTTGTGAAACATTTTTTATTTATTGTATTTGAGTTTTTGAACGCAGTGTTGATGTTATGTTTTTTGAGATTGTTACCAATCTTATCTGAACACTATTATAATTGGTGGAATTTTGTCCAATATTGTGACAACAATATTGAAGTCTAATCTCCTGTTTTCTTCTAGTGTTATGGTTGTGATAATTTTCGTTTGTTTTGTATTTAGATTGATTTTTAAAAACCAAGACAGCCATATTTAAAATTATTAAATCATATAAAGTTAGAATTTTATGTTTTTTAAATAAGCTTTTACAATGGTATTGTTGATCAACTCCCGCAATACAGCGAACAATACGTTTCTGCATTCTGAATACATTTTTGATTGATGATGAACAATACCAATAACATATTCCATACGTTAATCTTGATTCTACATATGCGTAGTAAACGTTAATTAATTGCTTAATATTTAAAATTTGTTTTAATTGTCGAATACAGTAGCAGACAGAACCAAGCTTAGTTACCAAATCACTACAATGTCTCTTCCAATTGAAATTTTCATCTACATGAATACCCAAGAACTTTAATGATGAAGTTCTAGAAATTCTATTATTGTCTATAGATAAATCAATGTTTAGTTCGCCTCTGTTTTGTCTGTTATGAAAACGAATGTAGAAGGTTTTTGTGCAATTTAAATGCAATGAATTTAGTGCGAGCCAGTCTCTTAAGTTGCAAAGAACTTCGTTGCATCTTTTCTGTAATGTGTGTGCACCATTGTTACTTACAATCAATGATGTATCGTCAGCATACATGGTACATTCGATATTATTTAATGATTCTTCCAAATCGTTGTTGTATAGGATAAAAAGAAAGGGTCCTAAGACTGTTCCCTGTCCTATACCCAGCGAGATGGATAATATGTCCGAATTTATTGTATTTTGAGTTGTATTATTTTCATAAGACAGGCAATACGACAAATGAGGAAAGAAAAGAATACCTAGTAGAGGAAGACGACAACCACATACAACTAGAGGAAGTACTAAAAGCAATAAAAAGCATAAAAAGAGGAAAAGCAGCAGGACACGACAAAATAACAGGTGAAATGGTGAAAAATCTAGGATCAAAGGGCACGGAATGGTTACAAAAAATATTAAATAAGGCGTGGGATACAGGGAAAGTACCCGAGGACTGGAAGATTGGGGCAATCCTACCAATATTTAAGAAAGGGGACAGTAGAGAATGCCCGAATTATAGGGGTATAACATTATTAAGCATTGTATCCAAAATATACGAAAGCATATTAGAAAAAAGGCTAAGGAACACAGTCGAAGAACAATTGGAAGAGGCACAGAGTGGATTTAGGAAGGGAAGGAGTGTGCAAGACCATATTTTCACTATAAAGCAGATGTTGGAAAAAAGCAGAGCAGGAGGCCTGAAGATATATATGGCATTCCTAGACTTGGAGAAGGCCTTCGATACAGTGCCGCAAATAGAAGTGTGGGATAGCTTAAACAAAAGAAATGTTAACCCGAAATTAATAACAGGTATCAAAAGCCTATACGATAACAATAAAAGCTACATAAGAAAAGACAATGCAGAATCACAAACATTTACAATAAACGATGGTTTAAGACAAGGAGGGATAATGAGTCCAACTTTATTTACGCTAGTAATGGACGATGTTATAAAAGCGACAAGGAACAGAACCAAAAAGCTACATGTAGGTTACAATAGGCTAGCAGCAGTGACGGTGTCGGAATGCGCTTTTGCGGACGATATAATGGTATGCGCCGCTAATGAAAAATATCTACAAGAAAACCTACAAATATGGGAAGAAGAGCTATCAAGAAGAAAAATGAGAATAAATACGAGTAAGACAAAAGTAATGGTGATCAGCAAAGAAAAAATAAATATAAACATAGAAATAAATAAAGAGGTAATCGAACAGGTGAACGTATTTAAATACCTGGGAGTGATGATAGACAGGGATGGAAACATGACAGAGGAAATTAACGAGAGAATTAGTAACACAGCGAGAATGTTCCATAGCCTGAGCAAATCTTTCATAGGTAATCAAGAAATCAGTAGAAAAACAAAAATGACTGTGTATAGAACGGTATTCAGACCGATTTTAACATACGGAAGTGAAAGCTGGGTATTGTCAAACACAATGAAGAGTAAGATACAAGCAATGGATATGAAGTATCTAAGAAGAGTTAAGGGCATAACTAGAAGAGACAAGATAAGAAACGATATAGTAAGAAAGGAACTAGCAGAAAGAGTCAGTTATCGATGTAATAGAAAAACAGCAATTGAGATGGTTTGGTCATATCTGCAGAATGGACAATAAAAGACAAGTTAAAAGTGTATGGGAAGCAGGAGGAATAGGAAGTAGAGCAAGAGGAAGACCGAAGAAGACGTGGAATGATGAAATAGCGGGGATATTGCGCAAAAAAGGCAAAACGTGGACTGAAGGCAAGAAGATGACAGGAAATAAGAAAGAGTGGACAAAATTTATAAATATAGTAGATGTAGAACATTAAAATTAAAATTAGGTGAAATGTAAAACCTTACACCTTAGGGTAAAAAGGTGCTTGATATATGTATATACATATATACAGGGTGTCCCATTTTAATCTTACCAGCGGATTTTCTCGAAATGAGGACCCCTGACAAAAAAAGTTGCTAAATAAAAGTTTGATGGTTTGGAGGGGGACGTCCGATTCTGTAACAAATTTCACCCCCCGACACTCACGGGGGTGACTGTAGAATGTTAAATGGAAACCCCTATTTTTTATTGCAGATTCAGAAAGAGCATAAAAAAATATGAAGATTTTATTTGAGAACTTTTTATTTATTTGCAACAGGTGGCGCTGCAAACGGGGTGTCCAGTTGTCCCATTTTAATCTTACCAGGGGAATTTCTCGAAATGAGGACCCCTGACAAAAAAAGTTGCTAAATAAAAGTTTGATGGTTTGGAGGGGGACGTCCGATTCTGTAACAAATTTCACCCCCCGACACTCAGGGGTGGATAGGGGGGGTGACTTACATGGAATGTTAAATGGAAACCCCTATTTTTATTGCATATTCAGAAAGCTCATACAAACCTATGACGGTTTTATTTGGAAACTTTTTTTGTCAGATGTACTCATTTCGAGAAATTCCCCTGGTAAGATTAAAATGGGACACCTGGACACCCCGTTTGCAGCGCCACCTGTTGCAAATAAATAAAAAGTTCTCAAATAAAATCTTCATATTTTTTTATGCTCTTTCTGAATCTGCAATAAAAAATAGGGGTTTCCATTTAACATTCTACAGTCACCCCCGTTTCCCACCCCCGTGAGTGTCGGGGGGTGAAATTTGTTACAGAATCGGACGTCCCCCTCCAAACCATCAAACTTTTATTTAGCAACTTTTTTTGTCAGGGGTCCTCATTTCGAGAAAATCCGCTGGTAAGATTAAAATGGGACACCCAGTATATTATTTTCATATTTAATTGAAACATATTGTTTTCTTTCATCTAAAAAGGATTTAACCCATGTTAATGCTGACCCACGTAAACCATATCTTTCAAGTTTGGTAAGTAACAATGTTTGATTCACACAATCGAAAGCCCTGCTCAAGTCACAGAAAATTCCAACAGGACTCTCAGATTGATCTAGTTTCTTGTGAATACTATTACAGAACTGATCCAGCGCAGTAGCAGTTGAATAATTACGCCTAAACCCATGTTGATTTTTTGTTAAAATTTGATATTTGTTGGTGAATTCAGTTAATCTATTTAAATAACAATGTTCATAAATTTTCGAAAAAGATGAAGTTAGGCACACAGGTCTATAGTTACCTATGTCCTGTTCATTGCCTTTTTTATGTATAGGAACTATTTTGTTCAATATTTTAATTTTTGTGGAAATACTCCTTGACAAAATGATTTATTGATTATGTACGATAGAGGACGAGCAAGGTCCCTGCATACTAATTTCAAAATTTTCACAGATACGTCATCATTACCAGGTGCAGAATTATCATTTAATTTATAAAAAACAATATTGAGAATTTCCTATTCATCTACAGGAAAAAGAGCCATGGTAGGAAAATATTTATGGTTATTAATTTTCATGTGTGATTTGCATCTATGAATATTATTAACAATATTTTGAGGGGCATTTTTAAAAAACTGATTGAAACAATCGGCTACCAATGTTGGTTCACTAACTGTGTCATCATTGTCTTTAATGATCATATTTTTATGTGAGGTATGTTCGTTGGACAAATACTTTACAACTTTCCAAACTCCTTTCGTTGAATTTATATTAGATTGAATTTGTTTTTGATAGTACTCTCTTTTCGTGTCATTAATAAGCTTATTATGTTTAACTTTTGATTCTCTATAATTGACAGTTAAGTTGGGGTAACTTTTCTGCATTATAAATAAGTCTTTAAGGTTTGTACTCGATTTTATAATTTTATCATTTATCCAACTCTTATGGTGATTTATTTTCAATAGTCATGATTTTAGGGAAATGTTTATCGAAGTATCGAAACATTCATTACCATCTTCTGTTGAATACACTTCGGACCATTTTTCATTAGACACGTCGCTCTTAAAGTTAAGTTTATTATGTTCGCTAAAGTTCCTTTTATGTTTTTTAATACCGACCTTTATTGGGATGACATTATCATTTACTGCTATCATAATGGTTCGATGGTCAGAATTACAATTGTCAAAAATACATGAGTAAGCATTATGGTAATTTATGAAAACATGGTCAATAGTGTACTCGTTACGAGTCGGTTTTTTTATCACATCATAGTACCCTTTATCTCTAACAGGATCTATGTTAATGTCACCTCCAACAATAATGATACAATTATTTCTATAAATTAGGTCAATAATACATGATATTTGTCTCAAAAACAAATCAATATTGCCTGAAGGCGATCTATAACAATTTAGTAAGATTGTTTTGCCCTGGTTGCCACTATATTCGACACCGCATATTTCTATTTCCTTTTCTATACAAAATTTAGTCAAGTTTAAGGCTGTTGTGGATTTTGTATCACGTACCCAAATACCAACACCACCACGGTTATATTGACTTCTTGAAAAACCAGTGGCATATTGAAATTCTCTAATTTGGATGAGCTTCACGAAATCATGCTTAACCCATACTTCTGAAAAACAAAGATATAATAAGTCTGAATTATTATTTATATAGTTAACATATATATCGTCACCCTTATTGCTATTCAGCCCTTGACAATTTAAGAATAAATGACTATATTTGTTACTATTGTTGTTGGTTGATATTGTGGATTTGAAGTGTTGTAGACGGTTTAGTTGTCTATTTTCAATTTGTGGCGTTCTCGAAGTACATGGAAACGGTGAAAAAACTTTCCAATTGTTGCTCCCATCGGCCATATGTTTTGATCTTGAACTGCCTCTAATTGGTTACCCGGAACTGATAACTTGAAGCTGCTATAAATTGTAGGAAATTTTGATTCCATTTTTATACATTCTTCTACGTTTATTTGAATCGACTTAAGGTAATTTTGAAGAGATTCTTCTGATAAATCCGGTTGGAGTCTTGTGACATACATTTGCTCGCATTTAGGAACACCTTTAATGTTTTGAATATTTTCGTTTATTCCATGTAGTGGTGATTTTTTTAATCTACGTCGCGATACTTTTTGTAGTATAAATGC
Source organism: Pyrocoelia pectoralis (assembly GCA_036250285.1). Taxonomy (NCBI): domain Eukaryota; kingdom Metazoa; phylum Arthropoda; class Insecta; order Coleoptera; family Lampyridae; genus Pyrocoelia; species Pyrocoelia pectoralis. Next base: position 39,508,106 of record CM070079.1, on the reverse strand, counting down.
GTCTCCATTAATTTCTTTTGTGTTTTGATTTTGTTGTATGTTAGTGTTGACCTTTTGGTCAAGTTGTTTGTTATTGAACGATAAATTTGAAGGTTTATTTGTGTAACCACATTCGCATATGATTTATTAGGAATTTTCTTATCGTGCGTATTTTCTTTATCCAAAATTGGATTTACAGGTAGAATTTTGTCGACAGTTTTGTTATCAGATGATTTTTTTTATCCATCGATTTTTCTTGTTCATCTTTCTGTTTCTCACCAATTAAATGCGCATTTTTTGTATAGGGGTATTCAATCATTGAGATTTTTTCTTCTAATAAGTGAATTTTGTCATACAGCAAAGTAATTAATTGATTTTTGTCTTTTATGATACATTTTAAGTAATCTATTTCTTACCCCAGTCAAATTAGCCTTCAACCTCGGAATGGAAGCGAATAAGCTAAAAATTTGTAGAAACCTTCATTTTGATGTACTCATGACTGACAAAAAAGTCTCATATCATATCGTGTCTGCGTCACAAGTTATTCAAGGTCAAAGGTCGGGTAAATTGGTTTTTTGCAATTATTTCGTTTTATACGCGAAATACCGCATTTGAGGTTATTATGAATTTTGTAGGTCATACAATTATCTACAATTTTCATCTCAAACATTTTTTTATAACTTCAACCATTCTCGAGATATAGCGCGGAGAGTGGGGAGCGCGCATTCGTATGTAAAGTCTATAGCTAGTAAACGACCGACGTCGACAAGTAAATTGTAGATTACACAATTTATTAATAAATTGAAAATAAAATTTGTGACATTATTTTTACTATTATTTATAAATGTGACAAGTTAATTTATTTCTAACAAATTATTAAATATGTTATTTATAAGTAAGAAATTTTTGTAATAATATTCATTATTTTATAGTTTATGCTTTTCAAAGAGTTTGTATAGTTTCATCTAAACGTTAATATTCGGATTAAAATATTATTGTCATTATAATGATTAAAAATTTTGTATAATCATCTATCCACCTAAGCAACGCTATGTAAGTTTAACATATACGGATGCGCGCTCCCCACTCTCCACGCTATATCTCGAGAATGGTTGGAGTTATAAAAAAATGATTGTAATGAAAATTGTAGATAAGTGTATGATCTACAAAATTCATAATAACCTCGAACGCGGTATTTCGCATAGAAAACGAAATAATTGCAAAAAACCGATTTACCCGACCTTTGACCTCGAATAACTTATGACGCAGACACGATATGACATGAGACTTTTTTGTCAGTCATTAGAACATCAAAATAAAGGTTTATGCAAATTTTCAGCTTATTCGCTTTCATTCTGAAGTTTGCCCCTTTTTCTGTCTTATTTGACTGGGGTATCTGTGGGATTTCCTGTTTGTAACAGTTCGTCATTGACTTCTACATTGTTAGAAACATTTAAAGTACAACATGATATATTCTCACTATCTATCACACTTAACACCTTTAATTTAGTTCTAGCACAATTATCATGGTAGTAATTGTCACAATTGATGCACTTTACCCTTTTTTTAGCAGTCTTTTTTCCGCACACAGCACATAACTCATTGCATTGTAAATCAGACACCACTACATCGTTCGCCATTTTATTTAGGATGCAGAAGTAATGGAACATTCCGTTTTAATTCATATAAGATTTGCTAAAAGTTATCATAAAAATGATTTTTTAAACAACAGAGAAATTTTGGAAACAATTATCTACTAAGTAAAAGGATTCCCAACGATGCAAAACAGGCAAATTTATTTATTTCTCATGGTCATAATCCATTGAATTGTTCCTTCATAGGAATTAGTATACAGGGTGATTCATTAAGAATGTCCAATCTCTGAATTGGAGAATCCAGACCTCAAAATATGACGATTCTGCCCAACATGCATTATACAAACATTGCTAGTTTCCGAGATACCGGGTGTTTAAAGTTTAAATATGAATTTTGATTTTCACATTAACAATTAATTAATTAATTAATTAATGTGATTAAAAATAATAGACAAGGGTTATTTGATATGAAGAGATCTTTGCGAAAACGGATCATAAAATGTATTGAAGTAAATGGTGGACATTTTGAACATTTACTTTGAAGTTTTTTATTTTTGTTTTTTAATTAATTAATTTTAATTAATTGGCAATCCTCATGCAAAAAAAGGTAAAACTGCCAATTTTCAAAAAGAAATTGTGAAAAAATAGAAAGTTATTGCAAAAATCAAAATGAATATTTAAACTTTAAATACCCGGTATCTCGGAAACTAGCAATATTATTTGTATAAGGCATGTTGGACAGAATCATCATATTTTGAGGTCTGGAATCTACAATTCAGAGATTGGACATTTTTAATGAATCACCCTGTATAAATAAAGATTTTGGGCATTGCTGCTGACCAAAGATAAAGCCGAAAGTTTACAACTTAAGCAATTACATAAAAAGAAATTGAAAGAGAGATGTCTACTTTATATAAATATAATTAGTTAAACAACTTCTTATTGACAAAAATGATTCGAGATGAATATAAATTGGTTGTGCTCAAAATTCGATAAAGTTAAAAGAAATTTTCCACTTTAATTACTTTTGAAGTGAAATTAAATTTTCCTCTCGGAGAAACACATTCAAGACTACTATTTTTACAAATACGGAATAAATCGAGAAGCAACATCATTTAGAGACTAACGAAATTAATCGCAACATGTTGTTAGTAATTGTGTTACTTTGTAACATTGTTGAAAATTTGTTTTAACAGATTTATGGCGATTATAAAGCTTGCGTTTACGAAAACGCTTCGAGCATTTTAGCTACTATGTTAATGGATTTGAAAACTATTACACATTACAACTGTAAATGGAACTCATGCATATATCTAATTACACATCGCGGTCTAATTCTAGATAGGGTGAAATAATTATCTGAATTTCGTAGAGTATGGTTTAAAACGTGTTTGGCTCAAGAAAAATAAACAAATATCCCTTTAATCTGGAGAAATAAGTTTCGTTCAGAACACCTGAATTAAGTCATCTAATTTATAACAGCAGAGGAAATGGATATTTTGAAAAATAAATAAAAAAAATTCATTTTCACATTTACGTGATCATTGGAAAACAGAGAATTTTACAAATAAGGTAATGTAAATTAACGCTGAGCTTTTGATACTTCCGGCGCGGCGGCGGTGTGGTAATTAACTCAGACCATTTCATGTCCGTTTCGCCGCACCTCGAATTGGAAAATTTCCTCGCAAAAAGGATACTGATGAAAGAATAAAACTAATATGTCAATTACACGATTATGTCGACGTTATTAGGGTACATACGCCATTAATAAAACACTAAATACATAAAATTAATTGAGTGGATAGAATCGGAAAATGGAAGAAGTTAAATTTTCTCTCATTAGAATAATAGTATTGTAAACTAAATTTTCCCTAATATTCAAAATTACAGTTAGAGCCGTCTATAATATCAAACATAACTCATTAAATTAAATCTGCAAAAATGTAATGTAATCAGAGTGAAGGCGAACATCCTTTTAACGAAATTATTCGTCATTCATTCATATTCACTCCTCAATTACTCAAAGACGACCGTTAACACGCCGAATTCAGAGTGATTTATTATTATCTATATTAACAAACTTGTACGTAACTTGACAAGTTAGAAAGAATGCTGGAAAACAAGGAAGTTAAGCCTAAATGAAATCTGGAAACGAGCAAAAGGCTCCGAAACGGCGACAAAAAAAATCAGAAATACACGAGGGGAAAAAAATAATATAACGATTCAAAGTCCCACCGGACGAAGAAAGCTCAATGAAAGCTTCAATCAAGAAAAGCGAGAACACCAGCAGAGAAAAGATAAAACACCTTGTAGAAAGAAAAGAAGCAATATAACGAAAGCAAACTGCTAAAAAACTCTAAAATATCTTTATGAAAATTAAAAGAAGCTATAGAATAACAATAACGAGTAATTTCACTAATTTTTCGTTTTAAATACAACCCAACGCGTTTCAACACAATGTGTCATTATCAAGAGTAACAGATTGCGAGGGATTAAAATTAGACAAGGTTTGCCGAGAAAAAAACCACATCTAATCAACCCTCTTTCCGTGAAAAGGCATGAAAAGAAAATGAGGTCCACTAGCAAAATTAATGAAAATAAGTTGTGTACAGGGATAGCCATTATAAATTACCCAATGGATATTTTCGTAATTATTGCAGATAGATGCCTATATTAAATGTAAAAGTTGTAGGATAATAAGCGAAGTGTCCTAATTTATCATGAAATACACAGTGGCTTACCGCATTTCGTAATTTAAGAAGACGATATGAATTATGTATTGCAAATAATGGTGGATACTTTGAGCACTTGTGATTTATTTTAGTTAAGTTCATTAAATTAGTTTTTGTTAAATTGTTTATTAAAATAGTTGGCTTATTAAACATACTCATTCTCATAGCCTACTTGGAAAATATTTATTTCCATAACAATAGCACAGAATCGTCTTTTATTCTGTGACAATAGTAAATAGCTTAACTGCTACATGCGACATTCAACCTCTAATAACTCTAAAACGGTTCAAGCCATGGGTATCATATGTTATATTTTTGAAATCAGAAAAATATGGGCTTCATGAAAATAAAATAAAATACAGGGTGTTCCATTTAAAAAAAGTATAATATATTTCCATTTAAAAAAAGTATAATATATTTTATATCTCTTAGCTGCGGTAAGCCACTGTGTATTTCATGATAAATTATGACACTTCGCTTATTATCCTACAACTTTTACATTTAATATAGGCATCTATCTGCAATAATTACGAAAATATCCATTGGGTAATTTATAATGGCTATCGCTGTACATATCAGAGCAGTAGCTGAGAAGATTGCAAAGCTTCTATCGATTCTTTCATATATTGAAGCACACCGAGAGCTAATTGTAGGAGATCGCACCTTCAATGCAGTCTCGAAATTTTACTACATCGGTAAAATTTGGTAAACGTTTGCGTCCTGTCCGTCGGTTAAGTCATTAATTTGGGCTGCGGTGATGCGTATTGCAATTAAGTGCAGAAAACAGACGAACCATATTTGCTTCTTCCTCTGTACCTGGGTCATTTTACAAATCTAGATAAATGGGGTTGAACCGCTATACAGCGTACAGTTCAATGGCTGCGTACTTTTCGCTGGCGCTATCTCTTAGTTAAACTGGAAAACACTTATGCATACACCGTAATATAATCAAAGACTACCTTGGTATAATCTAGATACGTACTGCTCTGGAAACAAATCAGAAGCAACTGTCTAGGTGGAAAGTTAGCATCTTGCAATACTATTTCAACTACTTGTAAAGGACATTGATTAAAAAATATCAATGGTGTACAATTGAAAATGTCATGCAATGCGCGAAACCGTACTCTAGCTAGACAAATCGATAGCAATAACTTCGCTTGTATCCAACCTTAATCTTCCTCAAAAGATCTTGTTTCTCGCAACTGAATGTAGTCAAATGCAAGTTTCTAAAAGCTTTGAAAATATAATATTGCACTGCAACCACTGTAACAGAAATTCACTTCCTATTCAGACATAAAGTAAATTTTAATTTTGTCCTCTGAAATAATATAATATAATAATATTTATATTTGTGCTCTGAATCGCTATACATATTTGCAGATGTTGCTCTGTTTTGTAGATATTATGCAACAAAACATTAATATCATTATATCGTTAATTAATTACAACCGCAGCAGCTACTACGGGAAACCGATCAGAAAATTACAAAAAGTCTTGTGAAAAAAAAATAGCTTTATAAAATTGTATCGTATTACATAAGGCACAAAACACGAGCTTTATCTGAATTTCCCTTTATAATAAAAAAGATCGACTCTCTGCTTTTGACACATTACGCCACGAACACTATAACACCTATATTACAAAAACGCCTATTGTTTTCCAATTGAACTAAGGGTCCTATCTTTCCATCTTCAAATAGATTCATCTTCGAAATAATCTCATAATCGTTTCCTACGAACGTATTTGTAGAATAATTTAATAAGGGTCGGTCTTTGAATCTTGACTTAAAGTTATTTGGGCGATAAATTTCTTGGTTACGATTGTATTGAAAATTCTATCGAAGGAAGGGCTAAGTGTATTGGAATTATTGAATAAACATAATTTGCCTATGACTTTATCAGCATTGGAAGAGTAGAATAGGTTACAAAATTCCTTATCGACAACTTCTTTTAGCTCGTAAACAATTTTTAAAAAAAGAAAGGTGCTTAATTATTAGTTCCGAACTTAAATGTTCCAAACTTAAACGAAAAAGTACAAAGGTTGGAATTTATTTGATAGACGATCTGAAAACACGATGATTTTTCAAAGGAAATGAGATATTTTCAAATAATAGAGGTTAAATATCGTAACCTTTTTCTGACTACGACACCTTGAAGTTTATGGGATTAAACCAATTGGAACTTTCCGAAGAAAGCAAATAATGTGATCAAATGACATTGTTCTTATATCTGTCAGATAGACGAATTGTTTTGTAGAGTTTGTTAATATCACGTCTCTTTCAAATTTTTACCGCGATCCTCTCGAAGACTTGTACAATTTGAAATTAATGTGCAACTCGAAATAATTTAAGCTCATCTAATTCAGCTTCCAGCTGAGATACTCAGTTCTTTATTTTCTGTTTCATATGTTTATAAGTAATATATGTTTATGTGTCAAAGCTAACCTAGTTAACTGTCTCTGTTATAGCCGGTTCACACGGCATTCCGTCTTTTATGAATCGTGATTAATAACGATACATCGAAGACGTAAAACGTTTGGTTTTAATTTGATGACTGAGGCACAAGTGTGTGCCCCTTCCTACATACATTCATCCCTATATGCCGAATCGTGATTCGTTGACGAAATTTATAGTGTGAACACGTTCATATATCACAATATATTTTCAACAACGGATCCGTTTTCGTAATTCGTGATTTGTTGACAAGAGAATGGTCAACGTTCCCAAACGAATCAGTCATTTTTGACAATTCGTAATACCGTAGGCGCGTGTGAACTCGCTCATGATAGAAATTGTGATGTCACTTAAAAAATAACGATTTGTTATAAATCACAGCCAGTCGTTTTTTCCGATACGTGATTTCCAAATACAAAGTTTCGTTGAAATATTTTTTTTTTCTACATTTTGTGTAAACTCATTGAATACTTAAATTTTGTACATCCATCACTAATCAAACAACACAAAATTCCATGCCACTTAAATAAATTCTTTTGATAGTTGACGTTTGAAACAATTTTTAATTGTTTTGATTGTGCGTTGCACACTTGATATTGGAGATGAGAATTGTTTCAATGAGTTCACACAAAAGTGCAGAAGGAAAAAATTAAAATTGACAAATCAGGTGTATATAAATTTATTTGTGGTTCTTGCGCCTCCTTTTACATTGGCCAAACGGGAAGAAAGTTCAGATGTAGGTTCTCGGAATACCTCTCTTGCATCAGGAATAACACCATTGGTAACAAATCATCTTTGGCGAATCACATCCTTGATTCCGGTCACACTTTTGATTCACGTGTTAATTTTAAAATACTTCATTATTGCGAGAAAGGCATCAAGCTCGACCTTCTTGAGACCAAAGAGATTATTGAGAATTATAACCATTCCCCTGCGTCATCGCTTAACGAACTCCTCAATATCAATAAAAATTTGTTTTTTCTTTAATTTTATTTAAATTTGGGCGGCCCCTCTGGCGGGTTTCCCCTGTATTTGATCCCTTGTTATAGGTTCCTTCTTTACCCACCACTAGTTTTCTACCGGTCGTCTCGACCTTCATTTTGCAATTATTTCCTACTGTTCGTCGCCATTTTATTTTTAACATGTTGTGCGTCGTTAATATACATCTTTTCAGTCTTTGGCTTAATTTTTAATTCTTTTACAATTTCTTTTAAGTAAGTATTTGCCCGGTTTTAGTTTTAACCTAACCTTACCTTTTCAGAATGGTTTTTCCCATTTTTACTTCTTCTTTGGCGCCCTTTTTGGCTTGTAAGTTGGTCTTGGTTTTTGCGTTGTTTTAAATTTGATTTTCCGTATGAAACGGAATTAATGTAACCTCATCGCACGTCATTCGCCTCCATCACCCATTAAAGTTTCAACCATCCATTATAATTAAAATATTTAGTAAGTATTTATGCTTAATAATCATTGTTCTAGCCTGATGATGCCAATTTGTAATTGGCGAAACATGTCATAATCTATAGATAAATTTAAGTAACTTTTATCCCAAGTTTAATAATACTTATTAGCTTGACTTTATTATTAATCAATCGTGCTACACTTTCAAGTTCTATATCTTCAATTAGGCTTTTTTAATCAACATTTCAATTCAACGTCACTTTTTAATCAATAAATAAATATATGGGAAAGGTTTTGTATTATTGATCGTATTTGCTCATCATTTTAACCCCATTTGGAGATTTAATTGTCAACTTTATGGATCACCACAACCTTAATAAAATTTTTCAGCGAAACATCGAATTTTAGTGATTAGCAACAACGTTGGCTTAATGGCCTTTATCACTGGTAACGTTTTTATATTAATTACACTATTAATAAAAGAGCTAATTAGGTGTCTTCATGTAAAGTGAGATACACACGGTATTAAGAAACAACTATCACACATTATGGCACATGGCATGATAAAATTTTTGTGGCTGCTACTTTCACAGAGTTTTGCACTTCTGCGTAAGACTAAAAACGGTTATCTTTATAGCTATTGTTAATGTACCTACGTAGTACCTACATATTAAGAAAGTTTGGTGTTTTTTCGAGAAGCTTCAATGAAGAGGCTTGCATCATTTTCATTTGTCACTACTTGATACGTTAAAGTTAAAGTCATTAATTAAAGTTTCTAACTGATAATTAGATTTATTTATTATTGAATACCTCAAATTGGTTAAACAATATTTAGTGGGTACCTCCGAGGCGGTATTTCCGGACTTTACAAACAATTTACATTAGATCGCTACTTATTTGATCTATGTCAATTCTGGCGCTACGAGTAGAAAAGTTTGTTTCCCAATTTATTGATCCCGCACTACCTTTAACACGTAAAAACACCTTACTTTTACATATATGAAATAAATAACAAGAATGTGTTAAAATGTGTAAAATGTACCAGGGGCGTAGGTATAGATAATTTTCGGAAGGGTTCTACATGAGAGTTCGTCCGGTCGAGTCCCAATTCGGTAATGAGAAAATTTACGGCTGACCCCCACACCCCTTATATACGCCACTGCGATTGTAGTAAAAGCGAGATATGTAATTATTTCAACCCTGTAGTATATCAATTTTATGTACCTCATAACCCATAATAAAATTTCAGCATTGTTAGTAACGTATTTCAATTTGTATTATTATCTGCTGCATACTGTTTAAGTAGGTGTATCAATTTAAATGGAAAGGTTCATTTTCTTTAATGATATTCCTTTTACGAGACTAAGGAAATCATTTTCCACGGAGCTGGATTTTATAAGGTATAGTAAAAAATATACGTGCCTCCCTAATTTAATACGGTTACAAAATATATTTATGTCCTTCTAATGATGCTCTTCCTTATTCTGGGTATACATATAAAGAAACTGTTGCAAACCGTAAATATATCACCTCTCCACAACACAAATGTAATGCATTTTACTAAAGTAAGAAATAGTCAAACACACAGAAAATCCGGTGTTGAAATCACTTTATTCTACGTTTGGGTTCTGTTTTATATATCTTTTCGGAAGTAATTTTGCCTGTCAACTTCATTCTGCGATTTACTTCCATCTATTTTACTGCGCCTTTGTTCTGTGCCGAATGTAATAAAAAGTAATTTAACGTCATATCATACGTATAAGAAGTTCTAGCGAGTAGTTCTAACATTTTCTTAGTGTTTCGATGTTCTTTCGTCACTCATTAATGGAATTTGAATGTAATATAATTTCAGCTAAAATGATCTTTCAGACGTTAATTTGACTGCGCTTGTTTATGCTTTATAAGTATAACGACGAAGTTTATAATTTTTAAGACTTCTATTATTTACTAGCTGCTTCCCCGCAGCTTCGTCTGCGGGCTTTCCACCTTTTCTACAACTTGTATAACTAACATCCGCAGCTCTATTTATAATTTTTATGTTGTTCCACGAAATTATCCCCTAATTGCCACTTCGGCACGCGTGCGATGGGAGCTTAAGACTGTACACGGTACACCAAAACGACAATTTTAGTCTTTAAAATGTAAATTGCTCGTGGGGCAAAGGATAGCGCCTTTCCTTGTCATACGAGGAGCTCGCATATTATTTAAAGATACCTCATGCTTGAGCATAATGGGCTAAAGTGTATGCGTAGATTAACAGATGCTAAAGAAATATGGTCCACAAAATTGCATCGGAATAACCAAGTTAAAAATTTAAAAATTTTAAAAATTTTTAAAAATAGTCCATTTAAAATTTAAAATGACAGCAACATCTGAAAACCGAGTATCACAAAGGTGAATGAGTAAAAAAGAATACTTACAGACAAAGATGAACGAGTCGAATAAATACATTGGTAAAAAAAATTAATTAAACTGGTTTAACTTTATAAAATACAGGTTCATAGTTGATAAGTAGGAAAGCCAATGCTGAAAAAGAAATAGGTAGGGTTAGAAGGGGCCGCAAATTTAAAATACTTACGGGAAAAAAATAGAAAACTAACGAGTTAACACATAAGGGGAGAGAAGGCCTCCCAGACGGAAAAGTTAATTGGCAACTTGGATGTTGGGAATAAATTGAGATAAATAATATGGACGCCACACACGGTGGTCACAAACTAACACATAAGGCGGGCATGCTTGGAAGAGTTAGGGAACTGTAAATGAAATTGAAGATCAAAAATACATTAAGGTGAAAACAGAATACGGGGTAAGATCAAAAAATAGTAGTTAAGGAATGAGGAGGTTTTTATTGATGCTGAGGGTTTCATTCAAGGATAATGAATGGTTATTGTTGTAATTCGTAATTATTTCTTTCGTTTCAAGAAGGTCAAGCTTATCCCCTTATCGCACACATGCAATATCTCGTAAGTGGAGTTAAAATTTTCCTTTAATCATCATCAATCTATTGAATTACAATTATTAAAGAAATGTCATGGGGAAGCTTTTGAGTTTTTATTAATCATAATACTTTGACTACGATTACCCCATTTTGAGAAACTGCAGCCACCTTGTGGATCCCATCAATTTTTATTAAAATATTCGTGTTCATGTGGTTCATTTAGATTTATAGCACTAACCACGCTAGCACTATCGACATAAACTTCCTTAGCCTATCTAGTTCTGTAATTTTAACTAAATATGAAATGTTACCTATTCGTTTATAAATTGACCAAGTACTTTGGAAAATCAAAAATCCCAACAACAATCTAATAAAATTCTCAATACCTTATAAATTTAATGGTTTTAACAGCATTCTCTGCTTTCTCCTTTATAAAATGAAGGAGACGTCAGATGTTTAATATTACTTAAGTATTTATTTAATACTAATATTTCGTTGGGTTAAAAATGGTGACATTATTTAAGACTTTTTGACCGAGCAACCCAGATGTAACAAAACAACATTGTAAAGCTCAATTCTCAATTAATATACGAATCATAGTACGAGGGGTCACTATTAATTATATTTTGAGCCTAACAATAAAAAAACAGCAATGTGTCATTCAAAATTGCTTTATTATTTTTCGAAATATTCTCCTTTTTTGCATCCGTTTGAACCGTTTGTAATAAAATTTTCTCCAGTGCTTCGTCTTGAGATGGTTTTTGAACGCATCAACGGCTCCTTCCGCCGACGAAAATCGTTGTCCATTTATTCTTGACATTCGGCAACAAGAAGAAGTTATTGGGTTTCAAATCAGGACTGTAGGGCGGTGGACCCATTAATTCGATTTTTTGAGTGTTCAAATAATCGGTTCTGTGAGATGTGTGAGAGCTCGCGTTGTCGTGATGAAGGCGCTTATTTGTTTTCCGCATTTCACCGAAGATTTCCGGCAAATAAATGATTGTATACCAATCAAAATTGCCTCTAAAGAAAAAGTTTTTCCGAAAAAACAGGCACCCATTTGTTTCGATATGCATTCGAGCGCTATTGTTGGATTTAGCTCATCTTGAAACACCCAGACAGTCGACTGCTGTTTACGTTACCGCACATCCATTATAAATATTACTATTATTAACGTCGGTTTTTATCGATACTCAGGCCAAGCCTGGTTAATATTAATTATTATTATTATTCTTCATGATTCGTTCGTCACCTGTTACGTTTTTGAAGCACCGCCATTGTATTTCTTGAGCATTTGTGTGCATGTGCACCAATCGACGCGAGCACCTTTTTGAGATGTCATCAAATAATGTGGGATTAAACGAGAACAAACCTTTTTCATAGCTAAATGATCATCAATATTTTATATTTTCTGGTGGAACTTAATGCCTAGGGTTGCCTCAATTTCACAGTATGTCGCATGGCGATCTTGCATTAGGTATTAGTTCTTGCACAGCATCAATGTTTTCTTGAATAACAACTGATTTTCGACGCCAGTGAGCGAAAGGCGGCCACGATTAAAATCGTTATACCAGTGGCAAGTTGATCGATGCACTCTTATCTTCATAATCCACGTCGAAAATCGTAATAAATCATCGCACGAAAATTTTCGCGACTTAATCTTCAAGTAACTGTAAACGACACAAATAAACGCTTTTATTGGTAACAATGTCAGACGTTTCTATGGAAACGTAAAACGGTGCCTAACTGCAATCAGTGTTGCCAAGAGTACAAATAAAAATAGTAGCCCTCGTACACGCTTCCTTCATTTACTGACGCATATAAAAAAATATTTAGAATAGGACTGACTTAATTTGGGCAAACCGAGTTACACAGTACCTTATCTAGGCCTTATTTCCTTATACCTTAAGGAATGTTCACGTATTACAAAGGTTTTTATGGAGATTTAGTTGAAGTCAAAGTTTTCGCGTGTGGACCATGGAGTTCCCCCTCTGAGAACTGTGGTTTTAATTACTCTCTAAACTAAGAACCTGTTCGGCACTGAATTTCAAATTAACTTGATGAATATTCTGCATCAATCTCATTGGGCCACCTCATAAACCTCATAAACATCTTCAAAACCCCATTTTTGCGAGTTTTTTCTTACCCTTTCGAAATATTCATTATTTGTACAATAATATACGGTATATCCACTTTTTCTAATTTGGAACGCCTACCGAAAAAAGATTTATTCAACCCCTCCTTTCCGTTGAGAACATTTGACTTGTCGAACTTCGTGAAAATCAACGCAAGGAATAAGTACTGATCCAGAAACGAAACTGGCCGAAATGAGTACTTGCAAAGTGTCCACTTGACGTCATTGTGGTAAATAACAATGAATAACTGTTTAAGAAAATGATTAATTAACTTTCAATCAATAAATGACATTATCACGCCCACGGTCCACTATAAATTTAATCTAGGATTTTTGTGATTTTAAAGCACTAATTTAATTATGAAATAATCAGTGAATAATGAGAAGTTACGGTTTGATTATAAAACACTATTTTGTTAAACACTTATGATGGACTTACGGGAGTACTTGCTCTTTAGATTTATATACGTTGACTACTTAGTTTGTACAATATAATTTGTTGATATTTATCTCACACACAAAAATGCCAATAACCTTGCATAGCCTGCCTTTTTTTTTCTAACCTTATTGGTTTACGATACTTCACATTTGGCAGGATGATTTATTGTACCCCTCATTATTACGCTAACGTTGCTGAATTAATCTTGTTAAAAAATATACTCTGTTAAATAGCTGGACCCCCCTTTAATGTATCAGATGATTGTAATCAATCTGAATTGTTCTCTCTATCAACCACTGACAGAATCGAATCAAAGTAATTAAAGAGAGTAAAAGGTATAAGTACTTACAACATTTAGAAAACATCCAAAACTTGAATTCTTACCTGAAACAAATACAGAATGTTAGACAATAGTTAGAAATTACGGTTATAGCAATTCGGAAATAAACTCCTATCTACAATCTCTAAGTGAACGAGTTTGTATCACCCACCAATCTGATAATAAGCAAATTCGAGGATTTGCGCGTATTTATTACACTTGGTTTAACAGAGTACAATATAATGTAATTGTAAAGTTTCCACATTTACCGAAGACAATTACGTACATGGCAAGATTCATAACATTTCTAGAACACACTTTTGGTCTAAAAGTATTTCTATGTGAGGCGTTACTGTAAATCTTTTCGTATTACGACTCTTACAATGGCAGATTTCCCATTTTACTTGCCACTCTAAAACATTTTAAAAAGAATTATATTTTTCTTAAAAGCAATCCTTATTTTATTTACTTTCTTTGAAGTTTCCCACTTCGAAAATGGAAAGTAAATAGTAAGAATGGAAAGAAACGATTTTGTATTGCGGTACCTACTCTCTTTATTTTACAAATATCTACCTATATATTTTCATGGTATTTTCCTTCAATTCTACTGTAAAATATAAAATATCTGTTGAGCTTATTTGTAAGCATTCGTGTGCTTTTTTCAACTCAATCGTATTAGTAAGAAAAATTTTTATGAAAGCACTGAAATGTTATTTGATAATAGGTAAAAATTTACGATCAAGAAAAATCGTCAAAGAGGAGCGATTTTCGTCATATGACTTTTTTAACTCTCCCCAAGGGAAGGATCACTTTGGTGAGTTTACGTTTATTTTGGGAACAACATCCAATTAAATGTATCATTAGCAACATAAGCGTTTCCAACATCAACGCAGTAAATATAAATTTTATTTAAATTAGATCTCAGATTCATTGTATTTTAAATTGGTAATTCTATCTTTTGATTATAAATTCTAAATTTAGATTCGCATTCCATAAGTAATTTGGATTTGAAAAGATAAATTATGAGTGAAAGATGCATTTCAGAAATTTAAATCGTCGATCGATCTGCGAAACGACGACATTATACCAAGTGTCGGAATATAAAATTTTTCGATCGTAAAATGAAATCGTTTCAATTTACAAACTACATTAAATTGAAATTGTGTAGGAAATTGCAACAGACTGCAGCTATGTTGTCTGTTCTATTTTTACTATTTTTCCATTAAGTTTGCTAAATTTTACAGGAATCAGCTTTATCGGAGAGAGTGTTTCCACACGTTTTACATGATTTTATTAAATTCGTGTCTCTTAATGCCGATCAAAGCATCAAACGACTCTCACAATTCGGATAAACTGGGTATTTGAAAGGTATTCTTTTACATAGGTTCCATTTAAAGCAAGTTTTTAATTATTATTATCATAACCTTGAAATCTTCTACATGTTAAGAAGAAAAAATTCCTTTAGGCACAACAAAGCAAACACCGTGCCCCAAAAATGGAAATCTCTCTTTTTTTAATTCAAAATTGGAAAGAGTAAAATCTTTCAGAGGTGCATTTAATAACACCTCCTTAAAGTCAATACCTACAATATGTTAGAGAACGCTGCTGTAAACGATAATACTGTGGGAGTACGGGTCATGGAAGTATACCTACTCACTCCATAATTGGTAGGTCCTTTCAAACCATCCCAGAGCCCTCTCTTTTGGACTTGAAAGAAAACCGTATGTCTTTGTACCAACGTGTACAATGTTTAGTTCATCATTTTTGGAAACGTTGGACTGTTGTCCCAGATTTACAGCGAAGAACCAAATGGTTTCAAAATATGCAAGATTGAATCAAAATCGATTCTTTTGTACTCATTCAGGAAGACAACATACCTCCCCTATCTTGGGGCCTTGGCAGGGTCGTGGAGATACATAGAACTCTCGATGGTATCATCAGATCAGCAATGGTGAGAGTTTCAAATGGAAAGCGCGTAGTGCAAAAACTGTGTGTGTGTGTTACCAATTAGTTAATGTGTAGCGAAAATAACAATCAAGGATTCTTTTGTTTTGTTATAAACAAATTCTTGTGGTCTTAAGGTATGTCACCCTGTTGAAAAACGTTTTGTTGTGTATTTAGAATTAGTTTTTTTTTGTGATTTTTAATTATTGAATTATTTCTTATTATCTCAAACAACTTTTATTCTTGTGCGCCTGCTCTAGCCCCTTATTTATTGCTAGGGTGGGATATACCTGAAAACAGGTCCCTTTTTGTTAAACTGCTCTTCAAGCACTTTATTATTGTATTTTGTATTGAATAGTCTTGCAGACCTTGCGGTCGGAATAGCAATTAGTTAAAATGTTCATGTATTTTTAAGTTACCTAATTTATTCTTGTATATATTAATAATAATAAATAGTGTTACAAAAATCCTCTACGTACATGTAGTTTTACACCTACGTTAGTAGAGAACGAAAAGTGTAGCTCGAATCAGCTATCGAAGTATTTGCTCAATAATGTGAAATTTATCAACACGGTCCAAACACTCCTCTAGGGCAGGGGTTCCCAAACTTTTGCGATAACGGAACCCCCACCAAATACCTTTTCACAACGACGCGTTGTGAGAAATGGGAGCAATTTTAAGATAGTCTTTTGGGCTACTTCGGGGTATTCACTCCTAACACCAGCTCAAAACTCACCCAGAGATACAGACTCAAATGTGTGTTTTAA
The DNA here is from genome assembly GCA_036250285.1 of Pyrocoelia pectoralis. Classification (NCBI taxonomy): domain Eukaryota; kingdom Metazoa; phylum Arthropoda; class Insecta; order Coleoptera; family Lampyridae; genus Pyrocoelia; species Pyrocoelia pectoralis. The sequence continues at coordinate 39,491,409 of CM070079.1, read as the reverse complement.
TGTGGATGAATTTTGAAGATCTATGAATGCCTTATAATCCAGGACGGTTAGCATCGCAGGTTGTCTTCTGATGATAAATGGATTTTGTATTCATTCAATATCAATATCACTATCCGGAAAGTAATCTGATAAAGACTTCAGGAGGTTTAACAAATGTCCAGTTATTGTAGTTCTCATTGTATTTGATAATTCCAATGCGTTTTCGTGTATAAAGTTGTATAAAAGTGGAAAACATTCAATGTTGTCCTTTTTCTACGCAAGCAATCCAGAAATTTAATTTTCTTTTAAAGGCTTTCCACGTTTTTTGCAGCCCATCGCGGTGCATCCGCGCGTGCTACGCCATAACAGTAATGGGTTTTCTCTTCACATATTTTGCGCCATTTCAAAATAATATTTGCTTAACTGTGGTATTATTTAACAGCCAAAAATAAATAATTTCGCGGAACCCTTGTCACTCTTCTACGGAACCCCTAGGTTCCGCGGAACAAACTTTACGAACCGCTGCTCTAGGGAACGCATATCGTATCGTAGAGTGTGTTTAAGAGGTGATTTCTTTATTTTGTCTGGAATCATTTCTATTTCCATGACATACTCTTAAGTATAATGCTATGCCTTTCTCTAAAGTCTAAAGCATCCCCGTTCTCAGGATAACTTCAGAGCATCACGTCCAGCTTCAACGCCAAGTGTAAAAGCGGTGGATTTATAAGGTTCTATCGTGCAGCTGTTATAATCATCGCTTCTGTTATACCCCAACAGACTAAACATTGTTCAGTTTAACTTGGCTCTAAGAGTCTTGTGAATCTCTTCCACTATACTAAAACCTCATGTGTAACGATGGGTTTGACTGTCGCTGTATATATTCAGTGCGGAATGGGACAAGTCAGCGCCGCCGACTCATCGCGGCCGATTCATCGCGGCCATCTCATCGCCGAGCCATCTCATCGCCGGCCAACTCAGCGCCGGACAACTCATCGCCGATTATATTTTCGATAAATTCAGCACATTCTTACCTATCCTCTTTTACTTGCTTGTATAAATGTCGCAGGAATGTTGTAATATCCGTAATCTTACGAGTTTCCTAGGAAAAGCTTAAGGTTAAGGTTAATTTTGATATCCAGGCGCTCAAGTTTCCTAGGAAACTTGTAAGTTTACGAATATTACAACATTCCTGCGACATAAATACCGATACCTATCATCAAGATATTACATTAACATATGACATTAACATTCCCTTAAATGTTAATCAATTGATAATCAGCTTTGCAGAGGTTTAAATCGATAATGATAGCGTTAATAGACAATGAATCATACTTACCTGATATTAACATTCATATATAAAAAGTTTGGAAATAAAAGTAATGCTAAACTTAAACGTAGATTGCCATTAAAGTGCCTAGGTTATTTGCAGGTATAGTATATTTGTTTTAAATTGATACAAAATGGCAACACTAAACAAAATTTGGAAGTAAAAAAAATGCTAAACTTAAACATAGATTGCCACTACGCGGTACTTTTGTATCGTATATGATTATTAGTTATAAGTAATTAACGAATATTGATGGCTTTTTGTATGCTATGCTGTTCCACTACTAACAATTTTTAATTTTAAAGAGATGGGCCGGCGATGAGTTGGCCGGCGATGAGATGGCTCGGCGATGAGATGGCCGCGATGAATCGGCCGCGATGAGTCGGCGGCGCTGACTTGTCCTAGACCCATTCAGTGATTTATCTTTGGTGGGAAGCCCCACTGTTTGTCAAACATTCGTCTACGAGTATATAGGGGTTTGATGGCTGTAGGAATGAATACTGGACGGACAACCCTTGTCAAGGGAAAGGCAAGTTAAGGGTCTGGCGCACTTAAAGAATTAAAATTTCCTTAAAGTCGTTGGCTGAAACAGTCATACGTTTTACATGCATGAAATATTGTTTTGGAAATTGCCACTGATGGATGTCCCGTTATGATATAGGAAAAAGGATGCTGTATTTTGTATTTAAAGTCAGAACGTATCAATGTCATTTTACAAAGTTCTAAAATTCACGTAATACAGTAGAAATTACAAAAACAGGTTAATATGTGTTTCTTAATCTTAATCAGTCAGCAAAAAATAAAATTCGTGGGAGGATTACTAAAGAATTTTTGTGAGATTCAATACCTTTACATCTTTTTTAGAGCTTTGCCCAAGATTTTAGCTACTTTGGCTAAAATAGTAGCTACTAAAACAGCAAATATTCTAATTAATAACCTATAATTTATTATGGTCCTAAATCGATGTTTTAACAATCATTAAAGCACAGTCCATTACCGAAGATTTCCCTAGGTATATACAGTTATTTAGTGTACGCGCTTGAGAAACATGAAGTAGACTTATAAAACAATAACAAATCAAATATCAAAGGTACTAAACTTGTAAACTGGTTTGCAAAATTACAAAGAAAATGAGAGATAACTTAACATAATTCATATGGTGAGCACATACTATGAAAGTGACTTGTTGGGAATATCTAGAAAGGGCTAAGCATGGCCGTTGTACCTACATACTGATAGTGAAATGTGTATACTGAAGACATTGTGGTTGGTTCTGACTCTCAAAGGGGGTAGAAGCAGGGCCGGATTTACGGCGGGGCAAGCGGGGCAGAAGCCCCGGGGCCCCCACAAATTGAGGGTCCCCACAAACTTTGAATTTTCCATTTTTTAATGGTTTTCAAGAAAGTGAAGAGAAATGAAATACCTATATCTAAACATGTAATATTGTATAAAGTAATACAAGTGTACCTATACCACAGAATAAAACACAAGTGATACAGAAGCGACATTCTGCTAAATACGTGTTGCAAATTTTCTTATCGCATGGACTAACAACTCCGCCTTCTTTGTTGTAGAATATAGTGCGCGCATTGATACATTATACATTTCAGCGTACGTACCTAGCGGTGCCCGATGCGTTGAACTCTTATTGCGAGAATTCTATCGGAATTAGTTTTACGGTGAACCGCTTGTCACATGCGAAAATGTATGGCAAATATTTTTCGTTTATGACATTTTTTTATACGATTTCAAATTTAGATAATAATGAGAAAAACTACAAACCACTCCTCTTTTTACTAGCCTTGCTAACGCAACAGACAAGGAAGTTTGACTAAAATGGGCGTGGTTGCGATGAGCAGACCGCCTTGTACGGGCAACACAACTTCAAAGGTGGCAACGGAGAGTGTCGCTTCTGTATCACTTGTGTTTCATTCTATACCTAGTTTTCGATCATTGTGACCAGCTTTAGTCTCCTGGAGACAACGGCGTATCTAGAAATTTTGTGGGAGGGGGGGGGGGGGTTAATAAAAAAATGTACTTGAGAAAAAACATAAAGATTAGAAGATATAAAAGAGACTGTCCGATTATAATAGGTAATATTTATTATACTAACGTAACTTTAGGATGGGTAATTACCCCATTACCCCCCCCCCCCTTTAATACGAGCTTGTCTGGAGAGATTTATTAAAGTTCAGACGGTCCTCCCTCGCACGGTCGCACGTCTAAATAACAGTAAAAATTAAAGTTCTCGTTCTCGTCAGTATTAAGCCTCCACGACATGTCTTTTTAACATAAAAATAAAATTATCCAAAAATTTATTGAAAGGGGCCCCATTTTTTTCATTGCCCCGGGCCTCCACACTCCTAAATCCGGCTCTGGGTAGAAGGAATAGTAAATAAAACTCTCAACCTCCCCTTACCGATGATTTAATGAAGACGATAATGAAATTGTTATGTTTTTTGATTAATTACCAAAGTACTGAAACTGCTCCGATGCAAAAAAGCAGGTGTAAAATGTTGGAATTGGTGGGCTCAGTCACAGCTTATCCATTGATAGCCTACTGTGACGGATAACCTCAATCGATAAATGTACTTAACCTTCCAGCGCTCGCGCGCTTTGTTATTACACCAGCGCGCGCGTGTCATATTTTTTATGTAGGTTGGTTAGAGCCGTTTTTTTTCAAATTCTTTGGATTTAAAATATAAAATGGTATTAGGGAATTAAGAATAAACGTTTGTATTTGTTAAATTTACATCAAACAAACAAAAATGAACTTCGTAGCCTATCTAATTTAAATTAATTCTATTATAAACTACTCCTTCTCAGTATAAAAGTAACACAGGTAATTTATGTAAAATATATGCAAATATCTAAGACACTACATTTTACACTTATCGATATGAAAATAATCGAACTTACAGTACTAAAATTATATACATTTGCAAAATTGAAGACATTTGTTTCAAAACCCATGCGCTATAAACGTTACTTAGGATGTTCTTAAGCGCACAAAGTATAGAATACAATTAATTTAAATACCCAAATGACAATGATTGTTTCGCCCCCTGCTACCTAACTGAACATACGTGGAATACAAAAGGGTCAGGTAGAAAACAAATTTACAGAAACAATAATAAACACGATTTTGTTAAATTGTCGTAAATTTTATGTAGGCGCGAGCGCTGGAAGGTTAAATTATAAAATTGAAATTTGAAGATTTTACATGGGGGGAATTCTGGCAACATGTTTCGAAACCGTTACAGGTTTCATTTTCAAGCAAAAAATTTGACAAAAGAGATGAATGAAGGCTTAGGGAAAAAACATGATGGTTTGAAAAACTTAATAAAAATAAAACATCTTAAACGAAAATACTAATAATCCATAGGATTAATAACTAATGAAATTGCCAATAAGGCTGATGATTAACATGATTTAAACATTTTTAACAAAATGTTGAAGGCAAAGCCGCAACATGCGGTCTAACCACATTGAATGAATTATAATTATAATGATAACGGTCTAACCACATTGAATGAATGAATGAATGAATAATGAATTAATAATTATAATTATAATGATAACGATCTAACCACATTGAATGAATTATAATTATAATGATAACATATAATTATAATTCAGCAGTTTCAGTACTTTGGTATCAAAAAACATAACAATTTCATCATCGTCTTCATTAAATCATCGGTAAGGGGAGGTTGAGAGTTTTGTTTACTATGTGTATACTGTATATACATATATTTCATCGGATAATAGTTTAGTTTATAAATTCAAAACTAAATTCTACAAATTATGACAATTGTTCCGATTAAAGCTTTTATCAAATTTACCTCCTCAATTCATTAGAAACCAGTGGTTTTTGGTGAAATCTCTAAACGAGGTGCCCAATCAAAGGAAAAGAAATTAAAAATGGTTACTACAATAAGAATGAGGTTAAACATTAAAAAAAATTGGAATATACACATACGAATCCATAGTTTGCGGTCAACAATCACAAAGGGGTTGATTAAATAAATAAAACTACGACAGCAATGAAATTTAATAATGAAATGTAAAAATTGTTGTTTTTAGATTAAAGCACCCGGAGGTACTGAAACTACCAGTAAAGGGCAAAACTGGCAGGTGGTAACATTTTTATATATCAGTCAAAATGTTATCACCTGCCAGTTTTGCCCTTTACTGGTAGTTTCAGTACCTCCGAGTGCTTTAATCTAAAAACATAACAATTTTTACATTTCATCATTAAATTTCATTGCTGAAGAGGAGGTTGTCGTAGTTTTATTTGAATACACATACAGGAAGAATAGTACCTACAATATAAATTGGCCTTATCACAGAGTTGTACAGTAATAATTTAGTAACTTATTATTATTATAATAATGTTGTAAATTTTGGTATAGAATCTACTCTCTAATACGCGACCTTTCACAAACTGCATTTAAGTACCAAATCATTGCTGTTGTAGGTACAATAATGATAACACTGTAATAAGTTTTACTAATTTATAATTATCACTATGAGTAGAATAATTTCAGATTTACGTTGGTGTCAGTTTTTAGCTTAGAATGCTAAATCCAAGGTTTTCAACTTCGCAAGGGCGCCGCCAAGGAGGGGCCAGGTGGGGCCATCGCCCCCCTGGGAAAAAGAAAAAAGGCCAAAGTTATCAAAATAAAAATAAATTTTGTACCTACGAAATCTTGAAAAAACGCCAGAGCCACAAACCCCCAATAGTGCTCCCCCCCCCCCCCTGGGAAAATTTTCGGGCGGCGCCCTTGTAACTTCGTCATACTACCGTTTTGCATGTCTGTTCTACCTGAATAAATAAATTTGGATTAACAATAGATCTGCTATTTACAGAACCTTTCCGAAAACATTAAATGACCATAAAGATTTTGCTATTGAAAAAGTGTATTTTTTCCATCCATTCAGAACATTTCGTTTGAGGATAAGCGACACATTTACTAGTAAACCTAAAGATCCTTGATATTTTCACTGACGTCTTGTTGCAACGACAGTCGGAACTTAATATTAAATCAGTGGGTTTGACACTATAAATGTCAAGTCATTAGCTTAATTTCTAATCAATTAATAACATTTTATCCAGTGTGCAAAAGAAGAGTATTGGCTTACGTTATTTTTATTTTGTAAAAGGTGCAAATCGATCTCCAGTTTTCTTAGCCTCATACCTTGTGCAAGTTTTTCCGAAAATCATATTAATCTAACCAACATTCATTGAAATCAATAAACTTTGAAAAGATTTTGTATTTTTGCTTCATTGTCCACAAATAAGGATTCAATTGCTACAACGTATAATAGAATTGAGCCCTTCCCCCTTTTGGTCCCATTTCCAAGCAAGATGTTGACCTTAAATTTCGTTTTGACTTCTTCTTTGATCGTTTCCCTCTACTTGACTCCCTTTGCTTACACTTTTTCAGTCTCTGCGCACGTTTAGCCATATTTCTGTGCGGTTCTTTTTCCTGTACTGTCATACGTCTCCACACAGCCGCACCTTCTCGGACAACTTCTTTCGATAATTTACATTTACTTAACATTCTGTATTGCCTGAGAAAGTTAAGAAATGGATTGATCGATATTTTACCTGCGTTTGGATTTGCGACGACGAGCATGTTCGTAAGAAACTGCGAATTTGAAATTTAATCTACAAAATGACAGATTTCATATCGAAATTCGTTAGATGGGTTGATTTTATTTGTACTAAAATAGAGAATGTGTGTAAACTAATTTCAGAAAATGAAAACACATTTGGTGATCAATAAACGATTAACAAAATAATTCAATTTTACATTAGTTGAAAATCACAGTATTATGGGCTGAATGACGAACACTCAACGGAGTTTGAAAGGATCCTTCATAACTTCGTACGAGATTTCAACACGCCATTGACTTTCGGTTTTGTGATCCCCTTAATTAATTGGGTTAAGATCTACTACGAACGAGGTAATAATGGTATTCAAATTTGAGTAGTTGAAGCGGCGAATAAGTAAAAACTTTCTCTAACCGATAATTTAAAACTTTTATATTTCACGTAGTCCAGGTCATTAAATTTTTATTATTTATCTGTACAATTTTCTGAAAATATTTGTATAAAACGACAAGAATGACTTTCGGTAAGTTTTGTCCTGAAACAAGTCCCACAGTGAGGGAAACTTTTTAAATATAACTTATATTAAGTGGTATGTAGCAAATAGAGCCGTTAACCATTTCAACAAGTTTCCAGCTAAATATGCTTAGAAAAAGTTATGTGCCGGATGATCCAGTAAACAACAAAACGTTTAATGCGGTTTAAAGGAAACTAATTTCATTTCAGTCATTCGATTCACCCGCGAGCATTAATCGATTGAGTAATTAAATAAATGTTCGTCAGTGTTTTTAATTTTTGCGCCCCAAAAAGTAATTATTAAACTTTTAATCTAAAGAAATGTACCGTTTTACTAGTATGTGGCGTGTTTAACTGACACTGGCAGGTGAAATTGCTCGTAACTAACATTAATTTCTCTTACTTACATAACATAAGTACTGTATTATCAGTGAGACAAAGAAAATTAATTAAAACGTTTAACCCGACAACTTTAGTTTAATTTCCATAGAATAATTAATAAATGAGATTTCTTCGGTGTGATTATTTCATCTTTAAAACAGAATACCCCACCATAAATTCATTTAATGTGCCATACGGGAGAAATCAATTTAAGAAAAAGTGTACAGATAAAAAGACATTCGTAAAACTTTTTTACAACAAGTAATTTTCTGAGCTGACAGTTATGATATTCATAGAATGTGAATGTGGAAATGCTTTTGAGAGAGTATACAACGTTGACGTAAAATACTTCAGTAAATTTTAGAAAGAGGAAATGTGAAAAATCTTAGCTCAATAGCGACACAATGACTTTGGTTCACCATTATATTAAGTATTACCGACGTCTCATTAAATTTTTCAGTGTTTCCTTTGTTGACTATTATTAGAAATACGAGAAGATCATTATCAAATTTCACTAAACAAAAATAAAGACGCCTCAATTAATTTTCTTAATTAAAAAAGAAGGAAATTGAACTCATTCAAAGTGGGATAATTTCAAGAATGTTATTTTCTTTGTAAGTGGGGGAAAGTTCATAAAATCATGTGCTCTTACTCTCGAGTCTCGCTGTTTCTTTTACAACGACGCAGTTAAGTGGTGAGATGTAGAATATCCATGTTACACATTGTAGCATAATATTCCGTAAAAATTTATTCTTAATCTGTCTAAAGTTGGGGTAGAGTAATAAATCATATAAATAAATTATTTCGCACACCCCGCTGTGAAACCACTGTACAAAGACATTGATTTTTGTAAAACAAGTGTTTTTTTATAAATCATTAATTTACTTTCTTCTAACCTCCACATGTTAATTTTTCCAGGTGGAGACTGATTTTGAAAAACATTAACATCTTTTGTAAAAAGTGGAAAGCTAACAAAATTGTCTATTTTGAAAAGTACAGTACAGATTATATTATTGCCGGTATTCTGTAAAATCTGAATATTTTCCTCTAAATATTTTATAAACCATGATTTTTAAGCTCATACTGAAATCATTGCCCTTCGGGCATTAAGTTATACATTAGGAACATCGCCCTTTAAAATTGAAAACGAATTTTTACTTAACGCTGAGGTAACAATTAATAAATATTCATTAGTTTTTTTTTAAATATTGGTGATTTTGAAAGCGAACTATGACTCGGTACTTTCATTTTCTGAGATATTTTACATTATAATCACATGTTAATTCAAGGTATGTTACATTACAATACCAATAAACTTTACAGAAATGAGGTCTTTACCTATAATTATTGATTTTTAAGCTTCTCTCCTGTTTAAAAATGCTTCAAATCATTTCAGGATGTTACCTAATTACGACTTAATTCGCCTAATTTTTTTTTTATTGATATAAATGATTTCCAAACGTACCTATATTTATTTATCAAACTCTACAGTTTTCCTATGAATCAGCAGAACAATGGGCTTTTAAGACACGAATTAATAATGAAAAATATCAGTTTCAATTAAGAAATTCGGGAGATTGTAAAATAATTGCAGTAATCAAATTAATTGAACAGATGACCAAGATTCATTTAATTTTACGAGCTCTACATTTTTAAACTACCTTACTCAAAATTGTTTTTCTACAAAAATGTAGATTTGAAATCGTATTGTATGTAATTTAATCAGGAGCGATCTATTAACAGCGAGATTAGAGGAAACCGAATTACTTTGAAAGGAAACGATTGAAATTCAAAGTAATATTGAGCATCTCGAGGGTGAATCAGATACCGAAAGTCAACGTTGGGTAGAATCTGAAAAGTGATGAAAATATTTAACCCTTAAGGTATCATTAATCCACCAACTGGCGCTGGTGGTAACCCTAATAACCGAACTTTATAGTTGCCAAGTTGCCTAATATTAAACCGTAGTTATCTACAATTTTACTATACATTCAATCTAGAGCCAGTTCTTGCTATCATTATAGAACTTCCATTATTTAATATCTATTGTAGAGTGTTACGCGGATTATAAGTATTGCTGAGGAAGTTGTCGCGAATATAAATAGATATTGTAGGTACCTAAGTATACATATACGGACTCACTTTGCGAATTAAGTGTTTTTAAAGTAAATCACCTTTAGGGATTGGACACTTTAGTAGTTTTAATAGAAATTTAAGGTCGATGAAAAAGTTGCAAGCGCTTACAATGGATGTATGTAGGTATGTAAACGAGTCGAATCAGTAACAAACGGAAGGTCACAGGGATGTAGAGAATTTGTAAGCGATGCCTTGTTCATTTTAAAACCATTCTAAATCACCATTAACTGTGCGGGTATTGTGAAATCTAATTTTGATGATAATAATAAAAAATGATGGGAACAATTTTGGGCTTAACTGATAAGTGGTAGGTTATAACTTGTTTATATGTATATTTCTCAATATAACTTGGTTTGAATGTCTAATATAACAATTTGACAAAAGATTGTGGTTGAAGAAGGAACAAGTGACGTTACGAAATTCCGCTTTTGAATTTGTAGTATGTTTACGATCTACAAAACCACAGTCCAAGTTGCAAATACTTAATTTAGTCCAAGTTACTGACTATTTTTTTGCGTGGTTTTTGTGTTTTGTGCTACCTCGCTGATTAGAGTTGTTCGATCCCGTAACGTCACTCAAGCCATCCCACACGTGAGATAAACCTGAGAATGCTGGGCGGGGAGGCGGCTCTGATCATTGCCACGTCCGGCCAGGATTCCCCCAACATGGCTCGTCGTAATTCTGTTAATACTGTTTATGCACAGATACATCATAATGAGGGTATTAAAACCTTGGTTACCTGAACATAAACAACTCTTTATGGCCGGCGGGCCTCTTTATAGCCCGCGGGCCATAAAGAAACGTCAATTAAAATGACAATACAGTTTTTGAATAAAATTAAAATGGATACTCTTGTTTACTGCTTTTACTATGGCAACAATTAAAATGGATACCCTTGTTTGCTGCTTTGACTATGGCAACGCACCTACTTCAAGCGGCTTGATAAGTCTACTCAAGTTTATGCAATATTTAAATTATTTGAGATAAATACTTAATCTGTGCAATTATAGTATTTTTCAACTAGGATTCCCGTTTTCGAATTGGCGCTTTATATTAGTAAACGCAAACTTTTTGTCTTTTATCTCTGTTTAAATTGTGGTTGTACTTCTAAGCAACAGAAACGTAGGATTTACGGCCATAGATAAGTTGCTTTAAGCACACAATAAGCATTAAAATATTGTACAAATAACCGCAATGTGGCAGAAAGAGATGAGAGTAGTTTATGTTGGACGCAAAACTACAACTATTTTCGAATGCCAGAGATTCTCAAAATTTTACATTAGTGTAGGTAATGCATAATGAATTGTGGATGGCGTTTACCGAGGCGTTTACTAACAACAGATTCACATCAAAATTCTTATATAGATACCAATAAATTTATTTCATTACTTATAAATATGTAAGTAGGTACTTAAAATTATCATTCATTAAAGAATCAATTACCTAAAATTGTTGTAGAACCTCTGACTAACAAGTAAATCTTAGTTCGTATGGCGATTCAATGAAGCGCACTAATCCGAAAACGGGAATCCTAGTTGAAAAATACTATACTATAAGTTGTAAACTTATCAACAATGAAAAAACGCTAAAAGTTTATATTTACTACACAATTAACACAATTATATATATGTTTACATTTGGAACAGGTTTACTAGTAGTTAATTGAGCACAATTAGAGATTTATTAGATGTACATTCAGGCATCATCTCAGAAGGTAAATTCGCGTTACAAACTGCCGACGAGGGCCCTACTTCATCAAAAATCTTTCCGCAAAGCCATTGTTTATTCGAAACCGAATCTTCAACGTACTGTTCGGCAACAGATGTCGACTTCCAGCCTCCAATTTGTTTTACTCCCAGAATACCTTCCCCTGCATTTGCTAATAATGTGGCTGAAGTTCGACGAAATGAATGTCCTGTGTACAATTCAGGGTTTGGTAGTTTCAGATAAGTGGCAATTTTTTTTGGGAATTTCGCCAAAAGTATTTTTGCCCACCACCTGCCTGCTGCATTTCTCATTCTTGTAGAATTAAAAAAATCGGCCAAATTCTATATTTGGTGGCCGAAGATCAGCATATTTTTTGTAGAAACTTAAAAGGGGTGGAGTTTTGCTGTCATCGACGATACTAAACATTCTATTTGTCTTTGTATTAGTATCTCGTAACGTAATTAACAAAGACGTTTGAAACTCTTGAATATCATCCTTTTCGAGGTTTGCAAGCTCTTGGCGCCGACATGCTCCCGCTAATCCAAAAATTAAAGCAACCTGCAGAATAGAAACGACAAATTTGGTTAAATATTTCTCATCTGTCATTTTGACGTTTACCTTAATCATCAAATAAATCTCATCCGGAGCTTCGTACCAGAACGTTTCGACATTATCTTTAGTGAAAACCTTGGATTTTTTCGTTTTGTAACCGTCGAACTTCCTTTTCAAGAAACCAAACAATCCGAAATAGCTAGCAATATCCACGTTATGATTCATTTTCAATGTAGCTTTTAACATAGAATAGTAACTCCAGAGTGAAGAAGGTTTTCGTATTTTGGAAAGATAACAAATGTACGCCAACATAGTTTTTTCGGTGTAGCAATTTTCCACTTTCATTTTGGTACACCACTTATTGTAATCACAGTAAGTTTTCTTGTAAATATCTTTTGATTTTTCTGGTATAAAAGCACCATTTCTTGCGGTCTCAGCCAGCTCGTTGATCTCGGCCTCGCAAGCCATCGTATTTTCTTCTTCTTCTAATGACAATGATCCCATATCTAATTATCAACTACAATAAAAAAAATCATGGCCTACTAGAATGCAAACAAAATCCATTTCCATACAAATTTTAGAGAAAAATCTTAATAACTTTTTAATCGTTGATTTTAGACATATCTATTACTCATAGTTTTTGATAGAAAATGAAAAGTTATTCAACATAGAGTAAAAACATATAGGGTGTTCCATTTAAGTTAAGTGAGTTTTTGATGTTTGAAAAATATAAAATATGAATCCTTTTTCTAAACACCCTGTACACAAAATCGAAATCCTACGTAGTGCAAATGAAAGCCTTAAAGGTCAAGATAAATCGATATAAATTTGTGTTACTGAAAGTAAGTGGTTTCCGTGTTATTAGGGGTTGTTTAAATTGAATATTTTCCTTAAAATCACAATTTTCTCAAAATTGGTAAGCGATAGGTATAGGGAACGTTTAACAAAATTACCTTAGTTTTTAACGTATAATCTAAAAATGTAATAAAATACAGGGGGTTGCATTTAAAAAAACCTAACTTTGATATATTACAATTTTGTGAAGCATCCTGTATAATTGAAAATAATTTTAAAAAATAGTCGTTATCAATTTACATATGTCACCAAAAAATGAAGCTGATATCTTGTACCCTTTAGGCACAAGAGACCGAGGGAATAGTCGTGAATCACCCTGTATAAAAATGATTTAAATAGGAATTGAAACACGAAGTCAACTACTTGAAATTGTAATTTAATCGTAACTTAACTACATATATTTCAAATATATTTTGCTTTTTTAACTGATTTAAAGCCATCAGTAGACGAAGAAGTACACAGTGGCGGATTTAGGGGGGGGGGGCTTTAAGGGCTGGTTCCCATTTCCTATAAAACCACATTTAGTTGATATATTTTGCTTTACCAGTAGGGGAGTGATGATATTTTTAATAAATGGATATTTTGTAAAAATGTTCATTGTGGTCATTAATTATTGCATTTATCGTTAAAAATATGGTTAAAATTATATATTATATTATATATAAGTTTTGGTTAAGTATCTATAAATTATTTTCATATTCTCATAGAATAAAGTATAAACAAAAAAAAACATTCCAGTGGCGTGCTAATATTATGCATAACATACATAACAAACATTTATGAATATGTTATAATAAGAATTACAGCTTCTAAAGATTAGAGACACATCCTTTAGCGAGTTCACTGTAAACACTCAGTTCCTGGTGTTCAAATCAATAAATACACCTTGCAGTAACATGTCGAGACCTCGTAACTAATGTTCTAAAGGCAATTTGTCACCATCACTCGATTCATTCCCTCAAGTCATTCTTTACGATATTTGAAGCTATGAAATCACATTCTGACAACACTCCGTTCAATTCCACATTTTAGAAATACATAAAACTCACGTTTTCTTGTACAGGCATTTGCTGAAAGGAAGATTATTCAGAGAATGCAGTAGTTAATTTTCTACATTCGCTTAATAATACAATGTACACCACCTTGTGGTTCCTTCATTATTTGATTTGAAATTATCAGTTTGATCACGCATCGTGTTTTCAAATTTCGACGAGCTTTGGTCGACGTTAAACCCTTAACCATACTAAAACTCCTGATGGAAACCGATTGAAATGTAAATTATGCTATTATGCGAAAAGTGGACGCTAGTGAAGAGAAAGGCAATCGGCATATAATTTGGCGTAAACGATGCTTGCTGTTTTATCCAGATCGGTCATTTCTCCATATACCAAATACGTTTCTAGTTGAATGCTAATATTGAATAGTAGCGAGCTAGGAAAATCGTACAATTGTGTATAATAAAGCGGGAAGCCGTGTGTTACAAAGCTTTTCGTGCTTATCGGTGTTTAACAATGTAAAGTTTAGATTACGGTGTTTATCGACATCGGTTCCTGTCGAAAGATGTGTAATTCTGAATCTCTTTTGCAACTTTGGAAATATAGGAAAGCGCGCATCCTCATTTTCAATTCATACTTATGTACAGATTGAAACTATAGGCTATGGTTACCAAATAACGCAGTAGCATTCAACAAGTTTTCATTCCCCTATTAATATTTTTGAAATTCCTTTTTGTAATAGGGTTGATATACTAAAAATTGTAATAAATGCGTCAAAACAGGTGAAATACCGCATACATATTACGCTACATAACCATTTGGTGCAATAAATCGAAATGTACCTATTTCCCGGCGCCTCAATTAATAAAATATTGTTGGACCTACATCATCTTTCAACGAAATTAAAGAACATTAATTTATCGTTGGTTCACTATTTCAAAAAGTCGTTAGTGTTCGTTGATTTCAAGTTGATGTAAGTGTAAGTAAGTGTGGCCGAGAAATCCCAATATCCCATTTTTCTTTTCCATTGCAAGAAAACCGATGATATACCTAATTCTATCTGCGTTACCGCAAAATGTTGGTACTAATGTACGTGATTAAAGTCTATTTAATGAGGATATTTCTTTAAAAGATCCAATTCCCAAACGCCAACGGCATTACATTACTATTGAATAATGAAGATAAATAGGCCAAATTTCAAGCGCGAGTGAATTATTAAAAAACGCGTAATATTACATTTTCTCGTAAAAATGCGACATTTTTAGGGAACCAAACTTTGTACAAAGTATATAGAATACTAAATGGAATATTGATTTTATACCCCTCTCATAAAATCCGTAGTATATAGATATTTATGTATCTTCAAAGTGGAGTTACGCTTAAAATTACGATGCAAATACAATCAATTTTCCTTCGGTTTAAGTCTGATACGACATTGAATCGGAATTGGGAATTTCCTGCATTTTCAACGTGATTCTCAAGACGGATATGCTACTTTTCCTTTGTAGGTGCTTCAAATAATCACCGACATCCTATTTAAATTTTAATAAAATTAAACAAGGATTTTTCTAGATTTTGCTTCTTGCATTTTTCATTAGTATTAATAAATTAAGGGGCTCTTGTATATAATCTAATACGGTTTAAATCTTTTTCTCCTGTAATTTAATTGGGAAATTACGATCCGTAATTATATTGCTTTAATTTATAAAGAATTTTCATTTCTTTCTTTGATCTTTAACAAAACAGATTGAAGGGGTCATAATTTTGCAGTGACAAGCAAATATAATAAAGGGGATGATGTTTTTGTAGGGGTTACCGAAGTAAGTTTGAGCCTCAAAAACCTGCATTTTTAAACCAATCTAGGGGAATTTCTTACCCGTGACCTAACCATCTCCAGATCGACAGGTAACTCATTTCATGACTCAAAGTACGCCAAAATTGTTAATTAATTAAATCAAACGGGCAAGAAGTAAAAACGAAAGGGGCAAGATCGACTTGAGCGTTGTTTACTAGCAGAGGAATTATATCGGCAGCCCCCCTCAATATAAGTATAAAGAAAAAAAATCACTAGAGCCGGTCTATGTCGTCAAATAGTGGCAGCATGATCGCGCTTGATTGAAGGAACTCGAGTAGAGGATTTCAAAGTTTCGTTAATTTTGTTGAAGGTGGCATAAATTTAAAGGGCGCATGGAAATGATTTTTAACCTAAACAACAAGGAGAGTTCTGAAAAATTTGTTATAGACCATATTGACTCACTGAGGGTAACACCTTCTAACACGGACCTGTTCTTGCAGTTCTTCAATATGTGGAAGCCGATATCGTTTTCGCACAAGTCTCCCGATGCCCTCCCTGAACAAATTAACCCTTGTTATAGATGCCTAACTTTTTATCCAGATCTCTCTTACAAAATTAGAAATATCTTCACCAAACATAATATCACCATCTCCTTTTCGAATTCCAATATCCTACATACCTCTATCAAACTCGAAAATCGAGGATTTATAAACTGAACTGTCAGTCTTGCAATTCTTTCTACATAGGCCAAACTGGTCGTTCCTTTGCTACTAGAATCAAAGAGCATTTCCATTCCATTCAATCTAACAACTTCGATCATAAATCCACGGGTCATAACTTCAATCCCAATTCATATTACAATATTCTCCATAGTTGCAAAAAAAGCCACCTCATCAACTCCCTCGAAATTTACGAAATTGCCAAACAGAAAAATAAACCTGAATTGTTAAATGAAATCCCGGATTTTTATAATGATTATATTAGCCTCAATTTCATTCGTTAGTTCACAGATTTGTATTAAAAATTTTTTTGCTTTTCACTCTGTATATTATTTTTAATTGTTTGATCTTTATTCAAGGTTAATGTTAAATTTTGTATTTCTTATGCGCCATCTCTAGTTTTATTATTTAAAGTCTTATCATGTTTGCCATTTAATGTGATGGTGGTTGTAATTATGCTAAGCGTTTAATCCTTTTTAATTGTGTTAATCAGCGGCCTATCAGGCCTCCATTGTTACTCTCGATTTTTTGGAAAGCTCCTAGCTGGTCTAAGACCTTTCAACCACTATAAATTTTTGTTATATTTTTAAGATGTCCCCGTAAGGTGAGTTTCTAGGTTAAGTACCTTACCATTTGTGCTAATTGTTGTTATTGTTTTAGCTTTAAAATTATTCTCATTCCTGCTTGATATGAAGTCAGTATGGCTTTGAAACATTTCGAAACATGTAGCGCATATAATTTAATTTTACCTCATATTTTTCACTTCATATTGTTTAAAAATTTTTTGATGATCGCCATAATCCCAAGGATGTAATGGTCCCAGTTGGTTTTTAAATAAACCCTGGTATTCCTTATTTACCGTCAATTTTTACTTTGTAAGCTTTGCATTGGCTCATGTGTCAGGTGCTTTGCACCTTATCTTAATAACATACAACAAATCTCATCATCTCTTCGTCATAACAGTTCCCAACGAAACAAAATTGTTCATTAAACTATATAAGGGTCTTATTATTTGAATTTACCTATTCTACCCCCTTATTGTGAGCTTTGAACCACTCGGCTAAGATGTCTCTCTCGATGCTGGTACAACGAGTTTGTCTGATGCTTATCGAATTTGAATTTATGCTAAAACCCACCAATCAGACAAACTCCCTTTCGTGCAACTAAAATAGACATAGATCTAATTGTCAAGGTAACTAGTTTTCCGGATACCGTATACTTTTTTTGATATTCGGATACTTTTAAATCATTTGATGCCCGCCGATAATTCACGTACCGCACTGCCCTATTTTTTTATCAAGGTGTAAAAAACTTAATTTCACTCATATTTTTCTTAAACTCTACCTATTTTACAGAAGTAAATTTTGCATCGTCAGGAGTAGTTTCCTTTTTTTTTACAATGAAAAGCACAAAAACTTAAAAAAATGAAATTTTATTAATATAAATAAAAATGCACTAATAGTAAGTAATTATGCTTACATTCCTATTCATTATTTAATTGAACGAGTATTTTTCCATTGAATGAATATTCTTTGTCAATATGTATATTGGAAATTTCGGAGCAAGATATTATGCTTCATATAGTGCGTTCGAGAATGATTGAAGTGTGTTCAAATTTCGCGCGCAGACGTTTTGGTAATTTTAGAATTAGAATGTTTAACGAAGTGAGTTGACAGTTGCGTTGGGTCAGTAGCGTCCACGGACGTATAAAAAACAAATGGACTGCTAATTGGTACGTACCGGCAACATTTATTTGTCCCCACCATGGGAGCCGCCATACTGTGCTCTTAGTTAGTTATTTTCTTGTAGAGATCGATTTTAGTTGGCAATTTCAAACGTCAAATCGAAAGTGGTCCAAACTTCAAAGTCTTTGACTTAACCTCAATGTTTTATATCTTACCTTTCGTTGCTTTCATATTTGACATTTTTTATATACATAGTATGAATAGAGCGTGATGTTTCGTTGGAAACGATTGTTGCTATGTATCGTGTGTAAATAAACAAGTTTTGTTAATTGGTTACACATAATTATGCCATTTTGGAGTACATCGAAAACCACGTTCCAGAAGAAATTTTACAAATACTTTCAACAGCAGAATCGTCGTTGATACCAAGCAAGTGATGATGAAAATATAGTTACAGAATTGAAATTCAGAAATAATGAAATGACAAATTATAAATTGCAACTTTCAAATATAACCGCTAAATTTTCAGGGTTCATTACTCGCTTTGATTATATATATAATCAAAGATTACTCCACAGACCACTAATATTTTTAATGGTCTGTGCACAAATCACTTTTTTGTTAGTAGTTTGTGGGTCTGTGGATTACTCCTTTAGAAATACACCAATACAAAATTGAGCCACAGAATAAGGTCCCCTTACTTATTCTGTGATTGAGCACAGTATGGCGGCGCCCAGGCAGGGGACAATTATTTCAACATAATTAGCAGTCCATTTGTTTTTTATACGTCCGTGGTAGCGTCGTATTGTTTTCCCTTTGTTGTCTTTGGTGATTTTAGAATCAGTCTTTTTAAAGGGTATTCCGAATTATTGAATTTAATTTCAATTTATTAATTATCCGAATAATTCTTTACAGTTTAATGTAAAGAATATGTATTTAAATTGACAGTTACTACCGTACCGTACCTACTCATATGGAATTTGATTCACCAGTACCATTTGTAAAAATTAAATGAACTAGCAGGAAATTCAAACGCGCTTCAATCTTTCTCGAACGCACTGTATAAAAATTTTACAGTAGTACTGCTCATTTTTAATCTTGGGTTTTCACTGGTCCAAAAATCATTATTACCAATTGAAAAAACTCTTTCAACTGCTGCATTAGTACCAGGGTAGCTCAACACAAATTCAACAAGAATAGCTAAATTTTCATATGGAATGTGTTCATTTTTGAAATGGTTAAATATTTCCACCCATCTTTTATCAATTTCAACATGTTCGACGCCATTAGGTTTAAGATATCGAAAAGGAGGACAGGTAGGAGGACATTTATCAAGGAAGGGCAGAACCTACAAAATAAGGACTGTTCTCCGTAAAGGAGGACGATTGGTCATCTTTAATTACGACTGATTCAGTGAATAATAAATAAAAGAGTAAATTAACGGTTGATGTTGTTTACTATGTGTTGTTTACAAGAATTTCCTACGTAAACAACACACTAAGGACCTCGTAGCAATGTTTTATTTACTCTTTTATTTATTATTCAGCCATATTCCTGACGATACAGAATATATTTCTGTGAAACCAGTAGAGTTTAAGAAAAATATTAGCGACATTAAGGTTTCATTATTTTTTAAATACAGGTAATTAATCTTATGGACGAAAGTGTTTGGACGGCATTGTTTGTCAATTAAGTACCTACTTATTGATACTTGCTTGAATTATGAATTATTTACTGTAATTATTATCCTTTAATATTTTTGCTGTTCCGATGACCGAAACCCACTGTTTGAGATTAGACAGTACCAATACTACATACTGAGAAAAATGAGGACACGTGACGTGATTAAACAATATCATTCATGCATGTCCATATCTATCTTCGTATCTCTACCTCTATTCATTTTTAAAAGTATCCTTAAAGGTATCCTAAAAAGTATCCGGATACTTGTATCCGAGTACATTTTTATGTGAAATTATCCGTATCTGGTACTCGGATACTTTTTTCTGTATTCGACCCAGCTCTGAGATGCAAGCTGCAATCTCTTGCGAAACTTCAGAACTTTTGGTTTCACAATCAGCAGTCAGGCCTGGAAAACCTAGCTCACCACCATCGGGAGCTAAGAAGATGCGGAAAAAGACTGCAACTGAAAGATATAACTTAAAGAAATTATTATAATCGAGAAAGTTCAGGTCTACACAATTCTTAAACGAAGTACGTATTTATCTAAAATACGGCATCGTTAACCTGGAAAAAAATTATTCAGAAACTGAAGCTGAAGCACGTTCTGTAATCAAACGATTGAATGAGGTAGAGAGGGTGTATGGGAAAACATCAACAGATTTTTTGGTGTGTATAGGTAATTATGGTTCACAAAGTTCCGAATGGCTTTCAAACGATTTAACACAGAAGTTTCGAGGACTCCTGAAATGATTAGGGAAGTAGGTAAGTAGGTACAAGGGAGAGAGAAAAAAGATAAATAGACCCCCGTCTAGTACCATGTTCCGTGATTCTCGTAGAGTCTCTTACGTTCTATATTTGGAGGGATCGCTTGAGAGGTTCGAGAGCGATAAACCCCCTTATAAGAAAAAGACGGTATAAGAACAACGATGACAGTACAGGTCCCACCAACCCTTCCATTTTTAGTAGATACTCATTAAAAAAAGGGTGCAATACGTTTTACAAATTCTCGCATATTTTTCACAAATTCCTGCTTCCGATTTTAAGCAAAGTGGTACGTTACGGTGAGGTGTAAAAAACAAGGGCCCAGTATAACGAAAGAAAACACAGCGATTAGAATAACTTGAACACAGTAACTTACAATGAAGAAATTTCCTCGCATTGAATTTTCGGTAAACAAAACAATCATTTCATTATAAGTAATGCCCTTCGAACTATAAAATAATGCAATAACACTATTCCATTATTTCACCTACAATTTAATTTCGAATGTAACCATTTAGTTCGACAAGGTATAAAATAATGGGTGAACCGACGCCATTTAATTTAATTGCCTAGAAGCTAATAGGAAATGTCGCTGAATCGCTACGGTTTGCAGGGATGTTTCCTAATACTACAATCCTTCGAAAATAGCAGATAGGTTACCCTTAATTACTTTCTTAGTAGCTCAAATTTATCAACATAATTAATTTGAACGTATAATTGTAGCAATTAAAAATAATGAAAAGTGTCGAATTAACTAAACTTCATTAATAAGTATAGCTAAAGCTTTTACATTCGACACTTTTCATTATTTTTAATTATTACAATTATACGTCCAAATTACTTATGTTGATGAATTTAAGCGACTAAGAAACTAATTAAGGGTAACCTATCTGCTATTTTCGAAGGATTGTAGTACGTATTAGGAAACATCCCTGCAAACTGTAGCGATTCAGCGATATTTAACTTCATTAATAAGTATTTAGAAAATGTAATTAAATTCACTTTTTCAATGACGTTAATTAGCACTTATTGAAGTGAGCTGTATTGAGTATTAAGTTCGGAATCAAACTACGGTAGCCACCGTAAAGGCGAAGTAATTTCAACTGGGCAGGACAAAATACTCAGAAAAAGGATTTTAATTTCCTTACATTTTTAATTTCGAGGATCAGAGGGCGTTAACTCCAATTTCCAAATTTAATAAAGTAAATTGACAAAGAATAATTTTCCTTTTCCTGTAATTTATCTCTTTCAATTTAGAATTGAGATCCCCTCATATCATTTTAACTTCGATCCTTGTAGATCAGAACTCTTTGTAAGGGGTTGGAGTTATTGATATTTGCATGCTATTGAGAATGAATCATAGGAAAGCTAAATTAAAAAGGGAACACATGTAACAAAAAAAAGGTGGCTAAATCAAATGGTAGTAATACACTTTTTACACTTGAAACTGAAAAGGGTGTGTCCACGAATAAAATGAATAAGCTTTGTTGCAAAATATGTAAACAATTTAATTTCCGTTACGTTTGTAGTTAAAGAATTCGAAATTCTACTACTACGCTTTAGTTGAAACATATCATGTTGAACGAAAAGTCAACGTTTCCCACAATTTAAGAGGTTTTATTTTTATTTTTGTTTTGTTCTTGTTTTATTATTTTTTTTTGGGGTGCACAATACGATCAGTAGAATTACGGATTGAGTAATGCAAACATATGGCATTCTATACCCTTATTTTCAAAATCAGACAGTATTATCTTTGTAAGATGGAATCTTACTGTTTTTAAAGGGATGTCAAACGTAAGCAAGCTTATATTGTTCATATCGCCACGATTCGAAACGTCCCAGGTAGGTAAGTTAGTATAGTTTTTAGGTGGTTGCAGTAGTAAATTGCTCTTTTTTAAGTAAAAACAATGAAGGTTGAAGGTTTATTTATGAATTGTGCATGCCGTTTAAACGTAGTGGTTCTAGACCTTTCAAAATCTAGCTCCGAGTTGCTTGGAGCCAGCTCTGTCTAGTTACATAAGTTATACAGCTAGCACCACCCGACAGACGTCGTAATCAATTCACAAAGGAAAAAATGGTGCCCCCCGCAACCCCAAATGCTCCCAAAAAATATAGCATATGAATTTGAGCTAGCTCCATCTGGCTCCCAAATTACAACACCCTACGGCACCTACTGTAAACATAATACTACCGTACATTCGGAGTGGGCTAAGGTAACTTATGGAACTAGATAGAGCTGGAGTGACAAGGAAAGGAAAATCACTCAATCCTTTGTTCAACGTTTCGAGTTGTGAAGAAAGTACTCTACTCCTACCAAGGAGTAGAGTACAGAATACAGAAAACTTTTATCAATATTGCGGCAACACAGTAAAAACTAAAATGTACAGAATCTATTTTCATTTCGTCATGATGGAAGTACAGAGTACAGAGTAGTAATGTATTCTGTACTGTATGTACTCTGTACTTGTACTCTCAGACTAGAACTTTCGCTAAAAATATATAATAATATAGTAGGATACATTTAAATGCTGTGTATCCGTTTCGTTGTTTAATCAATTTGGTTTTTCCTTGGATTAAAGCATTTTCCAGTAAAGTTCGTTTAAAGTAATAGTCGAACCATAGTGGTCATAGCCATTTCGTAAAAGCATGTATAAATGCCATGTGCTGAATTCGGATGCAGGCTTTAACCCCTTTGACTTATTTTGACTCTTTATTTGTGAATTTTTCACCTTCAACTGCTCTATAGCTGCTGTCATCATCGTCGATTATCGGTATGCCGTAACTTAACTGTATAACTCCAGTTTTACAGTCTCAGTAAGAGGTAGTAGAGAAATTGGTACTATTGGTCCGAATTACTGTCATCCACAATAAAACAATTCCACGGTCGCGCCATAATGGTTCTAAATTGTGACCAAAACTGAGATTGGGAGGATCTTGAGATCATCCACAGAAAAATCATACCATACCCCGCCATTACGGAATAGTTGCTTGAATAACATTTTGGTCGCTCGACAATCTTACGTCTTGGTAAACGTCAATTTATAATCATAAAAACATTGACTTCGGACATTATCTTATCCGTCTTTAAATTATTACTCTTGTACGTTTGTTATCATCAATTTCTACCAAGCTATTCTCGATCAAAGCCCACATTTGATTCCCAATCCCTCGCGTATACCAATTTGTTTCTTACAGACCTCACAGTTGAAGAAAATGTGGTTCAGATCTGTCATTGTTTCACGTGTGAGAAAATGGGAAATCTGTCGTGACTAAATTTAAGCAATACTATTATAACATTTATGTCATACTACCTTATTATTTCACCATAACAACTGCTAAAACAAGAAACATTAATGACTAAATAACGCCTCTTTACATGACAACCGGATTTTAGATAGCAACGGTCGTTATTTTTTATAAATCTAGCTTATAACGCCCGCAAATGTAAAATTATGCCTCATCACTATAGATACGGTCAAGGATGTTAAATGTCAGTCTATACTGATTTTATTGTTATCATCTGTTTTAATCATCTTAATCAACTTATTGCAAGTATGACATAAAGTTATGAAGGCACCACGGGCGTTATGACCATAACGCCCTAGTTACCTTAATTACTATAATGTAATGACGTACTGACGTGAGACAAGTACATGTATTATGCCAAAATTTCACAGAAACATTATGGTGAATCTTGAGGAATCTCTAAATGAATGTTAAATTTGGCGACAGATTTAGTCCATATTAACCAAAATTTAACAATAAACCCAACGGAAAAAGAAATATAAGTAAATTGGAATATTTAGCGAGTGTCGAGGGTTTTTAAATAAAGCATACTATCTGCGAAAAGGTTAGTTTATTTTTGTTTAGCAATTAGTTTTAAGCTCGGTTTTAAGTTAATTTTGAAACAGAATTGTTGGGTTACATTACATCATGTAACTTAACTTTTTTTAAAATTGTTAGTTGGAAAAAAGGATATTAGTTTTTTATACAATGTCTTAGTGGTAAAGTTCTGAAAGGGTTCAGCAAATGACGGTCGTGTCTGGATATTTTTAATTGACTGGTACCACAATTAAAGTGCACTCAAACACCATTAAAATTAGTGGAAAAACACTATAATAATAATTAATAATGTCATTAATGTTCAGCAGTGTACCTATATACATATATATTTAAAGTAAGCCTTTACTTAAATGGAGCCAAGTGCTCTATAGTACGTGACTAAATGTCATTATCGACCATATACCATTATCACGCCATATACTCACTATTATGTTTAGCGATTGTACCTACTACAATAGACAAAAGGTAAATTCATTATCATTGATTTCACTTCGCTACGTTTCACTGAAATTAGTAGTTTACTATCAAGCCCTTTCTAATAAAGATTCTCTATTTGTTAGCGATTCGCTAAAAGGGTGTGGCAAGGAGAAATTTGCTATTAATATATCACGATACTCTCGCTACCAAAATTACGTTTAGTTTGCACTTTAGCAGAAATTCATTTAGTTTTTTACCTAACTTTCGATCTGTACCTGGTTTTGCAATGGACTGTATATTTTTTAATGTGCTAATTGTCATCAATCCACTTACCCCTATTAATTGTAGTTACTGGTGCAGGTTTCGGGGATGTCAGGGATGCTATGGGTGGGAAAAGGAAAAATTGGGGAACGGAGGATTGATTCGACTTTCTTGTAAGTTGATCTATTGCTTGCACAAATCACCCCTTTGTCGCACTTACTATTGCATAAACATTTACCGATTGGTAATTGACCAAAATATTATACGTGCCGCGTTGACAATTGTTGGCGAGCAACTGCCGCTATCAAAGCAAATTCTATTCTATCTAATAAAATAAATATTTTTAAATAAATCTAACATTTCCCGCGGCCCTGAAGAGATCTTCAGAAATTAAATTAAATTGATTTCCTACAACACGTAGATATGACACAAACAAGCAAAACATTCTTCTAATTCTAATAATTCAAAAGAAACCAAAATGTCAAATACTATAAAGAAACTATACTGTAAAATTCTAATAAATAAATATTATTGTGTAGGTAACGGGCATAATTTTGCTACAGGACGCCTATAGATCCCATTTTTTGTTTGCACATCCACCACTCGAATTACATCGTCAGTTCCCGGGAATACGTCCACAATGCGCCCTAATGGCCAACGTAATGGCGAAATGTTGGGTTGCTGCAGAACAACAATGGTACCCCTTTTGACCGCATTGGATATAGTGTTCCATTTTTCCCGCACTTGTAACGTATGGAGATATTCAAGGTGCCAACGCTTCCAAAAGTGTTGGACCATTTGATCTATTAGGGTATACCTATCTAATCGATTAAGTTTACTTTCTAACACGTTCGGCGCAGGTAACCGATTTAGAGGCGTTAGCGTAAGAAAGTGTGCGGGGGTAAGCGCGGTAGGTTCTGACGGATCCGAAGAAAGAACACATAATGGCCGCGAATTGAGTAAACATTCAATTTGAATTAAAAGTGTATTCATTTCTTCGTAGGTGAGCAATTGATCTCCGATTACCTTAAACAGATGAGATTTGACGCTCTTCACGTTTGCTTCCCACAATCCTCCCATGTGAGGTGCCCCAGGGGGGATAAAATTCCATTGTATCCCCTTAGCGCCCAACTCTGTTTGCACATCTCTTTGAAAATCTCTTGAGTTAAGCATATTTGACAGGTCCTTTAAATAACCTTTTGCTCCTACGAAATTGCTACCCCTATCGGAATACAACACGGCACACAAACCTCGACGAGCCAAGAATCTTTTCAAAGCTTGGAGAAATTTAGGGGTTGAAAGATCTGAAACCAGTTCTAAATGAATCGCTTTAATTGCGAGGCATACAAATAAGCATATATATGCCTTTTGTGATTGAGCACCTCTTCGACGACTGAGCAAAATACGTATGGGCCCCGCGTAGTCTATTCCGGTTTTCAAAAAAGGTTTGGCTTCTTGTACCCGACAAGAAGGTAAACTCCCCATTATAGGAAATTCAGGTTTTGGTCGAAATTTGAAACACCGATTACACTTACTAATGATGTGCCTAACAATACTACGAGCTGATAAAATCCAGTATCGTTGACGTAATAGAGATAGTACGAGATTGGGCCCGGTATGAAAATTCTTGTGATGATAATGTTCAATTAGCATATTTACTAAGGGATCCCGTTTCGGAAGAAGGACGGGATGCTGACTATCGAAGTCTAAATCAGAATTTTCTAATCGGCCTCCAACCCGCAATAACCCATCCTTAAGGAATGGTCTATATTTACGAAGTGAGGCTGAACAAGAACCCGTATTTTCTAACAAAATCAGTTCTTGTTTGAAATGAATTCCTTGTACAATTTTCAAAAGAGTATTCTCAGAAACTTCTAGATCACCCGAGGTTACATCTCGTTTACCAGGCAGATGCTTTAGAAAACGAAGGACATAAACAGTAATACGTAATAGCCTAACCCATGACGAACATCGACTAACTAGAGCATATAAAGGATTAATTTCTCTTGTTGCTACAATCATCGAAACGTTAATGGATTCTGGAAGATTCGATATGTAGGGAGGAGAATTAACTGGCCATTGCTCGGGATCCCATTTCAACCATTCTGGACCAGTTGTCCACGTAGTAAGAGATAGAAATTGAGATGGGGTCATGCCTCTCGATAAGCTATCACTAATGTTTTCTTTTCCATTTACATGCAACCAACAAGTAGTCTTTGATAACGTTTGAATTTGTGTTACTCTGTTACTAACGAACGTTTTTAATTTCGAAGGGTGCGTGGCAATCCAGCTAAGCACTACAGTAGAATCGGATAATGCGTAAATATGTGGAATTGTCAAACGAGGTTGATAACATTTTACAATGTAATTAATAAGTTTCGACAGAAGATGGGCTGCGCAAAGTTCCAACCGAGGGATAGATACAAACTTTAATGGTGAAACTTTGGACTTTGCGCACAGGAGATGGACATGTACTTCCCCATTGGCATCCACAGTACGAATGTAAACGACAGCCCCAAAGGAAGTCACACATGCATCCGAAAATCCAATTAAGATAACACTATCATGATCCTTAGTACTGATATGACGAGGTATACTAAAATGTGATAGCACCGGTAAACTATTTATGAATTGGTCCCAGCGGCGTGATATTTCAGGAGGAGCCAAATCGTCCCAGTTTAATTTAAGGAGCCAAAGTTCCTTTATGATTAATTTTGCTAAAAGGGTAACGGGTGCTAGCAATCCCACAGGATCATAACACCGTGCTACGACCGATAGAATGGTTCGTTTAGTGCATTTTGCATCTATCGGTTGAAAGGAAAATGCGAAAGTATCTGTGACAGGTTGCCATTGCAGTCCTAAGACCTTGAGAGAACATGTATCGAAATCTACCACTTGCGTTGAACGATCTTCAATCGGAATTTCATTTAACAAGTCACGTGAGTTCGACGCCCATTTAGTTAAGTGGAAACCACCTCTACGGAACAATTCTGTTAATTCGTGATAAACCGGTATTGCCAAATCAACTGAGCCGATACTCGATACTAAATCGTCTACATACATGTCTCGTTGTGCAATATCGGATGAAAGACGTAATGACTTCTTTTCATCTTCGATCAATTGTCGGATACATCGAAGGGCTAAAAAGGGGGACGATTTCATTCCAAAAGTAACGGTATTTAATTGATACACATTGATAGGTTCGTTTGGGGAAAACCTCCATAACACGCGTTGAAATCTTCGATCACATTCCCTTATCATAATTTGACGATACATTTGTTTCAAGTCGGCGGTAAAAGCTATTTTGTTTAATCTAAAATTTAAAATCGTAGTAAGAATATCAGTTTGCAATTTTGCGCCCGTATATAACAAATCATTTAAAGAATAATTACTATCGGTTTTACAACTAGCATCAAAAACTATACGCAGGGGGGTACTAGAAGAGATATGTTTAACAACGGCATGATGCGGAATAAAATAGCTATTAGAGGAATCATATTTGGAAACAAGTGACATGTGACCTTGTTTTATATAATCACGAATAATCTCAGAGTATTGTCTTCGAAATTCTAGATTATTATCCATTTTTTTCTCCAAGGTAAAAAGTCTACGACGAGCGGTTAAATACGAATCCCCTAAATTATTAGAGTCACACTGAAACGGTAGCGCGACCGTGTAACGACCAGTGGTATCACGATGATAAGTCGATTGGAAAATCTGTTCACAAGCTACCTCATCAGGATGAGGGACTGATACGGAGGGAATATCTTCTACTTCCCAGAACCGCTTAACTAATCTATCCAGGGACGGTTCCAATACAGTACAAAAATTGTATGGCTCTGAAGACGGGGACGCAAGAGGAGCCGTACCCATCACCACATATCCTAAAGTGGTACCAACCGCAGTGGGTGAATTAGGTGGACCTACTACTCGAGTGTCCGTTAACAAATAAGGAAACAATTCCGCTCCAATAATTCCGTCAACTTTGGAAGGAATATGAAATTTATCATCTGCCAAGGGTAATGATTGTAAATGATCTAATGCGTCTATATCTACATGAAAGTTTGGTAATGGATCAGTAATTTTATCGACAATAAATACTTGTAAGGGGTAGCGTTTAGTTGCATCAAACCGAGAACCAATCACGACATCAGCTACACCACGAATGTCACTACTGACAGATCCAATTCCACGAACAGACCCAATATATTTCGACAGATTTAATTTCAACCTACGACACGCTTCTAACGTCAAGAAATTTGCTTGGCTACAACTATCGATAAGAAAGCGTACTTCATTTGAACTGCTTTGTTCGCTGGGAATGCAAACTTTGGCAGTGGCTAATAGAATGGCCGTGCTAATACGATTATTATCACTGGCAATGGAACAACAATTTGTAATGGAATCATTTAACGAGCGGTTAAGCGAAGTGCTACTGGTAGCTTCAAGCTGGGGGTGCTCGAGTTGATTTCTGGCGCTTTGAACTTCACATTTAACCTCAGGTGTATTATGAATGGGCGTTTTGAAGTGTAGTAAAGTGTGATGCCGTGCTCTGCAAATTTTACAACTATGCGTACTATTACAATTGACGATTTTGTGGTATGCTAAACAGTTCATACATAGGTTATTGGTTTTGACTAATTTATATCGCTCTGGTGGGTCAACTTCTAATAATTTCGAACAAGTGTAAGTTAAGTGCGAAGTTGACTTGCAAATTCCACATTTTGAATTGGTGGTACTAGGGACTACGAATGAATGAGGAGTTTTCATTTTATTAGGGCTGCTAAGATTGACCTTATTACTGGCAGCTAAATTCGACTTTTGAGAAGACGGAGTGCGCGCGCATATTTTTGCCTGTTCTTTAACAAAAGTAACAATATCATTATATGACGGGATATCTACCTTCCTTCGTGTATTTTCGAACAATCTTTGCGTTTCTGGATTTAATTTAGAAAATGCTAAGTAAGATAAAATGTAATCAGCTAAATCTTTAAATTTGAGTTTGAGTAGAGCTGTGACGGCGGCATGAAACGTCTCTATAAATAAATTCAATGTGGTGAACGTTTCGCATTGCGCCTGTTTAAAATTGAGCAATTGTTCTAAATACGAATTTGCTATCAACCTCTTATCATCAAACTTATCAATAAGCGCTTGGAGTATAATTCTGTAATTATCACCCGTTGGAGGAATACCTGAACACACACTTAACGCGTTGCCGCTCAGGCATCCCATCAAGTAATTTACACGATCAATATCGTTTAGATCTTTATTATTATGAATAATGTTATTGTAACACTCAATGAATAACGGCCAATCTTTAAGATTCCCACAAAATTTTGGCAGAGGTAACTCTGGTAACTTTCTAATAGTTTTGGAACTGACTACTTCTCGGGGCGTTTGCAGAGATTCCTCTGTACGTACTCTAGCTGCTGCTACATTTTTTGCGACCGCCTCTATATTACAAATTAATTCGTCTAATGTTTCCAATGCGGCGTAATTTGGAATGTAATTGTCATTAATTTGACATTATAGCTTATTAATGTCATCCAAAGTATCTACAAATTTAGTTTTTGTGTCTGCCAGAGTTTCATATCTAACGCGGAAGTAATTTACTTTTTCAGCGGTAGTTAAATCGCGACTATTGTCATATAACCTTTGTATACGCGAAAAATATTGTTCTTTCTTTGCAATCAATATTTTCAATTGTTGCGGTTTTGATGCCATACTGCGTACAAACAATATCTACAATGAAGATAAGTGCAACAAATATGTGTTTTGTGCAATTTCTATAACGCGATAAATAACCAATCCGTGCTCGATAGGACCAAATGGTTTTGCAATGGACTGTATATTTTTTAATGTGCTAATTGTCATCAATCCACTTACCCCTATTAATTGTAGTTACTGGTGCAGGTTTCGGGGATGTCAGGGATGCTATGGGTGGGAAAAGGAAAAATTGGGGAACGGAGGATTGATTCGACTTTCTTGTAAGTTGATCTATTGCTTGCACAAATCACCCCTTTGTCGCACTTACTATTGCATAAACATTTACCGATTGGTAATTGACCAAAATATTATACGTGCCGCGTTGACAATTGTTGGCGAGCAACTGCCGCTATCAAAGCAAATTCTATTCTATCTAATAAAATAAATATTTTTAAATAAATCTAACAGTACCTTCTGAATTGATTACTGCGGAACCATTGTTCTCGTTTCATTTGTTAAAATGCTATAACCCGTTTAATTTAAGAACAGCTTTTAGGGTATGTTCGTCTGTGATTTCGTAAACTTGCAAGGATGTAAAGTACAAATTGTTGCTATTATACATTTTTGTACGGTAATCTTAAGGACAGTGCATAAAATTACTATTTGTATAGCAATGCCATAATTATAAATCTTCTGAGACTGAAGTTTAATGGAATAATAACATTTTTTCCAATAAAAATGCAAACTGCGAGACGATTTGACAGGACGTGAGACTCGCAAATCCCTTAATTTCCTCGTCAGGCTTAAATTTGTTTCAGCTTCAGTTTTGGGAACAGCAGAAAATCATACACCACCGTACCACTTTCAGCTGTTCCCAAAACTGAAGCTTTTCCTTGTGACGAGATATGACGAATCGAAGGGCGGAGGGGAGAAGGCGCATGATGGAAGAGTAAATTATTTCACCGCATGCCTTGTCTTTTATCAATGATTGCTACCCTTAATTTGTCCAAAAGAGAAATAAGTACCGTTCATAGTTTGGGCCTTTGTAAGGTAATGAATACGGTATCCTCTTCTCATCACGAAAATCGTGGCCATCATCTTCCCGAAATCGAATTGGTTTCCGTTGGGTGGTGTTTCCACTGTTGTTACGAATGTTTTGATTCTGTTTGGTCGACAGTAACAAAACGACGAAAAAGTAGTTCGATTATCTCTGGAGTTGTTCCCGTTTTTTACGGTCCGTTTACGTTTAAAACATGTAGCCGAGCAATAGACAGTTGCTCTCATTAAAGTGAAAAATTGTGGATTACTATGTTTCAGGGCACAAATGGATTAATTAGTGCTTTAGCGCAAAACAAATGAGTTAATCAAGAAAATAGTGCTTAAATAAATAATGCTCATGTACGGCATAAGAAACTGAGACATTAAGATTTCCATTGTCCTAATAAAACTATGATTCCCGATGCCTACAAAACAAAGATTCCAGAAGAATGGAAATGCCCATAACAGAGCAAGGTGGTATACTGATTTCCATGAAATTTGACAATATTCTATTGTACTTTTGACACTGAGAATTCAGTATAAATTGTACTTAATAAAAATAAAAAGCATTGTGTATTACAAGATTATTGTTTATAAATAACGTTAAAATAAAGTTAGATCCGAGCGGCACATTTTAGTTGAGGCGACACCTGATTCCTAAACGGCCCAGCGATGCTACATAATGCAACGGCGCGCTCGATACTGAATTCTCAGTGGGAAAGCACAATAGCTCCACCTTCATATTTCGTTGATGTTCACGGGTTAATTGTATTTTAGGAAGTATTAAATTTTGGCCAAAAATCGAAAATAGATATCAGAAGGGGAGACCATTGATTTCCATACGAAAATCTGATTTTTGCGACTGCACGATTTTTTGAAGTTTTGATTTTTTTTAGTTTTCCACTGTTAGTGTTCGAAATTCTGAAGTTATAGTGTATGTCGCTAAACTAAATGAGTTGTCCTTGGATTTGAGCCTGACCTCAACACAGGGTGTTTCAGGTTTCTGGCGACAGAATGTAAAAATGGGCCATTTCACCAATTTGACTTGAGCCTGCTGCTGCAATATTGCGAATTTTTTAAAAATATTTGGCAAGGTGAGTTAGGGTCATGGATCCAATATAACTGCCAAATTTCATGGAAAACAACAATAATTTTATCCCAGCTTGCTCTGTTTATAGGCGTTTCCGGTCAGATGTGTTTTGTGAATGTTACAGAAATTTGTTTGAATGTAATTCAAGATCTATTAGTCGTTATATTATTTTAATGGCAAAGCCAGTAAAAAATTGGTCACCACAACAGAAATGTGGTACTAGATCAAATGCCGACTCTGAATATATTGCAGCATCTGAAGCAGCTCAAGAGGTAATATTGATTGATAATTCTATCAAATAAATGATAGTTGTGTGTAATTATCATGCAAAGTCCCAAATCCCAACCTCAAAAACAAAGGAAACGTGCAGAAAGTGGGAAAAATGGTTCGCTCAAACAAATGATTTATTATACAAGAGCCTACTACAGAGCTGAACAGTTCGTACAAGTTCGTGCAGTGCAGTGGCTTTTGTCGCCCCAGTGAGACATGTTAGTCAAAGTCAAACGTTAAGGTCATGCTCAATGTTTTTTTATGGTGGAAGTATAGTGCGAACAGAATTCGTTTTAAGGGGAAACAACTGTCACCTTTGAATCTTAGAAAAGCGTATTGCGATGTACGGGGAAACAGACCAAAAAATAGGCCAATGGCTTCCTCCTTTATCACGACAACGTGCCGTGTCACACCTTGCTTCTGATGCTAGAGTTTTTGACCGTCTGTCCAAATCCGCCTCTCTTCGATGCGACTTCTGGCTTTTCCCAAAAATAAAAATGGGAAAACGTTATTGTTCCCTATATTAAGATGGGCACGACGTAGTAGCTGTACGCTTTCCCAAAAGAAGCCATTGATGTAGGGTTTGTTGGTAATGAAATTGTTCGCCGTAATTTTACGTCACACCTCGTATACATTACAACACTATTGTTT
This sequence comes from Pyrocoelia pectoralis, assembly GCA_036250285.1. Classification (NCBI taxonomy): domain Eukaryota; kingdom Metazoa; phylum Arthropoda; class Insecta; order Coleoptera; family Lampyridae; genus Pyrocoelia; species Pyrocoelia pectoralis. The sequence goes on along the minus strand of CM070079.1, from coordinate 39,457,424 downwards.
GTTGAAAACGCGAACCGCAGAGAGAGGGGGATGCTAAAAATAAATAGGAAGATATTTTATATTTATACTAAGTATTTGCCTCATGGATTTAACCAATGTGAGTAATTCACAAAAATGTTGACATGAAAGAATAGGTGGCTTGAATTATTCAGGTTGTTGGAGTACGAGGATATATTGAAAAATTCTTAGCCTACTATAGAACCAAATAAAATTTCAATGTCAAAATATTTTATTACTCAACATATTCTCCTCTTAATTGGATACATTTATTACAGCGAACCTGCAACGTCTCTAGACCTTTCAAAAAAAAAGTTTCTTCTTGCTCTGCAAACCAGACCTCCACAGCTTTTATTACCTCCTCGTTGGAAGAAGATTTACGACCTTTTAAACTTTTTTTCAGTTGAGGAAAGAGATGATAGTCGGACGGAGCCAAATCTGGTGAAGGGGGTGCTTCTACCCTTGCACGCTTTTGGTCGACATTCAAACATTTGGGGATCCATTTTGCAGAAATTTTTGTCATGTCCAAATTGACGTGAACTATATGATGAACGCGTTCGTATGAAATATTCAGTGCTTCAGATATCCGTTTTAGCCCAATTCGACGGTCTGATAAAATCATGTCATGAACTGCATCGATATTTTCGGGGACTGACACAGAAACTGGCCTTCCCGATCGGTCATCATCTTCAATGGAAAATTTACCTCTTTTGAAGCTTGCAGTCCAATTTTTCACGGTCGCATACGAAGGACATTGATCAGCAAGGGTATTAAGCATATCTTCGTAAATCTGCTTACCTCTTAACCCTTTTAAATACAGGTACTTGATGATGGCTCGATACTCCAATTTTTCGATTTTCACAATTTCGGTGGACATCTTTTTTCTTTTAATTTATTACGTAACTCCGGTTTACTTTTTTGACGTCAAACTTTACACTGACACTTCTAATAAGTTATTGTTCGTTGCTATGGTATCGCAATATTTTGTTTATGCATGGAACTGGTCTAGGCTAACTAGTTATCAATACATCCTCGTATGCAGATGCGATAGATTAATCAAAATGGCACGTAATTAAATTAAAGATAAATTGAATCCAGATATTTGTCCAATCCGGAAAATTATTCCTATTGATCAGCATTGCGTGTAACTACAATTCTTATGCTGTATTCTGTTAATTATCAATAATATTCATGCTTTAAATCTAGAGAATGTCATTTTAAAGCAGTTAATAGGGATAGTCATGAACAGTAGAGCTAATTTATTATAAATTCCATTACAGCTGGACAGAAATGTTCAAAAATCAGACCGCGATTGTTCGAGAACAGTAATTTAGAATTTTCAGATGCTATAAATCAAGCGAAAGCTCTAGAAAGTTCTATAACTCAAGCTGAGAAATGGAAAAGTATATTATTCAAATGCAGCTGCATATGAGTAGTTAATGACTGTTTCATCATCTGAATTTTAATGCTTTTTGCTAAAGTTATAAACACGAATGCACTATCAAGAACTTATTATGTAAACTAGGTCATTTCTCAGATATATGTCGATTGTTAAAAATAGAAAGCTTACGTAGGTGTGATAATTGAAGAGTATAGTGATGAATGGAAGATAACTAACAAAGTATTCATTTGAAAAGACCACAATTCAAAGTTTATTTTCAACGTTTCCCCTACACTGGAAATAATAAGTACAAAGATTTGTAATGAAACAATTTTCAAGTGGAAGTTGGTTCTTTCATTCACAACAACATAGCTCCATACACCCATTCATTGCATCCTTTAATTGCTACGTTTCCTAATTTCCTTTCAAAAGTTTATATTAAGCATCAAACTAGAGGGTGTACTTGTATCCATACTGATAGGACCAAAATATACTAGAAAGAAGTAACCTTAAAACTTTTAGTATCTACCTGAACAGTAGAATTTATCGGTAGGAAAAAAGGATATGATGTTAAACTTAGTACTGACCGTAAATTTGTGTACTTCAAGTTCTGTAAAAACCAAGGAACTTTGAGCAAGGCCACTTTTTTCTTCGACCTTCGGCTATTATGGACGCTGTTGTTTATTTCCTCAAGCAGTCAAATTCTCGACAGATCCCTTTTGCCTTTCATGTTCGGATATGATTTCTGAAGGTGTTATTAATTGTTATCGATAGTAATTTTCGATGTTTCGAATACTACACTATGTTAAACGTGACAGAAGATCCAAGTGGCCCTCGTGCAATATCTTACGATCTTATACGGGTAAGTGTATTAGAGCCACTTAGTTGCTGGAGGCAGCGTGGCTAACGGTGCGTTCTTAGCCCCGTATTATTACCACAAAGAAAATCCCTTTTTTATGGAGACTTAGTCGATCTCAAGAATGGAAGATACCAAAGTTTTTCTGTTCTGTATTGTAAATTTATTTGATTAGATCCATAATCCGTTGGTAGGAATTCACAAAATGGAGCAAAACGTAGTACGTGGGAGTAAACAAGTCACAAAACCTTCCCCATGAACATTTTTAAAGTCTTCATACAATGATACAGATTAATTCGTTGCATTGACAATTGAAGGTTGGTAATCTTCAAAGATGATAAAATAATTAAGTAGTTCGACATGTTTCGACGCAATGTGATCATCAGGCTAAAATACAGTCTTAAAACTTGGTTAGGAAACAATACTTTCAATAATTAAGTTGTAATAAAATTAAAAAATGAGACGAGGGCGAATGAACTATGCTAATTCAAATCAAAATTTAAACATTAAACTCGGCTTCACTAAAAACCAAGATATAAGCAATCAAAAACAAAAAGTTAAACACGCTATAAATTGTAAATTTATGTAAAAATCATATTGACGCTTTCCATTCTATGTTTTATACATATAATTAAATAAAATTTCAATATCTTCCCCCCCCCCCTATTAAAATTGAAAAATTGCATTTTAAAAACCGACGCTATACATTTAGCAATATCACACCAAAATTGATGTATAACTAAATATTGTGATTAAGATTGTATTGACAATGAATCTTTACAATTTAGTTATTTCCCATTAAAATGGCACCTTTATCATTTCTAAAAATGTCAAAAAGATCTAATTTTGAAGGTGCAAAAGATTATACTCCATATAGCGACAATTAATTCCGTACCATTGAGATCGGCGTCGGATTATGCCTTATTAGGGTCCTAGGCCATGTTGATACGAGCGTCCCTTTTACCAATAACAGTAATAACCATTTTAAAAATGAAACAAAAAGATATTGAAGAAAAAGAAAAATTTTTATCACCGTTTTGTTTTAGAACGAAATTTAAAAACGGTAGTATGCGTTTTTTAACTGTAACGGACATTTTGTCCTTCCGCTGATTTTGCGTGAACGACTTGACTATACTAAATCTAAATTGATTACAAACGACAGCCCCTCTTTACGCTTGGCACCCCTAGGCTACAGCCTAGTCGGCCTAATTGGTAATCCGCCGCTGATTGAGATCGAGGGTGTTGTACCAATACACTACCCCCTGGAAATTCGAGTGCATTCCCCATCCCTAAATTAATACGTACACTTAAAATTACCCTCCCTTACTCCCTTATAAATTATTGTTTTACTGATAATAAATAAAAATAGTAAAATACTTAGGTAATAGTTATTTACGTTATAAGTCCGGGAAATGAGATTTTACAGTAACGAGTGAGATATTTCTGGACGAGGCGACGAAGGAGCCTAGCCAAGAATTTCGAAACGAGTACTGTGGAAATATTTACCGGACGTATATCGTATAACGTTTTATTTCATCCTGTGAGGAATTTTGTTTGAAAAAACTAAAAATTTTTTTAAATGTCACAACAATCATTAAGTCTGTGAATCACAATTTTGTTAGCAACGGTTTCCATGCGGTTTCCAGCAATTGTTTAATTTGTTGATATTGGAAAAAAATGTCTCAAATAAATTCCGAAAACGAAGTTTCCGAGAAAATCTTAAAAAAAGCGGCCGAAGTGGAAACCAATAAACCAAGTGAAAATAGTCAATGAGGATGTAATGTTGGCTTATATGTTAGATTTGGTAAGTATTTCTTCTGTATATATTGTATAATATTTAAGTATATTATTTGCAGTCTAAAAAAATCAGTAGCCCCTCTCTTTGGTCTAAGTATTCAATGGTGAAAGCGATGTTGTTAGTTTATGAAAACTTGGATACCTATTTCTCGTTTCTCGAAAGTAATTGCTTTTTTGAAAAAGGAATCAGTGGGTTATACACCTACACTCCTACACAGGCCAAAACGTTGAGCAGGGATGAAATACGGAGGTTTCTAGAGCAAGCACCTAATGAGAAGTATCTTTTGACAAAAGTTGTGGTAATGATTGGTATTGTAGGTGGTTGTCGTCGGGAGGAGTTACATAACATGTCTCTTAATGATGTGGAAGAAACAGGTTCACATTAGTGTTTACTATTCCTTATACCAAAACAAATCAGAGGAGAATATTTAGTGTTATTAATGAAGTGGAAGGGATAAACTTTTTGGAGCAATTCAGGAGGTATTTGGGGTTGAGACCAAAAAATATGAAGCATAAAATGCTTTTTGTTGGATACCGAAATGGTAAATGCATCGCACAAAGGGTTGGTATTCACACCATTGGAGTGATGCCTCGAAAAATCGCCGAATTTCTTAGATTGAAAGATCCAGAAAAATATACAGGTCACAGTTTTCGTCGAACTTCTGCGACGCTTCTTGCAAACGCTGGGGCGGATTTATCTGTTCTCAAAAGACATGGCGGCTGGAAAAGTGCGTCAATTGCTGAGAGGTATCTGGACGAGAGCATTGAACAGAAAATAAAAGTAGCAAGAATGATCCAAGGAGGAGAAAACTTTGTCGAGGTACTGCAGTCTCAAGAAGAGGACAGGAAACGGATCCTTGGACAGAAAACGGAGATAAGAAAAACAACTGAAAGAGGACGAAGTTTGATAGAGATGGTGCAACAGAAAACAGAGAAATTTCAACAACTTTTCCAATTGAAAAAAAACTGTTCCTCTTCCAATTAACATTGAAGGAAATTCTAATTGTTCTATACATATTAACATCAATATTTAATGTATTTTGATTGAATAAATATGAATAAATCTTCTAAAAATTGTAGTCCGGTAATAGTAGTTTACGTAACAAATCCCGAAAGTGATCTTTTACTGGACAAGTAGGCAAATTACAGCCTGCGAGTCCAGTAAAAGCACTTTTGGGACGTATTACGTACAATATTTTTTTTTAAATCGGCCCGAAACGGGCAGAACAATTGACCATTCTAGGCCGGAAAGTAAAAATGAGTCCGGTAAAACTTTTACCGGACTCATTTTTACTTTCCGGCCTAGAATGGTCAATTGTTCTGCCCGTTTCGGGCCGATTTAAAAAAAAATATTGTACGTAATACGTTACGGTAAAACTTTTACCGGACTATCACAATAACTTTCCGGCACGGTCCGACAAAATGACATTTTCTGGCCTAAAAATAATCCGGAAAGTACTACTTTCTGGCCGATGTTAAAAAAAGTATTTTAATTTTTTAATACTGTAAAGTTTCATTTTCCGGACTGAAATGAGTCCGGAAAATCAAAGAATGTGACACAGGATGAAATAATAGTAGTTTACGTAATAAGTCCCGAAAGTGATCTTTTACTGGACAAGTAGGCAAATTACAAGGCGAGCCGCAGGCGAGTCCTGCAAGCCTGCGAGTCCAGTAAAAGCACTTTTGGGACGTATTACGTACAATATATTTTTTTAAATCGGCCAGAAACGGGCAGAACAATTGACCGTTCATATTATTATGTACATATTTGTTTTATAGTTGAAATTGTTGGTTGTAAAATCACGTGTCAAGACACGAATTTTGCTTCATTCCTTATGTATCATCAACTTTTGTAACACAAAAATACACCTTATTCACGCATAATAGTGTATTCACTCGGATGTTACCTGATTTTCATCGTACGCAACCTGTGTAACCAATCAGAAAGGAGTAATATGACTTTTTGAATATCAACCTCTAGCAGTACCGTACTATCAATTATGATGATTGAGCAGTGGGGATAAGTAATTAAGTTACCATTAACTGGTAAGAAATTACTTTGTAGCAAAACAATTAGAACTCATTCATGGTAACGTGAAAAAACGAAACCATAGAATTTGGGGCAATGGATGTGGGCATATATACGCCACGAAATTGGGTAATGAACACTGGAAACTTGAATTTCTAAGGATAGTTACCACAATAGTTATTTGTCTATCAAGGTTGTAAAAGTGATCTTTTTTGGCCGAATCTGATGATTGCAGCCGAGGCTAACAAATCAGATGAGGCTAAAAAAGAACTTTTAACCGAGGTGCACACAACATTTTTTAGGTGACTATCACAAAAAGATATAAACTTTAATTTAAAAATCAATTTCATAATTTTGACAGTGACAGTTACCTGACAAATACAATCATATATTTGATTAATTATTCATGTCACTTACAGAGTGCTTTGCTCCATCACCTGGACAACAAAAATCGGTTGTAAAGTAAATGCGGCCGTAAAGAATTGTTTATGACAGATGTTAAAAAAAAAGTTATACTTTACGGCTTTCAAAAGATACGTAAAACAACTATTTATGTAATAGCCGCCTAAAAACAATATTGTTGAAATTTCATGTTGCCCACACCAAAAATAGGATAAGAAAGTCATCGTCGTAAACCGATTTATTCATTTAATTTATTCTTTTTATTTTTACGATTTTTGAGAGTGTAAATTTAATAATAGGGAGAAGAGGTTCATCATAAATAACTGAAATTAAGGAACTGTATCATAGACGCTTAAAATAAAGTAAAAGATAAGGCACAGAATACGAATTTCTAATTTACTCCAATTAACAACTTGACTAACTTGGAATTTTAATAAGTGACTCCAACTTTTCCAATATTTAAGGAGTTGTAGCGACGATTCCTCTTCCACACGTACAGTATTACTTAAAAATTAAAGGGATATGATGTCTGAAAAGTAGGTTAATATAATTTATAACACGAAAGGTGGCATTTGATTAAGTTAGAAAAGACACTCTCCGTAAAACATTAATTAAAAAGAAAGTTTAAAAGATATCAATCTTATTGAAATAAAGAGGCTAAAACGGCCGTCTTCAAGAACAAATTAATATACTTACTCCCTGATTGCGACTTCCCTTCTTGTTGTGCCGTAAAATGAAAATAGATCTCATATTTTGTCGACGGCACCTTTGCTGAAAATTGTTATATTCATAATTATCAAACGGCTAAATCAAACTAGTGAGCGAAGATTCTACAATAAATTTACGATGTAGATCCGAATTTGAAAATGATAATCAAATGGATATTAATATTCTATAGAAATAGTCAAATTAGTTTTAATTTACAAGAGATATTCTTAACGTCATCCTTTTCACAGATATGGTTTGTGACAGAAAGAGAAACCATTTTTGCTATCATTTTGAATTATTACCCACTACTATAAAACACGAGTTCATTGTTTTAACTAATTCACTTATGCAAATTTATTAATATGGATAGAGTTTTATCACTACCACAAGGGCATAATCCTTTTAATAAATCGTAAAAAGCATTTATGAGTACCGGGACTCAAAAGCTTGACAGAAACAAACGGAATTTAAAACCTTTTGAAGCAACAAGTCGCCTTTTTAACTGGTCTATGAATCTTATTCCAATCGTAAAATCGGAAATCGGTGAGGACTAACCAAATTTTAGTAAATACAGTCGCAAAAATGATGGTTTTGCTGCCAATTTATATTAGTTTCTTGTGTAACGTTCAACGTAAACGATTATTACCATAAAAGTGAGAGTCGCTTCTACAAGCTCACTTTATCCGGCGCTTTAATAATAATAATAATAATAATAATATTTATTTAGTTTCCCTGACAAAAAAATTGCATGGGAAGCGTCAAGTACAATATTAAATATAATAAACAAAATTACAATAATAAAATCAGTAGGTAAAAAACAATAGCAAAAAAGTGACCAAGCAACTCTACTTAGTGTAAAATTTTACATACTCGTCAATAGTGTAAAAAGCTTCGTCTAATAAGATTTTTTTAATTGTGGATTTAAACGCCTTTAATGTTTTCAGATCTTTTACATTATCGGGAAGGATGTTAAATAATTTAATTCCAAGTACTTTTGGCGAGTTCTGTGTAATTTTTAATCTTGCAACCGGTGTAACAAATTTGTCTTTATTGCGCGTGTGGTACGTGTGCAAATTACTGTTTCGTGACAAAAGGTGCTGGTTTGAAAACACGTACGAAAGAACTTCTAAAATATATATGGATGCTAGAGTTAAGATGCGTAATTTTTTGAAATTGGGTCTACATGAATCATATTTAGTACTACCGGCAACGCATCGAACTATCCTTTTTTGAACCAGGAATACCTTCGTCGCTGAACTAGACGATCCCCATATGATAATGCCGTACATCAACCTCGAGTGTATTTGAGCGAAGTAATAAGACAATGTGTGCTGTAGTCCTATAAGATCTTTAATATGACGAATTTGATAGCAGTAGGCGTTCAGCTTTTTTGTAAGATACTCGCAATGGGATTTCCAATTTAGGTTTTGATCTATCAATATTCCTAAGAACTTCCCTACGGTCTGAAGAGGTGGGTTTGCATTACATTGGTTTATTATTGTACTATTACGACACGAGAATGGAACAAAAAACGTTTTATCGCGATTTAAAAACAATCTGTTCAAGTTGAACCAGTTACTGAGTTTAGCAAGGATGTCACAGGCTCGCTTTTGAACATCTTCCAAAGTTTTACCGGAGATCAAAGCAGTGGTATCGTCTGCATATAAGATGAGACAGTTGAAAAAATTCACGATGTCGTTGATAAATAATACGAAAAGGATTGGTCCCAAAACAGATCCTTGTGGGACTCCGACGTTTACATTAAGTGGTGCCGATAAAAATTTAGTTATAGTAGCGCCGTTTTTAAATTTGACCTCGACCTGTTGACATCTATCAGTAAGGTAGGAAGAAAACCAACTTGCAACGACGCCCCTTATGCCATAAGTGTTCAGTTTTTGAGTCAGAAGCGTGTGGTCAACGCAGTCAAAAGCCCTAGTTAAATCACAAAAAATGGCAAGAGTACTCTGCTTTTCTTCGAGGAAAGAGATGATATCATTTACAAAGCTAGTTATGGCGGTTATAGTTGATTGACCGTTGCGAAAGCCGTGTTGTTTGTTAGATATAATGTTATGTTTGAAAAGGTGATTGTTCAGCCTCTCCAGCATAGCATATTCGAAAACTTTAGCCAGTGAAGAGCTAATCGAAATTGGTCTATAATTGGTCCAGTCCCGAGGACTGCCTTTTTTATAAATAGGGTGAACCGTTGACATTTTGAGTTCTTTCGGAAAAATGCCTTCCGAAAAGGACCAATTTACCAAGTGCGTAATAGGCTTTATAATGAAAGGTAGACTAGATTGTAGCAAAGACGTAGGTATATGATCAGGGCCAGACGATTTTTTATTTTTTAAACATTTTAAACAATTTAATAGCTCTGATTCACTAAAGGGCATCGCACACATACTACTACAAATATTCGTTGCATTTGTACTATAGAAGTCATAATTATTATGGTTTTTATCGGAGCTAGTGCATTTAACTGAACTTAATATATCTAAGGGGGCCTTAATGAAATTTGTATTAAACGTATCAGCAATTTCTTGGGGATCGTCTATTTCTTTTACAGATGTCAAAAGCGTGATATTTTTGACAACCTTTTCGTTGTTGTTAAGTGTTGATATTATACTCCACACAGTTTTATTTTTGTTGTTAGAAGTGTTGATAAGGTTCCCATAAAACAATTTTTTGCAGTTAACAATGTATTGCCTGTACTTACATTTAAGTGCCAAATAGTAGGGTTTAAGGACGGGATAAGTTTGTTGAATGTGGTAAAGGTTTTTTAGGTCTTTACTAAACTTTTTAATGACGCTGTCAACCCAACCTTTTCGTGTATATAAATGATTTTGGCGTTTAGTACTGGTCTCCGGAAAACAAGCATTGAAATGGCCAAGAAAAATATTATAGAAATGGGAAAAGGCATCTTCAAATTTTCCGAAAGAATACATATTAAACCAGCTTTGGTTCTTAAGTAACGCATGAAATCGAGAAATTGAGGCTTGAGTAATATTTCTTGTTTTAGTGTAGGCATAGTCTCTAGTCTTAATTAAAAAATTACTATAGAGTAAAACATACCGGTGATCAGAAAACATAAAAGGCATTACTTCACAAAATACATCCTCGCATCTATTTAAGAAAACGTTATCTAAGGTAGCGTTGCCTCTTGTGGGCACTTTCACCATTGCAATCATGTTATAGGATTGCAAAAGGCAATTAAGTTGATTGGCATGATTGCTATTTGACTCAAAATGAACATTAAAATCACCAACTAGAATATATCTACAATTACATTTATACATCATATGAAATAAAGCAGATAGCTTATTCATGAACACATTAAAATCGCCCGAAGGGGGTCGGTAACAAACAATAATAAAAGTTCTGGAGACAGACTGCCAGATTACACCACACATTTCAATGTGCATTTCAAGACAAAATTTTGAAATATCAAAGTCAAGGGGCGTTACATTTAACCCATTTTTGTGATATATTGCTGTACCGCCACGTATATGAGAAGATCTGCAAAAGTACGACATGAGGCTGAAATTACGCACATGAAATGTCTTAACCGAGTCTAAATTACACCAAGTTTCGGTAAAGCACAAGAAATTAAAGTTTACACCACAAAAGTCTACTTCAATTTGGGCTACTTTATGAATGGAAATTCCCTGGATATTGAGCAGAATTACGTCCAGGGCACCGTCGACGCGTTTATGTTTAAATCATTATTGACTTCTAAGTTGTGTATTCCAGATGTAGTATCCTCATTTGCTTCAAACATTTCTTGCTGCAATGATTTTTCGTTGACGCTTGAAGCCACTTTAGTTGAATTATCACAATTTATATAGACTAAATTTCGATTTGGTGCATTATAATTTAATAAAGGGGTCGACTTTAAGATTTCTATTAGGGATTTAGTTAAAGTAAATTTTCCACTTTTCTTCAAATGAAGGCCATGCGAAGTAAACATTTTTGAATTAACTACACAATTGGTGTTGATATAGTGGAATTTGCAACCATTATTATTTAACGTGTCATAAATTAGTTTGTTGTTGAGGTAAATAAATTTATTTAAAATATGTCTACCATGCCAATATGGTGTTTCAAACAATATGAGGTTTGTACGCTCTGCCAGCAGAGTCAGGTCGCGATACAGTTCGGAGGAGAGGCACCTGCCCTGAATTGCATTATTGGAACCTCCCATAATTGCAATGAAATCATTTTTTGTTAGTTGTTCAATGTAGGAGGTAATGTTTACAATATCATCTAGATTGGCATTTGGCTTAAAGTCTATGGTTATATTGAATTTGTTGGGATCCAATAATGATGACAATATCTGAGACCACCCACGTACCTGGCTATCACCTAAAACAACGAGTCTCCTTTTGGTTACACTTGATTGTTTAGGCACATTTACATACGTAAATAATAAAATCGACTTATCAAAGTCGACTAGGGTCTAGGTGTGACCGTTGAATGTTATACGATGGTGTGACGTTCACGATTTAACGCCACAGCAGATCATGACACTCTGTTAGCATTTCTTAGTGTTTTAGAAAATAGCCTTATTTTAGCACTTAATATCTACATATAAGGGGAATGCTAAGATGAGAGCTTTCCCGACGTCACATTTTGTTTGCGACGTAATCCTCAGTAATGGAAATGTTAAGAAATTATATCGCAAAAAACATTTGTTACACACCCCCATATTTAATGGAATTTCCTAATAATGCCATTACGCTTAAAGCTCCCATGAAAAGTAACTGAAAAATGATTTAAATTTTTACTTGCACATGAGGAGTTTCAACGAAAATTCACCTTTAAAAAACCATTATAAAGTATGAAAATTTACTTATAGCAAACCGTAGTCTGAAGACATAAGGACATTGAAACTAAATGTAAACACAAATACAAACCGTCCCTTTTAGGAAGGTGTAGGTTTAAGTCATAAATTCGTAAAGTATCTATTAAATTAATTACCTTTGTACTATTTCGCAGAGTAGGTATTAATTGATTTTAAAAAATGAGATATTATTTAGTGCATCCTAGGAATTGTCATTCTCACCCCAAGAATTATTATTTTTACCCCAATAATTATTTTTTCTACCTTTAGCTTTTTAATTATTTTGGTCCCTAGATTTTTCTTCCAAAGAGTTATTATATTAGCCCCCAAAATTATTAATTTAGCCCACATAATTATTCTTTTGGCCCCAAGATTTTATTCATTTTACCCCATGATTTTATTCATTTCACCCCAAGTTTTTCTTTATTTTACCCCAAGATTTTATTTATTTATTTATTTTATAGAAGTACTTGAAACTAAAAAAAAATTCCACTCTAAACGTATATTGCCATTCAGGCGCTTAGGTTACAGGTAGGTTTAGTATATTTTTTTTCAATTGATACAAAAACGGGAAAATGATACTAAATAATATTTGGAACTAAAAAAAAATTTACAATGGCTACATAGAAGCTCATACCTACAAACCCCTTGCGTACTTTATTTAGTAAGTCTCTAAAACCTTCGGCATACAACTTAAGGCTGGTGTGAAACTGGAAATCTTAGGTAAAAATGTCAAAACCTTGGGGTAAATAATAATTCTTGGGATCACATCTTGGGACCAAAATAATTAAAAAGCTGCTGGGGTCGAAAAAATAATTCTTGGGGTAAAAATAATAATTCTTGGGCTTAGAGTGACAATTCTTGGGGCCGCGAAAATTACCACCCTTAAAAAATCTAGTTCTAGAGGTTCGGAAACGTAACATACCTTAGGAGAAGGGTGTAGCGTTTCAGAATCAGAATACTAGTCTAGTGAAACTTGACTCATATTTTGATCCTAAACTCCTGTATACCATTAAAAAGGCGCAAATCTTGGAAAACTATGACGGTCATTACTAACGAACCAACCGATAGTCAAGGTTTTGCTGGAGGCTATGCCGAACTTATTTTTTTCATAATATTCGCCCCTGTTATTGTATACTGTAGGTGGAAAAACAATATAAGGTGCACAAATTGCATTTAAAATTTATTACTTAACCGACAAAGAAATGCTTTCGTACTTTGAATGGAGGCAACACGAAAATGTGCATAAAAGGAAAGCCAAAACGTTTCAAATTATAGCCTTTGGCGTCTGATGACAGGTCTTTCAAAATTTATTCCTCACGCTGGTATGTATACCTGGAGATAATCTTGATGATAACTGAATAGTAAAATTGAGGTGATTGAGGTGATAACATTTTGGTTCCCACTAGCATTGAAAGTGGATAGTTATACATTACATAGCATTCCAAATAACTTGATACATACTGTCAATGCCAAAAAGCTTCCACTCAGCAGACTTTGAAATGATATTAAGAAAACAGAGAGAGGAAAGGTAAACCAAATGAATGCGATGATGGCCAACTATAGGTACACGAAACCAAATGCCAAAACTTAAAGGTATGACCATTAATTTGTAAAAAAAATATAATTCAATGCACAAAGCAACAATTAATCGGAAACTATTCGAATTTATTTCATTTATGTCTGAGATTTTAAGAAGCATTGCGATTTTGAAATGGCAATTGCTGTCAAGGTTCCATCCAAGCGTGATCAGCGTGCGTTAATTCAGTTTTTGTGTGTTGATTAAAGAAAATCGTCGAATTTTAGCAAATAATGATTCAGTGAATTCAGTGAAATATACGATTTGCCCACAATAACTTACACAAACTGGGTTACACTAAAGTTTGTGCACATTAGATTTCTCGACTTTTGTATGATGACCAAAAATTCTTGTGACGGAGTTGATTTTTCAACACCTCAAGGAGTACTGCGAACCACCGAATTAATAATTCAGTGCTGCGAACTATCCAATAAGTTGACATGCAACAGAAGCATTCAAATTCACCACCACCACTAAAGAAGTTTAAAACACAACTTCTGCAGGGAAGATGATGGCAATATTTTTTTCCGACCATGAAGTTGCTGATATAATTCAAAGAACCTAAAGTGAAAATTCACACAAACTTATACAATGAAGCTCTGAACATGTTTCATAAAGCAATAAAACGAAAACGTTCAGGAAAGCTTTAACGTGTGTCATTTTCCTCGGTCTCATGTGACCAAGGTAGTAATAGAGAATCTGCAAGAAAAAAAGGTCTACCCTATACCACAGATTTATCAAAACTTCCATTTTCGGATAAATGCCATAGGCGTTAATGGCTAACAATTTTTAGGCTGGCGCAGAAGTGCAAATCGCTGTGGAATAATTCTTTAAGCATTGGTATTGATGTGAATTTAAATTTCCATGGTGGAGGTGCTAAGATCATTGTGTTATTTTCGAATCTGACCTCTGACGTTTATGATATTAACGACAAAGAGCCCCCCCCCCCCCTAACGTTATAAGTTGACGTGTTTCGGTATTTCTTTGTAACACGGCGCGTTTCAGAAATATTAAGGTTGGGTCTTTTTCAAGTGAACCCTGTGTATACCAAAATTAGCTTTTTGTGCGATTTTTATCCAATTTGGGAAATACCTCTCTGCCTACAAAGGTGAATAAAATGGTCTATGTCGTAGGACACAAGGGAAAAAAGTTATAGAGGAGAAACTGCCCCCCCCCCCCCCATTCCCCAAATAAATATTGTTCGATAAATCGTATGAGGCATTACTGTACCATACCGAACGACCACCCCAAGTTTCATTAACTTGGTATTTATTTTAAGAAAGAATTAAAATATTTTATCTAAAGTATGTCTTGCAGGAACACTTCAAGACATATTCGTACTAATAAATGGTAGTCGAAAAATTTATGATGATTTACTGGAAACAAAGCGTAGCATAAGTGTTTTAAATTTGTTAACTATTAACACCGAATTCTCTAACCGTAATGTGACCTCCGACAGCGGTGGATGGAGTAACCTAAACCGGCCTGGGAAATAGAGGAAGCGGCCCAAAGCAAATATTGATGCAGGCCGAACTTTTTTAGACAGTAGATAACAATGTTGATAATAATGAGTGTTTTTCATCAGTAATAGACTAATAGTTAAAAATATTGTTACTTCGGTAAAAATATCGAATTAGAAAAAAAGAGTTTCATTTTATTTAGGTAAGGATCATGCAAATTGGTATAAAATTTCAAAAGTTGCTAAAAAATTAATAAGAAAAATGGGAATGTTGAAAATTGTACTCAAATTCGCTTTTTCTGTGCTCATCAACATAAGGCTTCTAAATGATCATTGGACAATCTATTTCCTAGTCTGTTTTTTATAACTTTCAAGAAAGAGAAGAAACGCTCACATTCCACTTGTGAAATTGGTAAAGTCAGAAGAAAATGGTATAATTCATATAAATTATATTTTATTTGTAGCAACAGGTCGCACAATTTCAATCATTTTTGCAGAAAATATTTTTTTTTTAAATCGGCCAGAAAGTAGTACTTTCCGGATTATTTTTAGGTCAGAAAATCTCATTTTGTCGGACTAGGCCGGAAAGTTATTGTGATAGTCCGGTAAAAGTTTTACCGGACTCATTTTTACTTTACCGGACTCATTTTTTACTTTCCGGCCTAGAATGGTCAATTGTTCTGCCCGTTTCTGGACGATTTAAAAAAAAATATTGTACGTAATAAGTCCCAAAAGTGCTTTTACTGGACTCGTAGGCTTGCCTACTTGTCCAGTAAAAGATCACTTTCGGGACTTGTTACGTAAACTACTATTTTCCTCAGAATCGTCCAAGGTTGGTATAAGATTCTTCTAAGGTCAATTTTAATGTTTCCCAGTTGTTGGCGAAAGTAAAAATCTCTTCTTATAATTGCTCGTGCGTGTTGCTAAATTATTGAATGGAATAATTTTTTGCCAAAGACTTTCCAGAACATTATTTGGGATCTTATTCTGTTTTACATTTTCAAAGTTATTAGAATCCAAAAAAGAGAGGTTCATGCACAAATTTGTGCTTTCAATAAATGAACACCCATAACTGTGTATTTGAAAGAATAATTTAAATAGACATAACTTTAATCTTATAAAATTTTTAGTAAAATTTTAACCGAACTTTGTTTATTTAACTCTCACTCAAGTATTTCAAATTTGAATTCAAAATGTAAATTATTACCAAATTTTATAAAAAAAGCTCAATAGTTTCTAAGAACTTTAAACGCTTGCAACTTTCTTATTATTACAATTTGATCAAAATTTTATTAAAAAATTAACTTTATTTTGTTCTCCCCCAGTTGCCCTTTCAATTTGGTCAGAAGGTTAGAAATCACCCTATATAATTTCCAGTAACGATGCTGTATTGTACTTTGTACTAAACTGAGATGTTATGTATTCTACCTATATCATGTATTGATTTATTTACTTACACAGAATGGCGACAATGCGATAAGGTCCAGGATAAGGTATTATAGGTAGTTTCGAATTACCCTTACCCATCGTTATGTTATATTGTTATCGTCAAAGATGTCTTGACATAAATTTTTCTGTGCTGTAAAATATTAATTCTATTTTAAAATAAGACTATGGTTTTAGATTCTACCGGCCCAATTTTTAAAAATTTTACCGGCCCAGGGGGAAAATTCCCTTTTTTCCCCTGGGCCCATCCACCGCTGACCTCCGAGTTTGTAGGGAACAAAATACCAGAAGTTGCGAAAATATTCTTTAAACTGAAACCAGACGAAAACGAAACCTTAAAAACGGTTACATTTTGCTGTACCCCTAAAGAGTATAATTATTGGAAGAGAGATTCTAAATTTAGGGAGAAACAACGATTTTGTACATTGGCGTAGACGTTTTGGGTTAAAATGGTGTCGGAACACTCCGCTTTTACGCCATTTTCCTGTCAAAAAAAGGAAGATTTATGATCAAAACCTAAGATAATTTAATGTTAATTAGAAGAGTTTGAAGCAGATACTGTTTTTAAAAAAACGATTAATTTTTAGACTGTAAGGCCCTGAGACGGTGCGTAGTATAACTTTAATTCGTCTAATATTTCCGACACCGATTTGTAGGCAAGAAATTTCTAAACTTTTGAGCATGTACGGATTTTTATAGGGGTTCACTGCCATTATTGTATCTTCTTGAAGGCTTTTAAAAGTTTGTTTAATCAATTTACGTCAATATAGAAAATCCAGAAGCGCAAAACCGTTGATTGAAGAAGTAAATTTATCAGTTTTATTACCCATCCAAAGGATGGTTATACTAGGTAGTACAAATTGAAAAAATGTGCAAACTCGATATATAGGTACCTTCACCTCTTCCACGCCCTATTTATTCGTTGTAATTTACATTATTTATCGCAAAGTTGTTGAATTGATTTTGATGAATCGACACATTGAAACGAGACTAATGAGCAATTGTTCACAAAATAAATGTAGCAGCGAACAGCCGCAAAATAAACTGACTTTAAATTTAAAACTCTCACGGTTCTCTTCGAACGAATGCGATAACTTAAATAAATAATAATAAAGGCAGCCCTATAAATAAAAAAATTGCGTCCTGTTTCAGGAATCTTCAAGTCAGCAATCTCTAAATATCAACAAAATTTTCTTATTATAAAGGATTCTGTTGCTGGAAGACGAATCTTTTGATATCAAAGTGCACTTGTTTCATATTACATTTTCATATTACATTCCCAATTGTAATCACTAATCATCATTCTTATTTTCGTTTGTCGTTGTGAGGGTCGAAGCTCCGGTTTCATTTGGAATTATTATTGGAACAAGGTATATAATATTTGTACAATGTTGTTTGGAATCTGAATAATTTGATCAAAATTAAATTATAGTCAATGTTGCGTCCCATCAATTATAAATAATAAATATCCTGTATATCACATTCTTGGCGTTACCTTGTTTCTTATCATGTTGATATCCCTTCCCGACTTGCGTTGCATCGTGTTGAGTGTAAGTTAGCGAGCGAGCGAAGAGGTTGTTATGCAGTTGTAATCGTCGAAGAAAACATAGTAATGAATTCGAAGCTTCACGTCGTATTAAGCCATTGGTGAGAAGATCCAGTGGTGTTGGGTATGGTCGACAATCAGCCGTCACCCAGTAATTTTATTCGTCGAAATCATCGCCGCCACCTGCAGAAATCATCTTGTGCCGTTCGTGTCAAACGCTATCGTTCACACTCACGGGGCATAACTAGCTTTAATTTATGCCACTTCGAAGGATCTACTTAAAACGCAAGTAAGTCCATCAATCCTTTCTTTTTCTATTGATAGTAGTTGCACATTCTCTTTGCAGAACGTACCTATTTACCGTTTCACCAGAATCAAATAATTATTAATTTAGCATTTATTATATTTAACATTTTAATTTTGGTATATGTGGAATAAACATTTATTTGTAATATTTCTTTTATTCCTATAAACACATGCATACTGAAAATTACGCAATTATACAGTCCATTATTAACGCTGTTGCATATTCGTTGGTGCAAACAGTCAATTTGACGATTCTTACATCATAGAACTTTATGAAGTGACCACGATTTTACATTATTTTAGTAACTTTATAATTATAACACATAAAAAGTGAATGTTATAATAAAAAATAAAATGAAACCTTTTGGTCATTTTTTCCCATAATCACCACAAACAATGATGTATCTGCCGTATCGTGACATCATTTCCCTCCTCCTGGTAAAAATCGGTCGGCAGCGAAGAATGGGAGAAAAATTATCACCTTGGCTTAGGAGACTGATTGCAACAATAAAATTATACGTGAAAAGTGAGGTGGGATGTTTCCATTGAATCTAGGAAAAAAAGCCGTGGAAAAAAAACCGCGGAAAAAAAAGCCGACGGACAAAAAAGCTGACGGAAAAAAAGCCGCGGAAAAAAAAGCCGACGAAACATTCACAATTTATTGAAAATCTTGGTAAATTCAATACCGGAAATGAATAATGAGTATCTTATCTTAAAATCTTTTATTTTCTTTTTCTGGCTTATTTTTCCTTCTATATTTCTCCACGTGGCTTTTTTTATCGGCGGCATTTTATAATATAATAATGATGATAATAATAATAACTTCGTTTATTGTGAAATCGAAAGAAACAAAATTGAATACTGTTAGAGTCCATAAACTGTAAGAAGTACATAATGCGCAAAACATCGTTTTCGTTCAGACGAGTCCAAAGTGAGATATTGGAAGAGGTTAAATAATTTATTATTTACAAATTAATAGGTACCTATATAATAAATTTGTCACGTAACGCCACTGCTGCACTGCTTGACACCTTAACCACAGATTAATACAACTTAACGGTCAGATATGATGACGTCAGTGTGTACTTCTTAGACTTCTCGGACTCTACACAAACGGTTAGTGTCCGGGGCCCAGCGGCGTAACTGCAAATCCGTGCAGTGCACGGGGCCCCTTAGCTGAACTTAGAAACCTCTCCAAATTCCTCAAAAGAAAATGTTTGCATCATAATCATTCTGATTGTAAATTTTTTCACTTCAGATTTATAGTATTGAATAAACTATGAATTCCATCATAAGAATTAACCTCATGACTTGTACTGTGTAGGTATTATGACACAAAAATCTCTTTAATTTTCTAAATCTCTTGTTACTTACTTTTACACATATGAATTTGTGAGACAATTGTCTGGATCATGGAAAGGAAAATCCTGCAGAGCATGTCTGTTGGATTCACGAATGGATGGTTTTGAGTTCCCACAAAGTTCAAATAACTTTTTTCCTCTCTGGAGTTTTAAACGATAAAATATTTTTCCAAACATTATCCTGGTGTAGGAACAGGGCCCCATTTTTGACTTGCACGGGGGCCCTTGATGCCCTAGTTACGCTACTGTGTCCGGCTTTAATTTGCCAATCTACCACACTTCCCTAAATAATAGCTGAGTAAACTAAAAGCATTCCTTCCCTTTGGTTCTATGCGGTTCATATTTTGTATTTTTGCCTAACGGGATAGAAACAATATAAATGTAAAACTTCATTGAATTCGGTTAATTAATAAGAATAACTGAGCAAGTCATAAAGGCATTTCTTCCTTATGGTCCGATGAGGTTCAAATTTTGTATTTTTTCCTAACGGGATAGGAGTAATATAAATATAAAATTTCATTGAAATCGATTAATTAATAACGGAGTATGTCATAAGGGCCTTCTGCCCTTCCTTGCCGTTATTGGGGCGACTACTTTCAAATTTTGTATTTTTACCTAAGGGGATACAAGTAATGTAAATATGCAATTTCATTGAAATCCGTTAATAAATAACTTAGTGAGAAAGGCCCGTTTGCCCTTTGGGCCGATACGGCCTATTACCTAATGGTGTTTTCTCAGTTGACATATAATACGTTTTTTTAATACTTTTTTTATAAATTTAATTCATTAACTGCTCACAATAAGTGATATAATACTCAAAACGCACAGAACAAATTCATATTTTTTGCAACCTATTTTGTTAATTTATGAAGAAGTTATAATATAAAACAACACTACAGCTCTAATCAAGTATTGGATTTTTGGATACACTAGACTTTTCATTAACATGAGTTTTGTATCTTGACGTAAAATAAATAAACTTCAACGTATTCAATTCTTTAAAGGTTTAAAGAATACCTACTAAGATTTTTTCGGTGGATTTTTTCCTTGGATAATTTTTCCGCGGCTTTTTTTCCGCGGCTTTTTTTTCCGCGGCTTTTTTTCCGTCGGCTTTTTTTTTCGTCGGCTTTTTTTTCCGCGGCTTTTTTTTCCACGGCTTTTTTTTCCGCCGGCTTTTTTTCCAGGCTTTTTTTCTGCGGCTTTTTTTCCACGGCTTTTTTTCCGCCGTCCGTCACCATTCAGGCGGACTTGGTCGGTATAATAATTTTGAACAGGAACCCATTGCAGTGAAAGCATTAATAAATCTAGTAGAAAAATCAAAGGTTATGAGAACACCAAACATTTTTTGTGTAAAATCCATGACCGTAGAAAATTTCACACCCTCAATTTAAATTTGTTGTCTCGTATTTCAGACTTTAAATTTATTATGCGGTTATAATTTAACACAAAACTTATTTGGATCATAGCAGGGAGGGACAGTTAGTAGTGAATGTTGTTGTTGTTGGGTTCAAGTGATTTTTAATTCAGCAACATGTCGTAGCCTCTGTTTCAGAATTTTATCATTAAACATTATAGTAATCAGGAAACGATTTACTTTTACTTCATCATCATCTACATCGTGCTTTATATGTAATTGTAAGCCTGAAGATGATCGTTTGTGGTCGAAAATAGTAACACAACGCGATAATATTTTTAATGAACAAACAAGAGGGAGGTTTGGGGTTTATTATAATTTTAATTATCACCTTTTCGTAAGGCGCATGTGTTGATGCTAAATGATTCATTAAATAGATCGTGCCATTTGATAAATACTTCATGATCCACAAAGGATAATTTATAACGCTTTAAAACAAAAACGTCGACATTTTTGAGTTACTATGCGCTCCCTACTCTTAATACACATATCAAATCGTATGAGCGGGCAGCACTCAAACGTTGAGGAGGAGGTTTCAGTTACCCATTTCTACTTTTACCACCGTTGTATTGTAGTTATTGTGTAGTTTCATTTCAATCAATTTGTTTAACGATGTTTCAAAATAACGGGAATCACAAATTTCCGTATTCTGGAGTGCGCACGAACTATCGCTTGGCTGAGATAGGCAATAGAGAGCTCGCCTTACCGCAGGTACATTTTCATTTTTCATTTAAGGATTTAGTTAATTTTATTTACACTTATATCCATATAACCACATTACTATAAAACTATGCACTGATTCTTCTATTGTGAAAACATGCTTGTCCAACACGCGGTTCCTGTTACACACATCGTTTAGCGTCCTCCAAAGATTATTTTTAAATACACTTCTAACATTAAAAGGGAACATCTTTACCAAAAAACAACCCCTCTGTAAGAAAATAATAGTGTTTCAACCAGTTTCCAGTTTTACAAGAGCATAATGAAAATCCGGTTTTCCCCTTAATACGTAAAATGAGTCGGCTGTTTTATCTCTTGCTGACATAAATTTCGTTTGTTAAGCATTTATGAATATTTATGTCTTAAAGAATCCATTTTCTAATATTTCAACCAGAAGTTTGCCTACTAAAGTGTAAATATTGTAGATACGGCCAAATTTATGGTTATATAACTTCCCTAAATTGAAAAATAGGAACACAAACGCAGTATTAACCAACCCTTCTTCACTTACCCTTTCGATCCCAGCTACCACCACCTCAAAATGTAAAATGTTAACGTCATACATCGCTTGAATAATGTTTTTTTTAGCGCTACCACTTAGAATTTATTTAAAAAAATTTCGATTTATGCAAGAAACTCCTTCATTTATTAAATTTCAAAAGACTCCTTGTGTAATAAATCATAATTGATCATATTATTGCTTATTAAATGTCAGTTGTTCAAACTTTAATTCTTGTAGCATAGCATAGGTATGTATTGATAATTAGGTGTTTTCATGAAATTTTTAACGGAAAATATCCTGATTACAGGTTATGCTTCCAAATTCAACAATTGGTGTCTAAATTTGAGGAAACTGGTGCGTAACAAAAAAAAGTGAATTCTATATTATCAACTGTATCCACAGATCTGCCACCCAAATCAGTTGGGAGTTATTTAAAATTTTATAAATTTCATACCTTTCAAAGTTCGTTTTGTGAAATTGTGACGGGAAAGATTGCTATATTGAATCATGTATGGTTAAAATTATGTTTGGATGACAAGTGCTCTTTTTATTTAAATGGGTACGCCATTAAAAAGAATTGTCCCTATTGTACAAATCCCCAAACACGCAAAGCACACTCAATATGCTAAAAAAATGTATGTTCAGGTGTGTACATTAGGGGATGCAACTGTTATTGGTCCTCTCTTATACACATAAATCTAAATAGACCTACCTCAAAATTTGTCGTTGGTCGAAAACCTTGTTTGCTTTCAAATTTCACACTACGCCCTTTCAGTTCGGCAATGTTTGCATAATCATTATTCGTATCAGTGGAGTAATGCATTATCGTTTTGAAAACAATATTTTGAACATTCACAATATGTTTCAAATTTAATCAATTAAGTAATGAGTTTTTTGCATAACTTGAAAGTATATAACGCTGACTAGAGTTGAAACGGATCCAAAAATTTCGCCGGAATCGGATCCGGATCCTAGACCCGGTTATTTCCATAATATCCGGCCGGATCCACTATTTTTTTCGTAAGTTTCTTTCTTACTGTATTGCAAAAATATATAACATATTGCTGTTTCAAGCAATCCCCTGATACTAAATTCACTAAGGAATGGTAATGTCACTAATAAATATACCTACGACATGTTTCGACTCAAAAGAGTCATCATCAGGCTAAAAAGAGATTAAGTATAAAAACTAACACTTCTAAATATTACTTAGAAGTGTTAGTTTTTATACTTTTTTTATTCTTATGTAAACAGATTACATAAGTATAAAAACTAATACTTCTAAGTATTACTAGAAGTATTAGTTTTTATACTTATGTAATGTCTTTTTAGCCTGATGATGACTCTTTTGAGTCGGAACATGTATATTTAAATTTTAATCCCTTTTGTGTCAACGTTAAGCCACTTTAGTCAATTTTAGTTTTAATATAAAAACTATGTGGAAGGTTTAGTGACTTATTACCATTCCTTAATTATTTCACACCATTTGGAATACTGAAAACGCCTATTATGGACCCAATTAAGTCTAAATTCACTTTGATACGACGCCATTTACGAAAGTATGCTTTTTCACCTCGATAGGGTTGCAAAGATATAAAATAAGTTTTCAATTTTATAAGATAACCTTCTTGTTAGGATGGTAGTCTTAAACTGACACTCGCTTAAATATAAGACAAATAATAATCACAGACTACAAGTTACTGCTGTGGAAACTGAGCCCCATCTACTACTGATGAGCGGAAGACTGCAACTGACCAAAGGTAGGAAGTAGGCGTCTGCACATAATTGCATGTACGCCCAGCAGCCCTAAAATGATGAATGAACGACCTAAAATCGAGCGTGAAACTGCGATAGAGTCAATTCAGTCAGTGATATTTTTACGCGTAAAGATCCGGCGATCTTAAGATCCGTTACACCTCTAACGCTGACATTTAACATGATTTGGGGGGGCGATAGCTGGATATAGACAGTAGAAGTTTTCAAAATGTCACCATGTGCATACTTTTTAACGCTTGTTTTCTAATTGTGACTGAAAAAGTTTTTCTAATTTAAACAGCTCCATGTTTTTCAGATCTTTTTCTAGGATATCTGATGGCATTATGTTTTTTGGTAAATATTCAACTTGTATAAGTTTATTCGAGATTGTTCCTCTTAAAAAATGAAGCCGAAATTGATGTGTTTGCTTTTCATAGCTTAAGCAATCTCAGAGATTTGGGTTGATTCAATTCAGGTTGACTTGAAATATAGCAATTGTGTCAAAGTTGATTTGTGAGATCACTTTAGATTTGTTGCGTTGGAAAGCTCAAGAAGCTCAGACATCTGGTTTGATTTTTAAATTTTTGAGCTCGCAAGAACGTTAAGTTAACAGTACATTATAATAAAAGCTGATGGTTAGAGCTCAAATATTTAGGTTGGTTACCTTAAAGGGATGAAAAAAGCTTCATATTTCTCTTTTTTGAGCTCTTATTTTTCAGTTTTTTGAATTTGTGAAACAACTATGGGAAATAAGAGTTGTTGGGTGAAAAAACTCTAAACGGCTGCACACCTTGAGCGATGTTTGCGTGCATACTTGTCATCCCAATATCAAGGACCTGTACAACAACAGTCTTATTTACGCATTTACATAAAGAATATCAGCCTTTAATTCATCTTCTTCATCGGTAGCGATCTCATTATCCGGTATGCCATAACAAAACTGTGCACAAATGAGAAATATAGCAATAAACAGGGGATTCATTTCTTTAATATGTTTACGTGTAACATTAGATATTCAATACCAGACATACTAAACAACTTCCGTACGGAGGATTATTCCAAATAAAATAGTGTATTTCTGGATACTAATGGTTTCGTCGCCTTATTCTCCTTTGATTGTTCTATGCTTCAGAATAGGAAATGGGAGAGGCAAAGTGGCGAAACGGAGAAGAGCCAAAGCTCGATTTTTGATACTATAAAAAATGTAGACAGAGTTGGACCGACGGAAAATTACTATAGTGCTTGAGACAAGTAGGTTCTCACGAACAATCCGTATCTTATGGTACCTTTTTTCTATATTTTTCTCATGTTGAAAGCTCAATGATTTACGACAGATTCAATCTTGTGATTATAATTTTGTTTATGTTTAGGTTACCAACGTAGTGGCTGCTTATTCCAATAATGGATCACAAAACAGAGGTGTGTACAGCAATATTGTCATAATTAAGAAATTTTGTTGCAATCAGGATCCTTGTAAACATAAGGATACAGCACCTCAAAAAACTTTTTTATACAAAAATAATTATTATTTTTTTTTCGGTAAATCTTAATTAGTCTTTATACTAAATACCATAGAATAACAATTATGATGAACAAACTGCGTGTGACATGATCATTAAAAGAAGTTCAGAATTTCTCACTCCGCCTTAAAAATACAAGTTGAACTTATTTCAAACAGTATTTAAAGAAATCATCCAATTTCTCTAATTATACTTCTTTAAATTATGGTGAATCATATTTCTTTGGCAACTTTAATTATAAATAGAAAAGCTTTTGGTGCTTATGAAACTTATTGGGGAACTTATTACAAAACTGATTTAAAATGTTTAATTAGGTGACATATCCGTAATTCAGGAGAATCAAGTGGCATCATCTACAAATGGAAGATTCCAGTTTAACCAGCCACCATTTCAACACCAGTGAGTAAATTTAAGGATGTTGACTATAAATAAAATTAAGCCCGATTAAGTCCACAAATGAACTGTATTTGTAACATAGGCGAAGTTACCCCAAAAATTTCCATCTTTCGGAACATAATATCTATGAAAAATGTCTTCAATCGAAAATAATTTTCGAATATCAGAGGTACATTTGCGGGGCCATGTTCACAGAGACTGTCTCACTAAACACCTTTAAAATATGTTACACTGAACTCACTGTGTATTTCTCTGTGTAACTGTATCTCTATTTATTGATTTTAGTCAAGGTTCGCCGACTTCTAGTACAACTAACTACCATGGAGGATTGGGCTACAATCACATTGAGGTATGACTTTTATTATTAAAAAGCTGTTTTTGTATAGTGAGGATGTTTTAGGAAAGAAGTGGAATTGGATATTACAAAAGGCCGAATCGTACACGCGTAAAAAGTGGGAGAATTGGACGTGGGAGATCACGATATCCAAATCGGGCACCCGTAAGACCCCAACCAGCTGACAAAAATGTTCGTCACACTTTACAAAGACACTGCAATGCAAAGGATAAGGTATTCATGCTAGCGCAAGCAATCATGTCTTGGAGAAGTTTCTATGCAAATCGAGAAAGATCCCGTTTTCAAGAAGAACACGTAACGAATGGTAAAATAAACGGTTTGACGTAATTTTGATTGAAATAAGTAAATATAATTAACGATTTCAGCGTTTGTGAGCTTCGGAAGTAATCCGCAAGTCATTAACCGAAGTAATTCCAATTCAACATCCGGGGAAGTTTCTACCTTGAATACTGAGATAACTTCGAGTTCGTTCGTGTAATACCTACTTACTAATAAGTACAATGTTTACAGAAGTTTCTCTTAGGCATTAAATGTCATACAATTATAGTTGATCTAAATTTAGGTTAAGAATAGACACCCATCAATGGTTATAGTTTCTGTTGGGCTAAATATAAGTGATAATGTGCGGGAGGTTCATTCACGGTTTGATTCTTTCTATACTATTGAAATTGGCGTTTTGGTTTTTGCGACATGAAGCAGTAATTTTTTGATTCCTTATCTCTTTGACATGGACAAGTAGCACATCTTCTATCACCACTTCATCTCTTATGAGGTTGCGAAATATTACTTTTTTCTTCTCTAAGTTTCCCTAATACATAAGTGGACTCTACTAAGGGTAAAATGAGGGACCCCTATTTTCTTAAACCTTATTCTTGTTGTTGGGCCAAACAAATACCTTTCTCACATAAATTTTTGAAATCAAGTCACCTTGTTTTAATACAAATTTCTCACAATTTGTGGTTTCATTTGCTGCCCATCAGCAACTTTACTCACATTCATCAGTAATGAAAGTATTTCTTAACATTTTTAATAGCATTTTTTGTTTTGCTTATATCAGATACCATCTTTCTGTTGATATCGATCAACGTATTCCCTGTAATTCTCACAAATATTTTGAATATTTTCCTTCAAGGGTAACTCTAGTTTTACAGAGATTAATTTTAATGACTACTTGATATTTTCATATGTTGAAAGAACTCGTTTACCCATTAGTTTGAACGTTACCTTTTATTAGAAACGTTCTCAATTTTTCTGAATATTCACATCGATATTAATTTTTAATAAATGTACCACACGTAAAATTAATCCATTCCCAATATTAATATAACATCGCTGTAACCACGGTATCTGGTACCCAAAGCGTTGGTTCAACACTTTTCCTTGTACGTTACCATGGGATTACACCATCCACCTATTTTGGTTCCTGTAGAAACCTCATCATACATCGACGTCAGACTAAAATAATCATCATATTCCAGCAGCAACAAGCGAAAGCTCAATTATCATACAACATTTCCGGCACGATCAGCCCAAATCCTTAGAATATTAATCTTAGAACACCTTATTCAAATTTACTTCCAGCCACGACGCTTCAACAAAATTCTCATCTTAATATGTCGACGATAATTACGGTTACAATCGACACAAATTCACCATCATAGACTGTATTTTTTATTCTGTTATATCATAAAATATGTTTTGTTTATCTATAGGTTAGTTGTAGCAAAACTTTAATCCAAAAGTAAACTTTGTTTGACATGAAACTCGTTTTTTTTCACATATATTCAAAATTTTCACAATGATTGAAAATTAATACCATGAATGGCCCAAATGTATGGATAGATTGGCTTTGAATCTCTTGGCATTTACGAAAAATGCATTATACCATTTCAAACATAAAAACAGAATATTGGTGATGTTTTCAACGTGTAACTATTTGAAAGCCACAAAGAGAACGTTATTCCTCTGAATCAAGAACAAGAGCAGGAAGATATGTCAATTAAATAAGGGTTAAGTATACCTACGTTTAAATAATGTATTGTGGTTCTTTATTTTTTCGGCACATAATTTCATGAATTTTTTAAACTTACAGCCAGTATAATTTGCCACCATACCTAAAACACAGACTTTAAATTCTTATTCAACATGTTCAGAAGGCGTGGAGCACTTAGGAAGTTATAGGTTATTCAAGGGAAAGGTGTTAAACCAAAGTTAGTGTAATTCTTTATGAGCCAATTACGTAATGTGTTTTTGGCCTACACCATGTTACACTAGAAACATAGACAAAATATATGCCATTGATTAATAAATAACTGGCATAGGTGGCAGTAAGAAAGTTTAAAACAGAGGTACGTGAGTGATATTTATAAGATAACTCAATAAGAGAATTTCAAAAAGCACTACTGTATTCTCGATAGTATCACAGTTATGGTGGTGGTGCAAAGCAGTATATACAGCGTGTTGGTTTTGCAAAATCAAATAATTCCAATTATTGGTTATCCTATTTTGAAAAAGTTTCTGAATCGAAAAGTCGTATGATACTACTGGCACTGGTACACAGCTGATACCATACGTTTTTAAGGATTAATTCCTGCATTAACATCGTATGAAAGGTGTACTTTGTTAGAATTATTTATTCCAGTAAATAGTTTATTTTTAATTAATTTTTAAAGACTAGAACACACTTCCGCTATACTAATTCGCTAAATTCAATAAACGTTTACTTATATAGGTGCATAAAGAAATTCAGATGAAATTTGATAATAATTGGCCCAATAGGTCTTTTAATAAACTTTTAAAGTGAGGTGACTAAACCGTTTTACTCTGATAGTGTGTAGCTTCGAAAACGTTTCCTTTGTATAAGTACCGCGCATGTACTTCTTAACGCTATGTATGTGGTCGAAACACGGAAACACCCCTATTGATTAATAACCAAGTTGTCAATGCTTCGTTAAACGGGCCAAGTGATCTCAACTGCTACATATGACGTCAAAAAATCCGCGTGCGATGCCATAGAATAGCATACAAAAGTAGAACAAAATGTCAAAAGGCGAAAACGACGAATTTTACTAACTTTATGGCAAAATAATGTGCGTGATCCAAAAGAACTGGCGAAATTGGTGAAAGTGAGTAAAGTGACTGTTTATGCTTTCATTAAGGGGGTGATGAATGGTGAGGGTATGGAGCACCGCTAGGCCGGAGGTAGAAAACGATTGGTGCAGGCCACGACTTACGCTCCTTGAGTGCCTAAAGCTGGGATTTCAGAAGATTGTGGGTCGTTTTAACGGGCTTAATTACACATATCCATGGATACTGCCCGACGCGCACTACATCGACAAGGCTACCGTTTGCGTAAACCGAGAAAAGTCCCCACGATGACATTCTTCCAAAAAAATGGAAGAGTTGAATTCTGCCAAGCATTTCAAGGCGACGTCTTTTTTACAGATGAGGCCATGTATTACTTGGAGGGAAACACGTTAAAAGTGTTCGGCAAAGGTCGGATCAACGTTGAAGTGTCCAAGTTCTCTCAAAGAGTTATGGTCTGGGGCGGTATTTCAGCAAGGGGCGCAACGGCACTTTGTAGTGTCAACTCTGAGACCCATTGCTCCATACCAAACGGTCATTTGTTGGGCACTGCAAGCACTTTGTACCCTGACGGCTAGAGGTTAGTGCAGGATTAATGCGAGGGTGCACACGTCACGATTAACACAGCAGTGGTTGCGTGAACAGGGCCTGAAGATATTACCTTGACCTGCGGCGTCAGCCAATCGAGAACATCTGGGGTTTAATTTAAAGGGAGGTCGAACAGGCTGGGCCAAGGACACGTTAACATTTCATCGCACTTCTACTGAAAACATGGACTTCTGTGACAGACGAATAAGGGGCATACCAGCGCGTCTTTAGAAGTGTTTTCCCCTTGGCGGGCGCTTCATATCGCGTGGGAAAATGTTCCCAGGCTAGACGTTGCGGAAAGAGCTCCCCTAATGCGCACATTTGTAGCTTGTTATTAAAATAAATCCGTTGCGTAGATAATTATTGTGTTTTTCTGAGTTAAGAAAGAAATGCGCGGTACCATTAAGTAAACTCAATGGGGGGGTACTACCAAAGAGTAGGTATACAATAGTTGATATTACTTAACATTCAACGACTAGTAAAGTTAAAAATAATTGTTTATAATCCTTGCAGTAAACTGAATGAAAGTATACTTAACACTACTTACATCCTACATAGATTATATTATGGGGTTTGCATTTCTATTTAGTAGATTTTTTATTAAAAGAACTAAAATTTCAGTTCTTTATGGGGTAGGAATCGAAACCAAAAGCTGTCCGTTACTATATTAGTGACACTTTGCAACAGAATTGTTTGAATAAAAAGTATTGACCCTGTAAATTACTTTCATAAATCATCACGGCCGGATTTAAAATCGAAATTGTGTTTGCGTGTGTAATGGGCCAGTTTCATTACGCCTTATTTTTGCACGTTTTACACAAATAAACCATTAGACGCAGCACAGGAATATAACTTTTTATTTGCGATCCGTAACATATTTCCACATTCACCAGAATGGATCCCCACAATAATGTTGAATGCGCTATTTTTAGAATCTATTTGATGACATTACCGTAACAATAAATGACCTCACCACTTTTTTTTATTTCGGCCTTTGTGGAAACACTATAACAATTACATAGAGGCGGTATTTATGTAATGCGACTTTATTAGGACACCATTTCCCTTTTGCTTAAATTCCTTCTGATCTTTTATCATTTAATAATCATTGTCTAATACTTCTTTATCGCCCCTTAGATAATTAATTGAAAAAAAGACAAGAACGTTCCAATTCTGTTTTAAACTAAAAATTATTTCTTGTAATTGTACCACCAGGTGTATTGCAGTACACTCTAAATTTGTGCGGAAAATATTGTCGAGTAACATTTTCTATTGTGATACTTTTTACGGCACAAATCACGCGAACTCAGCATTTTCGTTTCAGTTTCGGAATATAACATATTCACGGTCATTTCCCCGCCGAAAAAATCCCGCCGGTCAATTGCCCGCCGGTAAATTGTTCGCCTGGTAAAAACCCCGCGCGGTGAAATGTTCGCCGGTAAAATGCCCGCCATGACAAAATCCCGTCGGTCAATTTCCCGCCGTAATTTCATGCCACTATTTTAGTATCAATTGAAAAAAAATATACTAAACCTGCAAATAACCTAGGCGCTTTAGTGGGGGAATTAGCGTAGAAAATGGCACAACATTTACGTGTTAAGAACGAGGTTGAAACAAGAGATAGTAGCAGGCGAGTATTCATGTATAGTGCCGTAGGTCTGTAAAGGGTGTCAAAATTCCATCGGGAAGTGCTTAAAATGGCCGTCGAAAATATTTTATAAATTTATATACAGAGTGGCCCATTGAAAAGGTAACACGCGTGTTTTGGGACACTTAGACCAGTTTCTTAAAAAAACGCTCGGACACGTCGATTTTCTATTTTTGGGGGACAACTTTTGATGTCAAATTTGACATTGTCAGGTCAACCCCCTAGCCCCAGCAACCCCTAACTCAAGAATTTAAATAGGGAAAAGGAGTCAAGCAACCACTCATTTGAAGCGTCTTTTAATTGTCTATTCGACAGTACAAATGAAAATTAGTTTTATTCAATTTTTTTTCGCCCCCATGAAAAGCACCCTCCAGATTAACGAAGGTGGGGGTGTTGTTTAGGAAAAATCCCGAAACACGTCACTTTTGACCTTTTGAACGGCACATTTTGATGTCAAATTTGACCTTGTCAGGTCAGCCCCCTAGCCCCAGCAACCCCTAGCTTAAGAAATTAAGTAGGGAAGGGTGTCGAGCGACCCCTCATTTGAAGCGTCTTTTAATTCTCTATTTGACAGTACATATAAATGAAAATTAGATTTACTCAATTTTTATTTCGCCCCCATGAAAAGCACCCTCTAGATTAACTAAGGTGGGGGTGTTGTTTAGGAAAAATCCTGAAACACGCCACCTTTGACCTTTTGAACGGCACATTTCAAGATTTTTCCTAAACAACACCCTCACCTTAGTTAATCTAGAGGGTGCTTTTCATGGGGGTGGAAAAAATTGAATAAAACTAATTTCGGTCATACTGTCGAATAGAGAATTAAAAGGCGCTTCAAATGAGGGGTCGCTCGACACCCTTTCCCTATTTAAATTCTTGAGTTAGGGGTTGCTGGGGTTATGGGGTGGACCTGATAAGGTCAAATTTGACATCAAAATGTGCCATTCAAAAGGTCAAAAGTGACGTGATTCAGGATTTTTCCTAAACAACACCCCCACCTTAGTTAATCTGGAGGGTGCTTTTCATCGGGGTGAAAAAAAAATTGAATAAAACTAATTTTCATTTATACTGTCGAATAGAGAATTAAAAGACGCTTCAAATGAGGGGTCGCTTGACTCCCTTTCCCTATTTAAATTCTTGAGTTAGGGGTTGCTGGGGCTAGGGGGTTGACCTGACAAAGTCAAATTTGACATCAAAAGTTGTCCCCCAAAAATAGAAAATCGACGTGTCCGAGCGTTTTTTTAAGAAACTGGTCTAAGTGTCCCAAAACAGGCGTGTTACCTTTTCAATGGGCCACCCTGTATAACGGTTCTTTTGTTAAACATGGCAATGTCTGGTTTATTAATACAGTCTTCTTTTTTGAATTTAGCATATTTTAATTTACAGTAAACAGCGGCCTCAAATTCATCTTACGCCTCCTGAGCGCATAATCCACCACTGGCTGCACATAACGTAGGTACATATGTAAGTGGATCTTTATCACAAAAATAGGGGAATATCAGGGGAATCATTTTGCCTACAGCGGCGGGCAAATGACCGACGGGATTTTGTCATGGCGGGCATTTTACCGGCGAACATTTCACCGCGCGGGGTTTTTACCAGGCGAACAATTTACCGGCGGGCAATTGACCGGCGGGATTTTTTCGGCGGGGAAATGACCGGATACCGGTACATACATCTCGTACTATTCCCGTCTCAACTTGTCCACTAAGCTCTATGGTACGCACATAAACTTAAAATATTCAGAGTGGCGCATATTTAGGCTTGGCGATGTCTCCTGTGGTGCTAAATAAATATATCTTCAAATGAAACGACTACGGAGCATTGAATTCTTCCTCATTCACGGTTTTCCTTAAATGTTCTCTGGTATTGGTTCTAAAGTTGCTTCCAAACTCAGGTTTCTTCTTAATCCTTTTTTCTGTTCTGTAGTTTCCTGCGGAAACATATGGAAGATTTAGGCATCCAGTAATTAGAAACACTACTTGATGATTGAAGGGCCTGACGTTTTATCTTCTCAATTCCATCCGTAACTACTGGGATCGATTCCTGCTGCTGGCAAAGTTGGTATATCTTCATTTTTCCCAATTATGTTTTGAAATGCCACATCGAGAATCGCGCCGATTGAGCTCCCGATGTCTGCTAAAGCCATTTGATCCACACCTTCAAGATGGGCCATCATTTGAGGAACAAAGTTACCTGTGGAGTACCTGGACCGTTTTTGGAAGTTGAAGAAAATATCTTTTTGGCTTCATTTATTGGTCGCCTCTGTGGTTGAAAATATACACGCCGAAAATTAATAAGGTGATATTGCTCTTCCGTTAAACGTCTGTGGACATGTGGAGCATTCTTCAACTGCCCTACTAGTTTATTCTCTTCCTCTGTTTATCATGATGACAGTCTCCTTATTCGTTTCTGAGGCAATAATTTCTCGTTGCGGTTCATGTGTGGATACCCTGACTTCGTCTTGCATGACTTTAGAACGGAAATGTTGTATACACATTTCTCTTCTTTCTTTGTCTTGTATCTCTAATTTTTGTTCTTTCTTTGTCCCAGTGGTTCTCCTTATATTTTTCTCAACCTTGTTCCCTTGTTTATAATTTCTTCGATTATAGTCTACACTTTCTTTTAGCAATTCTCTCTGTCCTTTTTATTCCATTTCTTTTTGATATATTTTCATTTCATCCTATTGGTACATAAATGGCTAACAATTTCCAATTCACTGTTCATTGTCTAAAGAAGACGCTCACATGCAAAATTGTAAAATCGATAACATGTCTTTAGAAAGCAACAGTTTGCCGAGGAGTTGCTTGTTTTAAACGTTTAGTCCCAAAAAAGTTTTGTTGGACGAGGAACTGTGAGTAATATTTTCATGACCTGGAAACTTCTTATTATATAACGGATATAATGCCATTTCGGCATCGCCGATCCATGTATCTTGATGTTCAAGGGGAATAAAAATGTAATAATTTCTACAATTCATATTGTTCATTTTGACTCTCAAATCCCGACAAGTCATCCAAATCTACCCCCGTGCAAGGAATCTAACTATAACGTATCTTTTTGTGGTTAAACTGCTAGTTACTGAAACCCTTTATCAGGAATTTTAGGTTTATTTCCTTTTTCCTTTCATTTATTATTATCTCCTATTGCTAAAAATCAGTGGTTAAAATAGTTCAAATGTTTTTCTATTTTTTTTGTACAAAATATCTAACGTTTCATACTATTTATACCCGTAGAACAGCAAGTCTAATTAAAAGGCAGTATTTTATGTGTTGAGCATTAGGTCAAAGAATGTCTTGGAACGATAAACCGAAATATCCTTAGCAAAATAACCTGGTTCCTTTAAGTATAATTACAATAACATACAAGGGGAATATCAAAAATTATATACCTACATGTGATATGATATACAAAAACCGAATCAAGCATTTATTTTTTCATTAAACATTAACCATAAACTACTACATACTTTTTCCTTATGTATCACAAGTCGTATTATTGACAATCTGCCCGTTATCAAGTTTTTGTACCAAGTACCTACCTACTTGCATAAAATTGGTACGTGACGAAATTTGCAATCAACATAATGCTGCAATTAATTGGTAAAGTTTAACAAGCTTGAACAACTACAATTAGAGCATAGTTGCATAGTTATTTAGGGTAAACTTGAACTTTCCCATCATGGCGGAGATATAGTAAAACGACTTCTCGAGTTTCTTTTTGTGTAGGTAATAAATTAGGATTTTCCACAAGTACCTATAATTTCCACAATTTTATGGATCCCTAAATTTTTATGTTTCCAATTAAATATTTTATTGTTACCGTATTTTTTCCGCAATAGTTTTTTTAAGTATCATTAATTAAATTATAATGACTTCTCCTTTCTTATTTCTTTTACATTTTATGTTCGTCTTGTATCCTAAGTTGAGCTTTGATAGTCCTGCCTTCTTTCTTGCAAGATGTGCAAAAATATGTTAATGACCATTTCATGTTTTGCCGTATTTCAACATTCGTCCACTTTACAGTTCCTAGCGTTCTTGGTACATATAGTCAATCGCGTTCTTTCTAATTCCAAATGTACCAGATTGAATTATGTCAATTTTTAGTTGACACAAAAAATATTATGAAAAACTTGAAAACGCCAAAGGCTTTCCCAATGTTAAAAGTTAACAGAAGTAAAGCTCCTAAAGATGAGCATAAAAACGAAAGGTTTTAAAAACGCTATGTGTCCCTAGGAAAATCGATGTAATTGAAGAAATTGAACGAATAGGACGAAGAGATGCAAACTTTGTGATTGTGTGGCCATATTTCACTAATATCAAAATACTCTATTACAAGAAGCTATAGTTAGGAGCTGACAATCGTTGAGTTATAATGGCACCCTTATATCTAATCGGCTAGAAATTTCCTATACATTTTTCGCGGTCGATTAAACCACGGTTACTATAAGATGATCTATTTCATCTACCGAAATATTGTGGTTCAGTGGTTCTCTAATCGAAGGTAAGGCGATTTATTATCCTTTACAATGTAATTAAGGTTTTGCTATTATTAGTTGTAAATACATACTTTATTCTCGCTTTGGATGGCATGTGTCAATCCTGTAGAATAGTTAATGAGCAATATTTTGAATTCAAGCTGAAATAATTGTTCCCGTTAGTACATTTGAGTCGAAAGTTCATTGCAACAAAGTGTCTCACGTAACGAAATAACTAGTTCTAGATCTGCAATACTCTAATCGTGTTTTGCGAGTGTATCATTATTGGTAGGATAAGTATCGTGTGTTATAAGTTTGAATTGTATGAATTTAGGTCGTATAAATAAACCATTTTGGAAGCTAAGGTTAATCGTATTTTTAATTAAACTTTTCGAAAGCTTCCAATTACGTTACTTAATCGGTAACTATTACCGTACATATTTAAAGTACACTACTTTAGCTGTGCTAATATCCAATTACGTGCAATCTAAGGTACGGGGACGGTCGATTTTACGAAATTGAAAGGTAATGTATCGGTGTATAAAATACAATATGACTGCTACAGATGCGTTGTTTTATCAACAGTGAGATAGTAAAACTGTAGGAGACTAGGGAGGTTTGATACAGATTCAAATATCCCACCTCGGCCTCTTAAATAAGGCATAACTGCGTGCAGTGCCGACTGTGAGTGTTGAAACACTGACCTATAAAATATAGTAACGATTGTGTGTTGTTTAAAAGTTTTCAAGGTGATAGTGTGTTTTGTACCTATTCGATGTAAGTTTTCGCATAACAAACGTAATAGGTTTTTTCAACTAACGAAATTCATTACATTATGCTTGAAGCGTATTTCATCTAGAACATAAAGACCCGGTCTTTAATCGAATGTCATAATACGTTTCTTCATAATATTTCATTAATTTGTCGTCCCGGGAGCTTTGATACAGTTTGCGTTGGGAGGGTTGATACGCGTATCAAACCTCCCTCTATGAAGTAAAGGTATGTTGTATTTATTCATTTTATAATTTACCTATAACAAATTATGAAATTTTCACGGCAATTATTTAGGATGATTGAGTAACATTGTTATAGATGCGGTTTGAATGGAAATGCAAAGGTCGAACGAAGTATTCGCCAGAGGATTTAAAAAGTACACTGCTTGAAGTAGCGAATGAAAATAAAGCACTTAGGACTACTGCCAGAAAGTATAGTGTTGACAAAATGACGTTGGAGAGATATGTTGCAAAAGAACCAAGAGGATAAATGTATTACTTTTTTGCCAAATTTTTGCACCTCACGAAGAATCAGTAAAAATCTACCAGAAAACTGGAAGAAGAACGAGTGTGCCTCCTACGACTGGCTAAAAGGTTTCATGTCACGTCAACCCCAAATATCTTTGAGAAGTTCTGAGGCAACTAGCTTGGGCAGAGCGACTGCCTTCAATCGACATTATGTGCACAAAAAGTTGAGGAATCTAATGGAACGAATGAAAGGTAAAACAACAGGTGAAACGAAAAATAACTATAATAGTGAAACAGAAAGAATAGGAATACAAAAAAAAAGAAGTGTGTTCGATGACTCGGATTCTGAGAACGAAAACGAGAAAAATCAATTTTCTGATGCAGATACCGATGACGATGCCGCTTGCATCCATTGCAATTCGTTATTTTCAGCGTCACGTTCTCAAGAAAAACGGATTCGTTGCCAGCATTGTCTAAAATGGTGCCATTCAGCCTGTGCAGGTGTCAATTATAAGTTAAAAATGTTTAATTACGAATTATGTATCAATTATGTAGTGTTCTAATAAAATAAATGATTACGTTCCTATGTATAGGTACCTACCTATAATACCTAATTTCTTATTGTATCAAACCTCCCATTTAGTGTATCAAGCCACCCATGTATAGGGAAGTTTGGGACAATTGACAATTTCAAAAATTTATCATCAAGGTTAAAATTTCAATTTTCAATGAATGATTATTGCCAAACTCCTAAGCGAAGTGCTTGACATAAATGGATTGATAAATGTTAATCACAAATTTTTTATTAACATTTTTGTAAAAAATGTATCAACCCTCCCCAATTTCGGTGCCAATAACTAGTCTGTTTTTCTATTAATTGGCATAGTGTGCCAATAATTTGTTTTTGTGGCTTAACATAAAATCTAGTCATTCCTAAACTAAGAGAAAATATTCCATACAATAAGAGAAATATACCCTGTTCAAGTGATCAGCCGTTGCACGTCATTATTCGTGTACCAATACTACAATTATAATTTACTAAGCAACTTTAATAAAATTTGTTTTGTTTACTTTGTTAAATTCACCGGTACGCGCTTAAGCTATTTTTTTTTAAATTGCCTTACTAAAAACAGTACTTATCAGTACTTTTATTTTGTTTATGTCTACATTAGTTGTTGTATTTTATTATTACATACGTATACATTATCTATTTGTTCCTAACCTAAAAATAAGTATTAGCAATGAATCTGACAACACGTACATTTGACAACGCTGATTACCACGTCATTGATTTAGTAAGTTTTAAGCTATGACGTGCAACGGCTGGTGACTTGAACAGGGTATAGTCAAAAACATTTTCAGAAAGCATTAAATGGGATTAAAATCGGTAAACAGTTAGAACTCCAGGAGCCGTTACCAACCTAACTGAGTCAGATATTCGTAAATGGTTTCATAATACTGAGGGGTAGGTACAAAGGAGAAACATTTTTTTGAAATCTTACGTGATCCAACGAGAGTGCACAATGACGACGAAGCTTGTATCCAGTTGAGCACTGTGGAAGACAAGGTAGTTGTTCCAAAAATCTGTACCAGGCCCATCAAAAACTAACATTACGGCCATGTTCAGCCTTTCGGCCCCCTACTAGTTTTTTTTATTCTGAAACGCCAAGATGTTGTAGGAGATTTCTACATACATGATCAGTTAATTTTCTTCGCCCAACATGAACTATTGGCCGACAATCAGCACGTTAACTAATGGGCACGTTGTGGAGCACAAATTTAGGAGAGACGAAGGAAAAATCGAAAGGGCGAGTTTGTATCAATTCTTAGATGGGCAGTACGAGGATGTCAAACTATGAGATCATACCACCACCATTAAAATACAGTTTTAAAATAATCTATCCACATTATTACATAAAATGTAAATGGCAGATCAGTTGGTGGATCGTATAGTAAAGTAGTGTCATAAGATGTCTAAATTATCATTCAACGCTAAAATACAAAATCAGCTAATTGTATTTACTACAGCACAAATTTATCTGTTTTTAGTTTTTTCTTTGAGTTTTTCCTTTTTTGCTCTGCTACTATGTGTGAGTAACGGATATTTCTGGTGTTGTAACTGAGAATTAATAAAAGATGATGTAGTCTTGTTAAAGCTGTATTAGGGACTTGTTTCTCTGTGGCTTGCATTGAGGGCGTAAAGAAGCTTTTATGGCCCGAAGCCTTATTTCAAGCCCGAGCGAGTAGCGAGGGCTAGGAAAAGGTTGTAAGGCCAAAAAAGCAAGTTACGCCAGAAATACACACACTATTTTATGCACAGATTAAATATTTATCTGAAATAATTTAAATATCGCATAAACTTTAAGCTGCTTGAAATACGTTGCTATAGTAAAAGCAGTAAACAAAGGTATCCGTTTTAACTTTGTTCTAAAACTGTTTACTTCCGTTGTGAGATCCGGTATTTTAGATGGATTTTACATCAGATGAAGAAATGCGATGACTTGCGAGGCCGAAATTAACGAGCTGGCTGAGACAGAAAGAAGTAGTGCTTTGATACCCGAAAAATAACTATAATGGAAGTTTCTTTATGGCCCGACAGGCTATAAAGAGGCCACGGGCCATAAAGAGTCGTTTATGTTAAAGTGAGTCAGCTAATAATAACCTTATTATTATGTATCTTTGCATAAATAAATAAATATTGATCATTTTGGAAACTGCTTATTATAGCGAATAGAAAGTCTAAAATGAACATGACTTGAACAAGGATCAAATCTAATTCATTGAATGAATCAAATCTTTCACTCAACGATACAACTCATTAGTAGATCCTTGTCTTTAATTTAAAGTATTGTAAGTACCTACTGCTTTTTTAGATATTACCTAATTTGTTCATCCGACTATACCAAAAATATCTACTATTTTAATTATAATAATGTTTGGTATAATATGCGTAACGAATTATAATCGCGATATATTTTTTGAAAAATTTAAATCGTGCAATGTTTGTAGAAATTGCTGCTTTATAAAATTTAGACATGGCGGAAACATAATGTAGTGGTTCCTATTTAAATTAAGTTGAACGACGTTTCTGACCATAAACCAAAATCTCATCCATAACAACGTGGGACTGCCGTACACAACTACGTAAGCATTTAATAAAGCTCTTTTTGTGGTCTATTAAAGCCACGTTAGATATCATAAAAATAATTTTTTTAATGCCCGTCAGCAGTAAATCGTATAATAAAACTGATATCCGATTTATTCACCATTCTCT
Organism: Pyrocoelia pectoralis; assembly: GCA_036250285.1. Taxonomy (NCBI): domain Eukaryota; kingdom Metazoa; phylum Arthropoda; class Insecta; order Coleoptera; family Lampyridae; genus Pyrocoelia; species Pyrocoelia pectoralis. Next base: position 39,416,746 of record CM070079.1, on the reverse strand, counting down.
CAGTCAAATCGTTTGAAAAAGTTTATAAGTATAAATGTGTGCCTCATATAGGTACTCGTATAATACTTAGTTATAGTTATATTAATCATATAATTATAACATTAATCATATAATAGGTATAATAATCATACCTTCACTGTGCCTGGTTTGAATAGTATCCTTACCTGAAACAAAAATATCAAATTAATAATTTAGTACAATTAAACAAACATACATAATACAATGCAATACAACAAGATACTATCAAAAGATTTCAAACACGTTTCACTATACTAATTAGGTTATACAGAGTATAAATCACATAGAAATAGATGGGATCACCAGCGTTTGATTCTAATACCACGATTCTCATGGAATTGACTTGTCATTATTTTGACTCGTGTCATTTAAAATATCTTCATATTAAACGTTTCATTATTATCTATAATATCCGGTATTGGAATTGCAAGCTGGGTATCGTGCGTTAAAAGCCTTTCAACGCGGTGTAAACTGACAACTAGTTATCTATCTTGACAATGGACATCATTCATCAACGAAATACGGAATCGAATAAGATGATACACCAAGAAAAGTTTCATCAGTATAAAATGGATCCAACTAATTCAATGGCAAATGCAAATTGTCAAGGCAGAAAATCTCGCTAAACAAGTTCAAAACTCGGGCGACTACTGGAAGTGAATGTACAAAACACTAGCCCCAAATTTGGCAACACCAGCGGGTGACTGACATGATTAATTGGAGGCACCTCGTTATAACATGAACGTAGGAGACAACCAACATTAATCAGTAGGAATTATAAAATTTGATAAAACACCACGTTATTTAACCTTGAACGAAGGTGAAACCAACAAATTAAGAATGACTGTTAATTAACTTAGATGGGAATGCGGCATGTTTCGAGCCCAACTGGTCTCATTTTCAAGCGATGTGGATGAGTTAAATATTATGAATGAATATCAAAGGGGAAATAACAATAGTAAAAAACACTAAAGTAATATGAAAAGTCCACATAATAAACATCTAACAAGGGTCCAACTTAATCAAGAAATTAAAAAATTAATTAAATCACAAAATGGTGATGCCGTCATTGCGATGAAGGGGTGGGGGTAGGAACATTGAAAACCATCGCAAAATGTTTTCCATTACCAAAATCAATTTGATGTATCTAATAATTTTTTGACAAGAAACTAAAAAATCCATTAAGTATTCTAAACTTTTGGTCCGGATGTCCGGAAAAACGTAGGAAATCTCTCGGATTCAGAGAGAGCATGGAAAAATAAAATGACAAGTTCCTATACAATCCCTTCAGGCCTTCCCTGCGGAGTTATGTGCCCATGAAGGACGCCCCTGGTAATCCTTTTTTCTTAAATGACTAGTGAGAACCACTTAAAATGGTGTCTATAAAACATATTTAGCTTTTCTAGTTTATCAGGGGTAGGCTAAGTTTTACACGTTGATGCTCAAATTTTTAACACCCTGCATGGTAAAGACTTTAAAGAAATGAATCTGGGTAGCTTCAACCTTAGACTCAAAAAAATGTACCCTTGTCTATTGTGGATAAAATGAACCGTCCCCGAGATCTACTTATGAATTACTTATGAATGAATGTTAACTTTTATTAGAGAAAACATGAATTCGTTTGTTATTCTTTATCTCGAAAACTGTTCATTTTATCTACAATAAACACGAGTACATGTTAGATTTATTTAAAATATTTTATTAGATTAAGAATAGAATTTTGTTTTGATAGCGGCAGTTAATCGCCAACTATTGTAAACGCGACACGTTAGCAGAATTTTGGTCAATGCAAATGATTATTCAAATATTAAGTGCGAGAAAAGGGGTGATTTGTGCAATCAGTATACATCTAACATTATACAAGAATAGTTTGGGAACTCCTTGCAGATATCTAATAAACGTGTTTTCCCCAATTCAGGGACCTTCAAAGGAGGTGTCAAAGGATTATTCAATTCAGTCTACAAGTTCTTCATCTTGCCAGATGAAGAACTTGTAGACTGAATTGAATAATCCTTTGACACCTCCTTTGAAGGTCCCTGAATTGGGGAAAACACGTTTATTATACAAGAAGTAGAGTCAATCCTCCGTTCCCCCAATTTTCCTTATCCCAACCCTTGAATTCCTGGACCACCAGAAAACTGCACCATCAACTACAATTAATAGGGGTAAGTGGATTGATGATCATTAACAAATTTAGATTAGTAATTACAGTCCATTGCAAAACCAGTACATTTTTTTGAGTCTAAGGTTGAAGTTAGCCAGATTCATTTCTTTAAAGTCTTTATGATACAGGGTGTTAAAAATTTGAGCATCAATGTGTTAAGCTTAGCCCGCCCCTGATCTCTGCAGGGAAAGCCTGTAGGGAAAAATTTTATAGGAACTTGTCATCTTATTTTTCCATGCTCTGTATGAATCCGAGAGAGTTTCCACTTTTTCCCGGACACCCTGTAGATACTATACAAAATAAATTTAAAGTAGATCCAAAACCTAATGATACCTATTTGTTTTGTTAGTGTAAATGTTTATATTGTTTAACTCGGCGCATAGGTTGTACTCGAGTGGGTAATGAGTTGTTTGTGTTTTGTGTTAATTGTGAGTGTATTATGCATTTGCGTTTGAGTGTATGGCTGTATGTGGAAAAAGTAAAGGAGTCACATGAGTGGTTATTGAAGTGTTGTTTGTTTGTAATGGACTTTCTGTAATGTTATGATGTGTATGCAACATAGTTTCAGTTTGTAAAGGGAGATTTGAGTGTTGTGTTTGAGTGTATGATGCGTAAGAATTTAATACAGGTTTCGTTACAGTACATAATATACTGGCAAGGGTAGTTTATTATTTTAACATTATAAGTTTTTCATAACACCTCAAGAGAGCAATTGAGATATTTTTTTACTCCATGAGACCTGCGTGTCTTGTTAAATTATTATACTGATGAATAAATATTTGCGTTGGAGTTTTTGTTATTGTAAGCCCAAAGTCATACTATGAATCTGGTCATACAGGTCATAGGGGTCCTATGTTGTTACCCCACAATTCTTTTCAATACATTTAAGCATCATACAATTTCCCTTGGGTACAAATACTATTTATTTAGAAGAAAGGCCAGGAAATGCTTAATTTGTCCTGAAATTATATGACCAGTAATAAGTTTTGCTATTTAGTACAATTCGTTTTGCGGCCAGGAGGGAGGGGGGCATCGCCCCCCTCCCCCTTGCCCCACCTTGAGTACACCCTATGATAGGGGATTCCGAACGGCTCCACCAACCGGGTTTGATGCACAGTCATTTTTCAAATTCGGTATCCAGTAGCCCTCAGCTTAATTAATTTATTTTAGTCCCACCCAGTTTAATTATAGGCTTGAGTTGAGGATAACCAACTGTGCAGGCAAGATATACTCGTGGGGATACGAACTGTTGTGTGGGTGGATGTATATTTTCCATAAAAATCAGAATCTTTGATACTTCTTGTTCCAACTATAATTGTTAACAAATACAAGCATCCGTACAATTCACATAGAAAATCCATGCAAATCTCCACACTGTTAGTGATATTTGGAAATCTCAACCTATGTAAAATCTTCGATCAAATCACTCGAGGGATTCGAGAACAAGTGGACCGACGTTCGCGTAACAGCCGCAACGCTTATATTTGAAAACATCGTATGTTCTTTTAGCTTTATTTCGAGTTTTCTTTTTATTGTATCGCTATACAAACTAAAGCTTTTTGAGAAAGGTGAAATGTGCTTACCTTATAAAAGTAAATTTACTTATATAAATAAACGAGAAAGCTTCCCTAGGCGTTCGAAAGTCTCAAAGAGGAAAAAGCCGTGAAAGGATAGAAATTACGATAAGGTTACTGGGAAATGCAGCACAAGAACAATCAAGCGATACTCCCCAGAGAAATAAAATCAATAACATTTATTAGACAATTCACAACGAGAACACAGGAAATGTAATATAAATCTTATGCGAGGTTTTTAATTATGAAACTAGCAACTTTTTTAATAGCAAAGCTTCCATCACTTAGTGAGAACATTGATGGTATAAAAGGGGATTAATCAGAGTAGAATACTTTGAAAGTTAAATGCCTTCGTATTAAATGTTATTTCATTTAATTTTTATTTTGTACCCTTTATGAGCTTCTTTTTAATAAAGCATTATTCAGGTAGGTACATTGCGAATTTTGAATTTTCGCTACTAGTTTTAATTGCATTTGCATTCAAATGGTTTTAAATGTAATTGTAGTTATATGTATATGTAAATGCAACCGATTAGATCAGTTTTGGAATGTCTCCAACTAAATGGCTAGAAATCACAAAGTAACACGCCGTAGTGTTAATCCCTTAAACGTGTCGGGAATTCTTTCTTAATAAGGATAACTAAACGACTTCGTGACGTAATTAAATGCATACTTCAGCCTTTTTCGCAAGGTTGCAAAATCGCATTGTGTTACCCTTGACTCCCACTTGATATCATATATTACAGCTGAAAGTGAGTTCCTTTTGTGTTTTTGTCTTCTTTGTGCTTTTGAGATTCATAATACTTTCCGTTCATAATTCTTCGTTTTATGTTGTTTATCGATTACGGTTTTGTACTCGAAGAATGTGCACAAATTTATGCCCCTTTCAAATAAAGTGACTGCAAACCTGAACTATAGAGTTAACAAATAAACACTAAGGAAGCAGTAAGAAAACAATAAATGGTAGAGTGAGTTATGACGTTATGAGGTTATGACACTTTTCCCGATTGTGTATAAAAACAAAACATCACATCGAATCTTTTTTGCTACGCGCCTCAGGGAATTAGTCTACGTCTCTACGATATGGGGGGGGGGTACCGTAAAACATCCTTACATATTATATTTGCAGAGGAGGAAACGATTTTTCAATCTAGCCTCTCTTTAATTTCATACGACTGTTTTAATACCCTTAATATAGCATAATGTGAGCTTAATTCTTATTATATCTATAATAATAACAACAGTAGATGTTTCTGTAGATTGCAGTAACGTCGTTATCTTTATATTCTTCATGTCAAAGGGAATTCACCAATAAGCTATAATGCAAAGTGTCCTTATTGGAAAAGGAAATATGAATCTTATGTCGTCTCAAAATGTTACTGATCTTGTAAGATATATTCGGGTAGAAAGGGAGGAATCTAAAAATATAGTTACTGGAATCAGATTTATCTGGAGTTAAACGTGTTGGATTGATAGAACGTTTGATTTTAGAGGCCATTATGTCGATTAACTGAATATGGTAACCATTGTCTAATTATGTTAAGTTCTGTATTGAAATGTAATGGGAGGAATTGGGATCGTCAACAACCTTCTAAGTAAACCAGCAAGTTTATGGGAGATGGGATGGTCCGATTCAAAAGGGCTAAGATTATCAGTGGTGGTTGGTTTTCTGTAGATACTAAATTCGATATTGCGTTTGCTTTTGTGTAACGTTATGCCTAAAAAAAGGAGTGGATTCGAATGATTTGTACTTTGCTGTGTTTTTTGCGATACACTAACCCTTCTGGTAAGTTGAATTCCATAATTACTAAAAGAAATTTATACATTTTCGAACACAAATCGCCGTAAGTTATTATGTTTTTATCAATGTTTACATAATGTTACCAATATTTTCATTCAAGCTATTTGTAACAATATTCATTTTTTTGGTTATTTCGTGTTTTTTATTTTAAACGTACAACGTTGTCGGGGAGCATTTTTCCCCTTTCTCAAGTAACTTAACAATAAATTAAAAATGACAATTGTATAAATGAAATGAAATGTGAACTAAGGTAACTATAATTACAATAAATTAAAATTAACTATTTTTAGAAGATCGACTTCTGGTCCCAAGAAACCCAAGAAACAGGAGCAAAACAGCATGGAAACCAAAGCTGAAATTAAGAAATCTATTGATCCTACAAACCTAGACGTATCGGGGCTCAGATCTATAAGAAATGGAGGCGTTTTAATAGAATGCAATAACGAAGACACAATGAATAAAGTTAAAGAAACGGTGGAGAGCAAATTGGGGCCTACGTATGAGGTAAAAATACCAAGGAAAAAGTTACCAAGGGTTAAGATTGTCGGGATCACAGAAAAACTCTTACCGGAAAAAATCGAAGAGAAAGTTAAATTGCAGAACCATAACTTGAATATGGACCAAGCATTCATAAAAGTGGTGCATATTAAAGAAAACAAAAAGAGGAGAGGTTATATTGCCTACGCAGAAGTAAATGCTCTAGCATATCGGATTATGATGAAAGAAGAAAGAGTAAATATAGGTTGGGACAGTTGTCGTGTTTATGATGCTGTAGAAATCACTAGATGTTTTACGTGTAGCGGATTTAATCATAAATCTTCCGAATGTAAATGCAATAAGGCTTGTCCAAAATGTGCAGGACCTCATCTGGTAAGCGAATGTTCAGCTGGCGAAGATAATCTGAAGTGTGTAAACTGTATTGAAACGATGGATAAATTAAAAATTAAACTGGACGTCCGACATCCTGCATGGAGCCATGATTGTCCCGTTTTCAAACGGAAATTAGACCACGAAAGAAGTAAAATTAATTTTTTAGAGTAAGTAACAACTGTGCTGATATTATATACTTAAATTCTCAAAGTATGATCAAACATATGGAAGAACTTGAAATTTTAATGTATGATAGGCAACCAAAAATTATGCTACTGAGTGAAACCCGTGTAACTGCTGATATACATGACGGTGAAATCAACTTTCCGGGATACATAACCATTCGGTGTAACTCACAAACACGCTATACAGGTGGTGTAGTAATAGTAATAAGCAATAAAATTGAGTTTACGGTGATCTCCAATTGTACGTTCAATGATAATTTTTGGTTGCTTTGTATTAAGATTACGCGAGGATTTCATGCAGGATTCTATACAATTCTCTATCATTCTCCAAGCTCCAGCGACGCAGTGTTCATAGAGCAACTCGAAAATTGGTGCAATGATACATTGCCGGATATAAATCAGCATACAGTTATTGTAGGTGACTTTAATATAGACGTATCAAAAAGTAATTTCTACAGCTCAAAACTATTGAAAGTTGTGCAAAGGATAGGAATGAAACAAATTGTTGATAAATTTACTCGTACTACAGAAAATAGTCGCACAATTGTCGATTTAGTAATAACGAATAATACTAACTTAAAATGTAAGGTATTAGATGCTCCTAAAATAACAGACCACAATCTAATTGAAATCAAGATAGGGAAACAATCTCAACATTTTAGTTATGATTATGAAATTAGAACAATAAATAATTATGCAAAATATTCGCAAAATAAATTATTAAGTAGGTTAAATTTATACAACTGGAATGTGCAAAATTACGAGATGAATGAAATTGCTGACAAAATAGTGAGTTGTTTAAGAAATGCAATAACTGACCTGGTTACGAGTAAACTAATTAAAATAAAACTAAACAATCCGTGGTTTACATCAGAATTGCGAAATTTACAAGAAAAACGGGACAGGTTGTACAAAATCGCCAAATTAACAAAAAACTTACATGACTGGGCACTTTATAGAAATAGTCGGAATGCGTATGTAAACACCATCAAAAGTTACAAGAATAAATATTTCGAAAATAAAATTGAGGAAAATATTGGAAATCCAAAAAATTTGTGGAGGATTATTAAAAGCATAACAAAAGGACAAACAGATGCACCAAAAAGTATACTCTTTAACAATGCGAAAGTAACAGACGAAATAGAAATAGCAAATAAATTCAACGAGTACTTTGTAAATAGCATTGTGGAAATAAACAACTCCATCCCTGAAAATTCAAACTACAGATATATATTAAAGGAACATACGAGCACTTTTAAATTTAAACCAATAAATCTGGATGACATAAAAACGGTTATTTCCTCCATTAAAAGGAAGGGTGGAACGGATGGAATAACAGCACGGGTAATTACAGATGCGTTACCAATCATTGGCAAGCCATTTGTAGAATTAATAAATAAATCCCTGGCAAATGGAATTTTTCCTGAATCCTGGAAAAAATCAAAAGTTGTACCTGTTCCGAAAATTCCAAACACAATAAAATGTGAAGAATTTAGACCTATCAATGTGTTACCAATTTATGAACAAATAATAGAACTTATAGTTAAAATTCAGTTGCAAGAATTTTTGGAAAAAAACAATCTACTAAGTGGAAATCAATCAGGTTTTAGAAGTAAACATTCATGCGAAACTGCAATAAACTTTGTGCTTACAAAATGGAAAAGTGAACTTGACCTAAATAAAAGTGTAGTTGCAGTGTTTTTAGACTATAAAAGAGCGTTTGAGACGATTGACAGGAAAACGCTGTTAGAAAAACTAAAAAAATATGGTGTCCGTGGTATTGAACACAAATGGTTTCAAAATTATCTTAAATCGCGCAGTCAGATAACTTCATATAAGGGTGGCGAGTCTTCAGAAATTCAAAACAACTTAGGAGTGCCCCAAGGGTCTGTTTTAGGTCCTATACTGTTCTTAATATACATAAATGACTTAGAGCTAAATCTGGAACATAGTAATATTAATCTATTTGCGGATGATACGTTAGTGTCCAGCGCAAATGAAAACGTAAACTTAGCAATTAGTAACTTAAATTCTGACCTTGAAGTTATTACTAAATGGCTGCAAGCGAATAAATTGAAATTAAATACATCTAAGACTAAATATATTGTGTTATCGAATAAAAATATCGAGCTGACTAAGGTAATGATAGAAAATCAAGAACTAGAAAGAGTTAATCAAATTAAATACTTAGGCGTAATAATAGATGACAAATTAAATTTTAGGGAATATGTTGATTATATTATAAAAAAAGTTGCACGGAAAATTGGCCTACTTAGTAGAATATCTAACAAATTATCCTTTCAAGCAAGAATTGTTATTTATAAAACGATCATTGCGCCACACTTTGATTATTGCGCTAGCGTACTATTTTTATGTGCAGATTGTGATATTAAAAAACTACAAATTCAACAAAACAAAGCAATGCGAATCATATTGCAATGTTCAAAATACACTAAAATTACAGGAATGTTAGATACTCTGCAATGGCTAAGTATAAAACAAAGGATATATTTTATTACATTAAATCTAATCTTTAAAGCATGTAATGGTCTACTACCCTCGTACATGTCTATGCCACTTACATGTAATTACCAAATTCATCATTATAACACAAGGAACTGTGGAGACTATAGGTTACCTAAATTTTCAAAAACAAAAACCCAAAATTCTTTTATGTATAAAGGGCTAAAATTATATAATAATCTCCCTAATGAGTTAAAGCAAGAAAAAAACAATTATGCATTTAAAAGGATGTTAAGCAAGTATGTGAAGGAAAACTTCTAATTTAAGTAATTTAAGTAAAAACTTAAGTAATTATAAACTGTATGATGAATGTATTAGTTAAATTAACTAAATAAACATCATTATTATTATTATTATTGTAGGTCCAATGTAAGTAAGTACTTAACTGACTGATTTGGATTATATAAATTCGAAAGAACGGTAGTTGTTAGTTGTTTTGGGTCGCGATGAATTTGGTTGATCTGTATTATTATATACATATATAATTAACCAAAAAAATGAATATTGTTACAAATGTTACCAATGTTTATACAATTTTTTATACATGTGATATAATTTTTCTTTTTACTTAATTCACACAGATTTTATATATTGTTAGTACTAATGATTGTTCTTGTTTTTTTCTTACTCAATAGTCAATAAAGAGCCTTGAAAAAGACTAGCCCTGTCTAGTACCGAAACGTCGGCGAGATAGAAGTACGATTCGTTGTATCTCTAACATAACCCATCCAGCAACTTCCACTTGAAGGTCTCCACTAAATTGGAGAAATACTTAAAAATGAGCAATTATTGGAAGAATTATTCTACGTTAAAAAAGGGAGTTTGTTTTCGATTTCTTTCTCAAAAGTGCATTTTATGCTGTGACGAATTTGATTTAAATAGTTAAAAAAATTGGTAATATCCGTAGATATCATTAACCGGATGTATGCAGAGTATGTCATCGACATTTATTAATTTGTCATCAATTCAAACTACATCATCTCATCAATAAAGAAGTATTAAGGGGAGACTGTAAGTTTCGCCTATTATTATCAATTCAACCCCTTTGTGAGTCCGAACTTTCCAAACATGGATACGGATATTTGTATATTTCATACGCATATTCCTACTACTTGCACGCAAATGCTTTTAAATGTAATTGGCGTAATTGCATATATGTAACAGATCTGCTTTCTTAATTAGGCCAATTTTGGAAAAGTCAATATTTTGTTAAATTCCATATATTCGTAGTTAATCTCTGGGAATTACACATACGAAAAATTCATTTCTTCTGTTGCTTGAATTGAAGTACTTAATAGACTTTTTCTGGAGTTTGTCCAGGAAACGCATATGGGGAATTGGGGGCACGAGGGTGAAGGGCATAAAATGAGAGAATTGAACTAGCAATTGCTTAGAAATATGTCTAATTTTATAGTAGCGTAAAGCCCTCGTTTCCATAAAGCAATATAATAACAATCCAAAAACAATGTTCACTAGCAATCAATCCAGGGCGTTTCACTGATTTTAATTTGAATTTCCCATTTTTTGGGCAATTTTCTTCAGTAAAGTATGTAAAAAAATATATTCGTTGTAAACTAGTGATCAATATGTAAAACTTTGTTTAATGAATTTTTACAATTGCTGTCAAAATAAAGGGAGGGGGAACTAAATTACGTGTTACTAGAAAAAATCGTGTAACTCCGAAACTGGTTGCTTGCTCATGGATGTGACAGGCTCGCCTAACAGCTCGCCAGTCATCTTCATCCTATCGCCAATAAAATACTATAGTACGAATGATGTAAATTTAATGATTATATATAATGATCTGCAATAAATTGATATGAAATGCCACCATCAGTTGCTGGGGGTTTTGTTGCAATCGGTTCAGGTGTGTTTTCAAAAAAGTTTTACAGAATGTGAAATTCCAACGATTTGGGTGCAATTAAGTTTTTCAAATTTGAAGGCGATAAAGATAAACGACATCCAACCTATTAGACCGAGAGCCAGCAACGTATTTTGAGTTGTCATTTCAAAAGTCATGAAAAGTCGCTCAGTGAATCCCTAATATCTGCTGAAACATAAAAGTTACTTCTGCCAACCCACCCCAGTCGGGTTGTACTACCCTAAATTTACAAAGGGGGTAAGAAATAAGGCTCAATGTAGTTATAGTATCAGTCATGAAATTTCAGGAGGTTATTCTCACTTATATTCTGGATTTATGAGAGTGTTGACAGAACATTTTCCCCCCCTCCAAATTGCTGACAGAACGCTGTAAATTCTAAGTATACGTATATAAAACTACATTTACAAAGAGGGTAACAAATAAAGGTTGAATATAGTTCAGTCATGAAATTTCAGGAGGTTATTCTCACTTATATTCTGGATTTATGAGGGTGTTGACAAAACATTTCCCCCCCCCCCCCCCTCCAAATTGCTGACAGAACGCTGTAAACTCTAGGTATACGTATATAAAACTAAAGGTCCTGACTGACATATCAACGCCCAGCCCATACCCCTGGACCTAGATGGCCGAAATTTGACACAGAGGTTGAATTTATGATGTAGACAAGGGATAAGGCCGGATATTTCAAAATTCAACCCCTAAGGGGTTAAAATAGGGGATGAAAGTTTGTATTTTAAGTTAAATCCATAAAAATTGGTATATGGCCTTTCGGTTAGAAATTAAGACAGACGTGATTCAGGAATTTTCGAAATTCAACCCCTAAGGGGGGTAAAATAGGGGATGAAAGTTTATATGGAACTTCCTCATTCTTTAAGTTAAATCCATAAAAATTGGTAGGTATATGGCTTTTCGGTTAGAAATTAAGAAAGACGTATTTCAGGATTTTTCGAAATTCAACGCCTAAGGGGGTAAAATGGGGATGAATTTATTTCTACTTTTCTTCGAAGCGTGGTATTTCGACAATCAATTGCAACAAATGAACAAACTCCCCTTAATTATAATTTATTTCTGCCAAATCGTGACGTTACTATTTTTGTGGTAATTTTCTGTAGGTAATTGCAGAAAAATTTGAGCCAACAACGTATTTCAAGAAATCCTAAAATACGTCTTTCTTAACTTGTAACAGAAAGTCCAAATTCCAATTTTTATGTAATGTAACTTAAAAAACGACGAATTTCCATGCAAAGCTTCATCCCCATTTTACCCCCTTATTCGACAATTCCACCCTTATAATGTGTACCAATGCATGTTATAAGCTATAACACTACCTACTAGGTTATTTCTTAATCTGCGTATCAAAGGGTGTTACACAAATTACGAAGGAGACGCAAAGAAAACACCATATCTCCTGCCAATATTGTTATTTTCGATAATTTTAGTTAATAAGACGTAATTTCAGTTGAGCGATGTCTACTATTAAGTTCCATTTACGTTGATACGAGGCAACATTTTACTACCCTTTGTTAAAATTGTCTTTGTATTAAATTTAGAGACCTATAAACTTCCGCTTGTTTACTTTACTAGAAATGCGGTATATACATTTATCTTACACATCTTTGTACACCTTCTTTAACATATCGCTGAAATTAGATTTGTTTGATTACAGTTGTTATTGTTCGAAATAAATTGAGTGGGTTGGAATTTAGTGAGTCCTTTGAATGTATAATGAATGCGTTGTGAGTAGGTAAGTAAATTCGAATGAGATGGAGATGGGTTTGAAATTAAATAAATTGATTAAATTTCCAAAACCTCTACTTTTGTTCAACTTCCAATTTACCAGAGATATCGGTTTTTTTTGCAAATGCTTTTTATATACCCGAGGGTAGCGACTTTTGCATATTTATATGTATATAACGCGTCACGACGTCGCGTCGGTAGTAAATGGTCAGTTTTTTATACTCGGCGGTAGATAGTAGATATATTTATGTATCTGGAGCATAAACGGGAGATTATACCTCAAGAGGTGACGTCTAACATGACGAGGGTTATAACAAAAGGTACGGGTGGGGTCGGATTAAGAATGTTGCGTTGCTATCACGAGTTTCCGCCATCTCGGAAAGTTGCCAGAATATTGTACACTCATTAAATTTTACGATTGAATGAAATTTGTATAGGGTAAAACGACATTAGTTCGTATGATTATCTGAACATAGCTCTTGTCTCCAATATGGGATACTTCTCACTCATTCCTCATATTCCATAATCGATGAATTGGGGAACCGTAGAATGGCCAGCAAAATGGCAAGATCTAACTCTCTTGAACTCTCTTGAACTGTTTTCTGAGTTTCCTTGAAATCGACAGTTGATGGTAAATGGCCAAAATTCACTGGAAATTCAAAGCCATTTAATTCCTAAACTACATATCGCAAAATATTTTAAATAACATTTTTTCCTTAAAATTACATCAACTTTCACCTGTCAAAGTTTGTCGGTGAGCTAATCCTTCCTTCCTTTTCAACTGAAAATATTCAAGTTCTTGGTTTTCTTTAGTATTATTATTATTATTGTTATTAGGGGTGGGTCCAATAGGTTCCCAAATTGCAACCTTTTGGTAGATTGTACTCCCAGGTGTTATCTACCCTTCAAGAATACCTGTATCTTTCGCAAAGTCCAGGATTTTAGTAGGGCGAATCTTCGTTCCTTCCTCTTGTGTAATCTTTTCATTTCCAAGTAGGTGTTCCCTTGCCTTTATGAATGCCTCACATTGGCAAATAACGTGATAGGGCCTCACCACAACCCCTGCATGCCGGGCTATCGATCAGTCCCATGTTGGGCAGGTGTTTGTTCAGTTGACAGTCGCCCATGACCATTTCTGTCGCAAGTTTTATCTTCGTCCTGCTTAACTTTAAGATGGTCCCCGTTTGGGGTTTCCAGGAAGATCTTGGAATGACTCTATCCTGGGATTTTCGATCAATGTCTGCAATCCTCTTTCGTGAGTGTTGCCTGAATCTCATTTTTGGTTGTGTTATAGGTAATCCCACAAGCCGTTTCGGGTCCTATAAATGGTTTTGCGCTTGCCATTCTCGCAAGCTCGTCAGCAACCTGGCTACCTGCGATTTCCGCGTGCCCAGGTGCCCACACTAGTGTGACTGAGTTGCACTTACCTAGTGCGTTTAGCATTTGTGTGCATTCAAGGACTAGCCCTGAATATATAATAATAATGTTTATTTAGTTAATTTAACTAATACATTCATCATACAGTTTATAATTACTTAAATTTTTACTTAAATTACTTAAATTAGAAGTTTTCCTTCACATACTTGCTTAACATCCTTTTAAACGCATAATTGTTTTTTTCTTGCTTTAACTCATTAGGGATTTTATTATATTATAATTTTAGCCCTTTATACATAAAAGAATTTTGGGTTTTTGTTTTTGAAAATTTAGGTAACCATATATGAGTCTATTGCTGCAATCGCTGTTTTGCTGTCTGCCACTATAAAGATTTTCCTTTTGATAAGGTTCTCTTTTAATAGCTGAGCAGCCGCTGTCAGGATTGCACATACCTCGGCTTGGAGAACACGGTCGCTTGTTGTTCTAGGCTTACAGAAATTCTGCAGCCCTGTCCATTGCTTCCGTATATTCCAAATCCAGTGCGCTTTGTGATTTTCGAGCCGTCTGTGTAATACACGATTCCATTTAGCTTCGATTTACTGGAATTGTTCTCCCAGTCGTGCCGAGTGGGGATTGTTGTCTTAAACAGTTTGGTTCACAAATTCATTTTAAATTGCTTGAGGCCCTCACATAATTTCGGAATAAAAAAGTTTAAATTGTCTTTACCCACGTTTGTAAAGAGTATTAGGCAAAAATGGCAATTTATTGTTGTTGAGTGTTTGTTGCAACTGGAAGCAACTTGCTCAAGATCTTGGAATAAAAGAAAAACAGTTAACTTTGTGCTAATTTAACATAAGTAAAAAATTAAAGAAAATCTACGTGAAATTATTGTTTTGCAAAATAAACACGAAACATTTGAAAATTTCAAAATCATTTCCTTTATCAATTTAAATTTCTGCATCGGCCCCTTTGGTTTTATTCAGATTATTATTATCTATAGGTCATGTTAACACCTATATATTAATTACAAAACTATCTTGAAGTATTTGTTATATCGTTTATATTTGAATATAATAAGTAATGACATTTATGGTAGTACAATAGTTCTGTTTTTATTGTAAACAGAATATATTTTTTTACAATAAGAAAAATAACTAGCATTTTGACTCAAATTGGAAGCCATATAAGTCCATGTATGTTACCGGGGAAAAAATACAATCTCATGCTTTACATTAAGGACAGATGTATGTATATGTACATCTGTGCTTTAAGTATCACTTTTTATACATTAAACACATTGAGAAGTTTATAGCGAATTTCTTACTGATGCCAATATAAACCACTTTAAAAACACAAAACTGTAAAACAATATTTTCCTGACAAAACTGTTTCCGCCATTAACGATATCTATAATATTATTGTTACTGGACGGTCCTTTCTCAAATGCAAATACCAGTAAAATTTTTCAGGATGTAAGAGAGGCATAGTTTCTAATCTAAATTCGTATTCTTCCCAATTCCCAAAATCTCATTAACTACAATGCTATTTTGGTGAAAAATAATGAATATTTTACCTACACTATTAATGAAAGCTGTAGAATTACTTATAATACAAAAAGGGTGTACGCCCTCGTTTCATTTACAATAACATTTCTTCGTATGATTCTATCTTCCTTTCCAATTCAAGATCGCTGATGGCGGTTTTGTGCTGGGAGTATAACATATACATACTCTATTCGCGTCACAATATCCATTACAACTTCCAGCTGTGAAACAACATTTCAGCATACAACATTGCACTTTTTCACATTCATGCATACACCCTAAAAAATTTGAATGACACAAATTCATATCTAAATTTTATCTCACCGTGCACAACACTTAAAGCGAATGCTATTACGAATAAAACTTCCACAATATGAATTAACTTCATAATTCCGTTACAAGGAAAATGAGGGGATCTGATGAAACTTTGTAACAGTTATAGCTTTAAAACGACCTCAGAATGACCATGTGTAAACAATACCAACAGTACTATACATTTTTTTTCTTCCGTGATTAAATATTAACATCTAACTTTTCATCATTAAAATTACGTAATTCTAATATAATTTAATATTGAGCTCAAACTCAACAAGCATGTAATTATTATATAAATGTGTGATGAACTCGGCGTGATTGACAGTGTGTTATTAATACACTTCTGCCAAAAACCTTCGTAACGGATGGTTAAGTGTGATTTCGTTTAATGAATGTTAAAAAAGCGTATAGTTAACGTTTTATACATTATCAACTGTTTTTGACAGCTTTGATAATTTCGCTTTATACACTCACTGGCAAAATAATCGATCCACTCAAAATTGCTCATTAATAAATTTGTTATTTTAAATTCGATTTTATTAATTTTTTTTCCTATTGTAGGTAACGTTTTTGAATTTTAAGATTTTTAAGAAAATTGGGCGTACGTCATTTTATACAGAGTGACACAAAGTGTGTTTTTTTAACAAATTTATTAATGAACAAACTTAATCAATTTTTTTAGTGGATCGATTATTATTTTACCGGTGAGTGTATTTTAGATTGCGACCATAATAAACAATACGGAAATTGCAAAAATGCGAACTCCAATTCGAATATAGGCATTATGCAATAAAATCGTTGTATATTAGTATTGGATTTTTAGATCGACTCGGTAGAATGCTTTTATATGGAAATAAAAGGAATGTTCAGCTTTATAATAAAAACAAACCGCAAATGCATTTCTGAAATTGTCGAGGGAATGTTTTAAGGAAATATTTATGAAGGCTTCTATATGAAGGCGTGCGAATAAAAGACTCTCGCGTTGTATAGATTATTTCAGAGAAAGATTTGCGTACATTAAAGGAACATTATACCGTTTGTAATTAAAGCTCTGCCGCGTAGTTGTACAGGTTCTCTCAAAAATCTCGTGCATGAATTATAATTTATATCTAGAAAGAAAACCTGAAAATTTTATATATTTTCAATTCTTCGTGGATGACAATGATTTTTACAAGATATTAGAACCGGTGTCGTAATGTGACATGTGCACATGCAAAAAAATCAGCTTTACTGGATGGAACCAATTTTTTCTGGAATTGCATACCATAATTCAAAAAATTTACATCGTAACGCCCCTGTTTACTTTAGTTCTATCTACAGGGTGTTTTTTTGGGAGCTTTAGTTAGACATTTCTGGGAAAGTTGTATAGATAGGTTTTTGAAAATGTGTACTTAGGGGTTACTCTGAAAGCCGAATCGATCTAAAATATTTTCAAAATGGCAGCACTTCCGGAAATGCCGGAAGTAGCTACCAATTTCGTTATTTTAAATTGCAACCGCTACTTTTTATTGCATTTTTGGATTCTACGTGAAATTTCATAACTTTTGATACTAATATGTCAATATCTACAAGTTATGGTTTTTAAGTTATTTTCGTTTATTTAAAAAAAATGACGGATGCAGACGGTACTTTAAGAATTCATTACTTGAAAACGGTTGTAGCTATGGCAACTGAGTTTTCACCAGCGCTTAAGGGAAGAATAGGGCTTTCATTTGGTGTACTTCAAAAAAAGTTATGTTGCGTACGACGCCACCTATGAGGCTCCAAATTTAAGAAAATTCAAAGACTGAAAACTCAAATTTTTTAAATGAAATGACCATTTTCTTACTATTGCATTTGATAGAGAATCAAAATGGGCATATTTTGGTATTTCATGTTCCTATACCTATCTTTAATAGTTTCTGACTTATTCTCATTTTATTGCATTGATACCATTTTTTTCGAATTTTTTGTAGTAGTCGACTATGACATGGACCATGGCAATCCAGTTTTGAACAAATCAAGTGATACTAAACCGTCACCTGTAATAGGTTAACATAAGTTTTTCAATAATCGAAAAAAATGAAAAATGGCTCGCAATGGTTTTACATATTAAGATTGTTGGAATCTAATTGTTATTTATGGTTAAATGAGCAGAATCGCGTCACATGCCCGTCATACGTTCATTGAGAGATATCCAGAAAGACCGCGTTCTAGTGAACGTACCATCCGAACACTGGAATGAAATTGTTTGAATTTTGGAAGCTTTGTACCACCTTACCTACAGTAAGAGTTTTACGAATAGGCAAATGTTAAGCAACCAGGACTATTTTTGGAGAACATTACTTGGTCAGATTTGGAAATTTTACGCAATATTGTTGTTCCTGCAACAGAAGAGCTGTCTCTGCAAGAATATGCTCAATACTGAATCACAAGTAGTTATACAATACTCCACACGAGAACATTCACGAAAAAGAGTTTGTGTTTGGAACATGAAGGCGTTCATTTTGAGCATGTGTTGAAGAAGACAAGGTTTTAAATTGATTTAAAACTAACAGGTGACGAATTGATTGGTTTAAAATTCGTTTGCCATAAGGCCAACTACTAAAAAATCCGAAAAAAATGGTATCATTGCAATGAAATGAGAATAAGTCAGAAACTATTAAAGATAGGGATAGGAACATGTAATACCAAAATATGCCCATTTTGATTCTCTATCAAATGCAATAGTAAGAAAATGGTCATTTCATTTAAAAAAACTGAGTTTTCAGTCTTTGAATTTTCTTAAATTTAGAGGCTCATAGGTGACCTCGTACGCAACATAACTTTTTTTTAAGTTCACCAAAAGAAAACCCTATTCTTCCTTTAAGCGCTGGTGAAAACTCGGTAAATAAATGAAAATAACTTAAAAACTATAACTTGTAGATAGTGACATGTTAGTATCAAAAGTTATGAAATTTCACGTAGAATCCAAAAATGCAATAAAAAATAGGGGTTGCAATTTAAAATAACGAAGTTGGTAGCAACTTCCGGCATTTCCGGAAGTGCTGCCATTTTGAAAATATTTTAGATCCATTCGGCTTTTTGAGTAACGCCTAAGTATAAATTTTCAAAAATCTACCTATAAAACTTTCCCAGAAACGTTTAACTAAAGCTCCCAAAAAAACACCCTGTATACTATTTTTAATCAAACCTGGTGGCATTGTTTATCTACCGTAGGTAATGTAGTGATTTATTAAATATTAAAAGAAAATCGCCGCCGTAGAGGTTCTAACGTGTCTGAAGTGCTCCAGGTCCCTTACTCTTCCCCATCGTATTCCATATATGCTCACGCAAGTCAAGAGATCTAAATATTAATGGCATCACAATATCGTCCTCTTCTCAAGAAAGTCTAAAAAAACCTTACAACATGAAATTTGCATAGGAAACTAAGACCGCCAGTTGCATCATAATATCAATATAGTTTCGACTAGATATTAGAATTCATTTTTAAGCATTTCGGTGACAACAATCAATCTTGGATCCTTGGATGACAGAGTGCAAATTAATTTCGGTTTTTCTCATTTCCATCACAACGAAAGGTATATTGATTTCACATTGCGAATTCAACCATTTCACATTATTAGTTCGTATTTCCATTTTAATACCAGTATTTATGATTTCAAAGTGAACCAATAAAAAAAATAACGCAAAGTATTCGTGGATAACTGGTTTTTAAATCACTCGCACGTGTTTTAAACGGTGTGCGGTCAATTCGCCCCGGCACTTCGCCCTCGGACACTTCGCCCCGGACATTTCTCCCTCGGACATATCGCCCCCAAGACATTTCGCCCCCTGATATATCGCCCCCAAGATATTTCGCCTAAAAACCTTTCGCCCCCGAAACATATCGCCCCCAAGACATTTCGCCTCCGAACATTTCGCCCCCGAAACATATCGCCCCCAAGACATTTCGCCTTTATATATTTCGACCCCGAAACATCGTCCCAATATTCCATTATCCATTGTTTATTAGCTTATACAGTGGTCCAAATTTCGACGCTCACCATCGGTATCTCGGTTATTAGAAGAGGTAGAGCAGCGGTTAAATAGGGAATGGTTTTTAGAATTCAATTTTCGCGATAAATCTCATTTCTAATTCTCTTCAATGTCTTTAGATTTTCAAATAATTTAAAAAAAAACAAAATTTCCTGATTCCAATTTTCGTCAATAACTCCACAGCATCTAATCTGACCTCTTCTAAACTTTTACAATGTTCGAAAACATTTTCAAGACAAACTTTTTGATGTAATCAGAAAACCACCGTTTTATTTTTAATTTTTTCAGTGATGTGTGCCGCAATGGTTTTCATACGGCAGATGTTATAGAATTTTTATTAGTTAATTGCCTTTAAAAAGAGATTTTCAAAAATGTATAACATGGCTGAAAAATATTTATTTATGGGAGAGATATTAACAAAAACATGTATTTATCTTTAATAGCACATGAGAAATGTAAGCTTAAAGGTGCTAAGTGCTAAGTAACACTGTGAAATACAGAAACCAGAACTGTGTTTTTGAAAATCTACGAAAATTATGGAGAATTTGAATGTCACGGGTATTAAACCCTGAAAAACATTCCCTAAGTATTTAACCGCTGCTCTACTTCTTCTAATAGCTCTACAAATGGTGAGCATCGAAATGTGGACACACTGTATATGTATAACGGATGAAGGCGATGTGAGGGCGATATGTTTTGGGGGCGAAATTGTCAGGGGCGGGAATGCCCGGGAGGCGAAGTGTATGGGGGCGATATATCTTGGAGGCGAAGTGTCAGGTGGCGAAATGTCCGGGGGCGAACTGTCCGGGGGGAGAAATGTCCCGGGGCGAACTGTCCGGGGGGCGAAATGTCCGGGGGCGAACGGTCCTTGGGGCGAAGTGACGGGGCGAAAAGTCCGGGGGCGATGTGTCATGGGGCGATTTGCCCTACAACCGTTTTAAACACCTGTTTATCCACTTATACTTTAATATACTATATTCGATACCCCTCTACGCAATCTTTTAAAATGGAAAAATTCAGTATCTTCCATATAAACATATCATTCTTTAAGTCTGATAAAGAGCTATTTTTTCGTACGAAAAGCTGAATTCTATGAAGAAGGGGTAATTTTGTCTCTAAAAGGATAAGAGGTGCGAAGGGATCAGAAAAGGATTACTGAGCCTCCTTGTTTTCAGCGATCTCTGACTTTCTGCAAGATATTTTCATAAGAGCCATTACTTATGTGGTAAATGTGTCAAAGCGTAAAATTATTCACCACCATGCATTGAAGGTATAATAGCACACTGTTCTATTGTATATTTCATTGAAAATCAAATTAAAAAGTTATCCTATTATTAAAAATATTGAATGTTTGTATTTACAATTCATGTAACTCGACAGATTTTTACCTCGAAAAGCGGTAAGTTCAAAAGTGTAACTATAATATCTGCGGCCATAACTTATAAAAATAACTGAAAAGTTTGACTTAAAGAAAAATAATAGTAAATATTTTCTTGGAATTGTAATTTGTTACATAGCGAATGTTTCATTTCTTTACCATTTATTTTCTTTTGGGTGAAGAAAATGCGACATACTTATTGTAATCCTTTTCTAATTCTATCGCATAATTTACTCACAGTCTATTAGAGGAACAATAACCCCTTCTGCAGCCATTCGTACGAAAAAATATCTTTTTACCAGACTTTTAGATAAAAGATATTGAATTTTTCATTTTAAAAGATTGTGCAGAGGGGTATCCAATATCGAATTAAGCGATTTCCTTCGTCTACATTTAGCCGCGTTCATCGTTATCATTTGATCTTCGATTTAGATATGACTTAATTGCTTTGTTTTTCATTTTTGTCTTATCGTTACCTACCTTACTATCAAATCTTGTTATTTAATTTCCTATTATTTACAAAACCCTTCAGTGTCTTAATGGAAAATAATAATGATTAAGACTTCGATATCACCAGATAAGTTTATTTTTAGAATCATTTACGTCGCGATTACGAAACGATTTCACAATGGACTCTTGTGACCAACCAACACCGTTTTGTCAAAAACGTATTTAAAAAAAAAGCAAATGATAAACTACAAAATATTTATGGTATAAGAAATTCGATTTTGCAAACTTGGAACGATTTTAAAATGTTATATTCCGGAGCAAGGTCCCTTACCCAAGTCACAGTTTTTGTTCTCGGCTGAGTGGTTTGGTATTCTTGATATTACATCCGCCACTTTGCTCATTTCAAATCCAAATTAAAAAATTATAAAGTATGGAAAACTCTTATTTCCGATATTTCTAATTCTTTAGCAGCAATAACTGAAACTGAACCATTACCACTAGTGTCACTGAGTGACTATAGTTGCTCGAAGAGAGAGTTGTAGGGATTATGTTAAGTGATACTTCACAAAACCTTCTCCTTAGTTTACATTTCTCTTTTTATGGTACTTGAATACGTCAATAAATACGAAATAAAGTAATGAATGCGCTAATTTCAGCCATATAAATGGAGATGATGAAATGAAAATTACATGTTAAAATTAAAATTTAAACTTTAAGTATCCAGAAACTTGAACAAAATTGTTCATTGAAAGATGAGAGAATCCCTCTATTTCTACTAATTATCAGTTGAAAACATTGCGGATGAGTTTAAGTACATCAACAGTCAAATTGTAAGAAAAAAGTTGGACATTCTTTGTAATTCTTCACAAAGTGACTCTTTCATATGCCGTGTGGACTGGAGACAACACTTGACTTGACCGTGACTGTACATGGTGGGATGTCAACAATTAGGAAGAATTAGATGGAATGAGCGTAAGTGAAATGAGAATGAAAGCCCCATTTCGGCTATTAGAACCGACACGGTACATTTTCGTTGCTACAAAACGTTGACAGGTCGAGTCAGCTCTCGTTTTCCTGTTTGAATTCTTTCCTCTGAGTTTATTAAAAAAAGAAGTAATTTATTTTTAGACATAAACATTTAACGTACTTCGCAGATCTTAAAAATGTGTTAAAAATATAAAAATTAGTAACGTTTTCCCACATTTGTTAACTAAATTTTGTAATCAGCTATTTTATTAAGAAATACATGATAACCTTTCGGTTCATTAATAAGTGATGTAACCCCAGCCCAGTATGCATTAACTATTTAATTACAATGTACATTGTTATATTAGGTATTATTTTTTCACGGCAGATGGATAATATTGAATATCTGACAATAATTTTCAATTATGGTCAACTTTTTTTAGTAACAATTGTCAATATTCTGAAAATTAAAGGTGCTTTACTCTTGAGTAAAATTCATATTTCTTATATACGGATCAAAAAATTTGATATCTGATAGTTTAATTTTAAGTTTTAGACCATGCACAACTTTTTATAAGGAATGAGTTTTTTTCATAAAACTAAGAATAAAAAAGTTTCCCATATGGTTCCGGAAAGCACTTCCAAGAAAATGATCGCTTGTTTTATCGGTTGTACTGAACATATTGTAATTATTCCTTTAGACTAGAGGATGGAAGAACATAAATTCTCTAATTATGGTAGAGGTTAATTAAAGAGTTTGAAAAAGAGGAAGAAGAAGCTAATAATTTATTTTACAATTATACTAGTAATACATATAAGACCTTGCAAATGTATGGAATATTGCAATTTCGCGTTTGGAGATTTTAACTTTTTTGATGGAAATTGAAGACGATGTCGGAAAATTTTATAAGATATGAAAAGATCGGTTTATATGATACTCATTTTCAAACACAATGCTATCGTTATTTCGTTTTATCGCAGAAAACCATCTTAATTTAAAAATGTAATAAACAACGATAAAAGTAACCTTCATTTTAAAAAATATTCCTTTATACTACGTAGTTTAGATTACAACAGTCGTATCTTGTTTTCACATTATTAACAGGAAGTGTACCTATGCTAATTTCTTTACTATTCGTACCTTATTTAGTTAGAGTAAACTTCTGTTGCCACACCTAAACCTTATACCTTTTTTGAGTATTTAGTTACTACTCGAAAACTGAATATTAATTTACGGTTATGAAAAACTCGGACTTTAGTAAACATTTTACAATATTATAGAGCCAATCTACTTTTACCTATGGGATAACGACATGTTACATACACCGTGTCCCAATTTCGATGCTCACCATTGGTATCTCGGTTATTAGAAGACATAGAGCAACGGTTAAATGGGGAATGTTTTGCAGAATTCAATACTCGAAACTAATCTTATTTCAAATTTGACCTAACTTTTTTAATTTTTAAAATAATTTTAAAAAATCAAAAATTTGGCGATTTTATCATTCCTCAAAAACTGAATAACTCTTAATCTGACCTTTTTTAAAGGTAGTCCTTAAAAAGTGTTTTTCAACGATGTATAACATGCCCGAAAAAAATTTAGTTATAAGGAAAATATTAATAAAAACGTAAATTAATCTTTAATATGAAATTTACTTTACTTTACGTTTTTGTTAATATTTTCCTTTTAACTAATAATTTTTCTGGCATGTTATATATCGTTGAAAAGCACTTCTTAAGGACTACCTGTAAAAGAGGTCAGATTAAGCGTTATTCAGTTTTTGAGAAATGATAAAATCGCCAAATTTTTGATTTTTCAAAATTATTTTAAAAATTAAAAAAGTTAGGTCAAATTTGAAATAAGATTAGTTTCGAGTATTGAATTCTGCAATACATTCCCCATTTAACCGTTGCTCTATGTCTTCTAATAACCGAGATACCAATGGTGAGCATCGAAATTGGGACAAATTGTATATTTGGGTATCAATTTAAATTAAAATATGGTTAAAATTTTGGTGATCATTTACTATTTTTGGGTTAACAATGATGGAGTCATTTGCTTTAATAGGATAGCAAAATGTAAAATTTTTGGTGCTAATTTCACATTAAAATGGAGTTTTAATTTTGGTTATCATTTACTATTTTTGGCAGTATAAAGTGCTTTTTTGAGGTTATATTTTACTATATCTGGTAATAAGTTAAACACAAGCCTTTTTATAATACCGCAGTCTCTGCAATTTGGAATGGAAATCATAAGATCATAACGCCCTGCTATTTTCGAAAATACTCCTACAACTTTTTGTTACTTTTATTACTTATTTTATTTTCAACAAACAGTAATAAAATCCAGAATTGCTACAGTACCTATGTGTGTTGGTCACAAATATTACAAAATGACATTCAGTTGGCAATTAGGTCCCTTAGACGAAGTGGATCAAGTGGTATGGAAGACGATCCACGTTGGGAGAATCCTGGCCGGACATGGCTAAGATTAGAGCCGCTTCACCGTCCAGCATCCTCAGGTTTATCTCACGTGTGGGATGGCTTGAGTGACGTTGCGGGGTCGAACGACTCTAATCAGGGAGGCAGCACAAAGGGCCCCAATAAGTGGCCTAGGTGCGTGTGGGATTTCCCACCCTCTCATCGAAATCCAGAATCCAGAATCCGGGTATGGATGGAATATCGGCATATAATAGCAATAAGTAATCCACATACAACTTTATTTAACAGATGCCTGATGTGCGACGGCCGACCCGAAAGTATTAAAAAAGCTGTAATAGTTCCTATACACAAATGTGGCGATCGAAATACTTTCGATAACTACAGACCTATTCCCTTAACGTCTACTATTTCTAAAACTTTTGAAAAAATATTAAAAATCCCACTAATACATTTTTTCGAAAACATAAAATTATTTATAAGCGAAAATCAATTTGGGTTTAGAAAAGGGAAATGCAATGAGGATGTTTATTATTACATAATTCACTACATATAAATATTCTGGCTATTTTCTTAGACTGGCAAAAGCATTTGATACCGTGAACCATCAAATACTACTTAATAAATTAGCATGTTATGGTATAAGGGGAAATTATCTATAGTTAATAACTAAGGTAACTCCTTAGTAAAAGAACACAAAGAGTAGAAGTGTAATAGGTACCTACTTTAAGTAATTTGGGCAATAAAGGATTGTCAAGTATTATAATTCATAATCAAAACTGTAGTGCTATCATATGTAAATGTGAATCAAGTATGGTTTTATTTCCAATTAAAAGGATTAACATAGGAGCGTATTTATTTAAAGTGAAATGGCTCAAAATCAGTGGGTACGCATTATAAAATTAGTTACAAACTTACTACACAGGACATACATGGAAAGACATATATAAGGACACTATTTCCTAGTCGAAAAAGCATATCTGTTGATAGTGTTGATACAAAGATCGTTATGGGTTATATGTCGACAGGAAGATCTTCCAGAAGAACGATAACCGCTACTAATTCAAGAAGAGGACCACGACAATTTCTTTGTTTGTTTTACTCCCTTGAGTGTACCTACTGTATACGTGCAAAGGAATGATGAACACGTCACTCATTTATGCCGGTATTATCAGGGAAAAATAATTTATCTTCGTAAATGATAAGATATGCCATGGGATGTAGGTATATAACCGAAAATTCGATATTCCACTTTAGCGTTCAGTGAAAAATTGAATTAGAAACAAAATGAAAACAATCATAATTGTGTTTACACTAGCAATGCTTCAGGTAGGTGTTTATTGTTTTGCTTTTTCCAAAAATTTCATTTTCCTCTTTTACAGGGCCTTTTAGATGCACACGAAGATCCATGGCGGTGTTCTGGCGGACTGAGGGAGGTTTTTCAACACGTTGGTGTAGATTTTAAAGTAGCTAAGGCGGTTGCAGGGCTTAGTCAAAACTGTACAGGTGAGATCCCGAAGGTTATACGTAGGGTCCAATCGAGACTTAACGAAAGTCAAGGAAATGACACCAACTGTCTAAATATATTAAGTAAACGTCTTCACAAAATAAACGCAACTTACATAGAGGACCTAACCGTATATACCAAAGCATTAGGAGATAACAAAGTTGGTAGACGCATTAACGAACTTTGGGCTTCAGTTTTTGGGTGTGCTCTAAAAGCAGAGAAATGTTCAGATATTCCATCTTGCAAGGAAGAGTCTAAAAATGTTTTAGATAAGGATGAAGCTGTTACTGGAGATGAAGTAAATCACTTCTTAGAAAAGTATTATTTAGCTGTTGCGTTCAAATGTGGAACTATTTTAAGTAATATACGTGAGGTTAGGCGCGACATTGAATTGTGCACCTAACTCAACCGATGTTATGTTTCATAAAAAAATGTATATGACAATGATTTACCATTCTTAACACATTTGGCGGTAAATATATTGTTCTATATTCAATGTATCTGTAATAACCAAATAAATAAGTAAATAAATAATTCGTTTACTTTCATACACCAAAGAAAAAATAATTTAAATTGAGTAATAAACTGTTCAATACCATAATTATGATAGAATAATTTTCGGTAACCACTATACTTTTCATATTATAAATTGTTAACCTTCTAAACTCTGAATGAAAATTCGTCCACACTAGTAACCCCCTCCGGCTTCGTACGGATAGCATTCGAAACCTATGGCGGCAGCTCAGCGTTATTTTAGGTAGTGATAAAAGCGCGTCTGCAAATCATGCTACGTTGAAGATGATGTAAAATATAAGAGCATAAAAATGGTGGCAAGTTCTGAAGCTGGGGATAACATGTTAAAATTGTGCATAAAAAATCACTATTTTAAAGTGATTTGAGCGCGTATAATTCTTGTACGAATCGAAAGGATAAATGAAAAACGTCGTCAGAAAGTTATTTGCAGACGGTCTCGGAGGTACAATAACCCTGCAGACGGGGTTGAAGGTGCAGTATTTTTATGATTTTAAAAATTCTGCACCTTCAACCCTTCAAGCTGCTTGTTTGTAATAGAATCACTGTAAATCGCCCGCCTCGGCGGCGCCCTCATCCAACGATTTTGAATTACAGGTTACTGGAAAGCTTAATTGAGATGAATTATGACTGTTAGAGGTCGTCTACTAGCGGTTGGCGAGACTACCTGGCTGTTGGGACTCCAAATACTTATTCTTAAGCTTCTTAGGATAATTGACATTAAGGCCAAGTAATACCACTTTTAAATCCGTAACAAATATGCAGGCAACCCAAATGACATGTTCGAGCTGACGTGAATGGTTTACGTGGAGAAAAAATATAAATACTAAATTAAAATGTTGATATTGCATTATAGTAACATTTTCTACAATTCGACTATAAATGCTGGAATCCCTATGTCCAATTACGTATTTATATTTATAAAATTAAATTAAAATTAAATAAAGGACCAACACATTATTAATTTTTATTCTTAAGGTTAATGTTACAATATTCAAATTTTAATCATTTGTTTGTCTCGTTAAAACTTTTATTCTGTGAAACTTTCAATAAAATTGGCTAATGGGTTCAATGTGTTGCACATTTTTTGGAACGCAGTGTATTATATGTATTTGGAAACTCGTTCGAAGGATAAAATTATGTTTGTGATCATTGGTGTACCTATTCATAAAAATTATAGTTGTAATAGTATTCACCAGGCTAACCAACCCCTTTTGTAGTATAAAACAAAAATTCCGTTACGGTTACTTTTGAGAATTTTCCTTCTTAAATGAAGTACAATAAAACGTAATTTGGCAGTTTAACTAGATCGTTGCGACCACCAACCAAGCTAATTCGTTTGAAGGTTGTTACCACATAGAAATTTATTAACTAATAAAGAAAATAGTATGCGACGATGAAAAGGCGATGACGCATATAAAACTTTCTCTCACAAAGACACGAATCGAAAATTTCCTTCCTCTCAAGTGACTTTAACGAGAAAGCAGTTACAGCACTTCAAGCACTATCCACTTTAAATCCTGACTACTTGGCAAATGTATCTGTAATTTAAATCCATTATAAAATGACACAGGTTCATTGTAATAAGAACACTTTTTGAAGAACTTAAAGCGGAGAAATACGGCCAAATTGTGACGCTTAAAAATGAAGGAAAACGTTTATTCGTTGTTATTGACATCGCAAGTATTTTGTATTCATTTTTTGCATGAGTTTTAAACTATGCTATCGAATAAATAATTTAAAATGATCTAACAGTCAACCATCAACACAAGAAACCGGAAAATGCAACACACAAAAGCAAAGCGAAAAAGTAACCTGCACAACTTTGTAACCTATAGTTAGAAGAGAATTAAAAGACGCTTCAAATGAGGGGTCGCTCGACTCCCTTTCCCTATTTAAATTCTTGAGTTAGGGGTTGCTGGGGCTAGGGGGTTGACCTGACAAAGTCAAATTTGACATCAAAAGTTGTCCCCCAAAAATAAAAAATCGACGTGTTCGAGCGTTTTTTTAAGAAATTTGTCTAAGTGTCCCAAAACAGGCGTGTTACCTTTTCAATGGCCCACCCTGTATAACTATAAATACATCGATATCAATAGTTTAGTTTCCACAAACGACTTCACCAAGCATGGCTTACATTTACGATACAACGGTAGCATATCATCAAAATCACAAACAATTTTAGTTTACAATATTGTAACTGTTTTATAAATAAATCTCATTTAGTTTATCCTATTATTGAAACTACCACCAAAAATGATTATTATAACCATTTTTTTAAAATAATAATAGATACTCATATTGACAAGTTACCATGTAGTAATTGCTTTCCACATAAAAATACTTGTAAAGACGCTAAAAATAACGCTAGTAATCTTCATTTAAAAATACTGCATCAAAATATTAGGAGTATTAAAAACAAATTGAATTTGAACTCATGTTAATGCTTAGAACATATTGATATTGCCTGTGTATCTGAACATTGGCTACAAGAAGATGCACATGCAATTATGAAAATACCAGGGTATCGATTAGGAAATATATTCTGTAGATCGAACTCTAAAGGCGGAGGAGTTGCAATAATTTATAAATCAAATCTAAAATTAAATATAAAACCTTTGAACATGGAGAAATATTGCAAAGAACAAATCTTTGAAATCTGCGGATAAATATATATATATATATGCTAGTTACTTTATTATCTGTGAATATTGTTACAATCTACAGATCTCCATCTTTAAATGTGCAACACATTTTTAAACACTTCACTTTAGTATTAAAATAGTATTAAAATAAGGAATCATATTTTTAAACTAACAAGAGTGTTAGAAACTTCCTCAACGTCTATTGATTATATTTGTTCTAATATAATTGATAACCGCGTACATTCCAAGATACTCCACAATGGCTTATCCGATCACACGGCACAAATTGTTGTACTCAACTTGGTATTAAAAAGCTCAAAAAAGGAATTAGTTGCACACACGTATAAAAGAAATGTTAATCAAAATAATTATAACACATTCTGCTTTCATATAAGCAAAGAAAATTGGTTCGAAGTATATAAAATATCAAATAATGTAAACGAAGCTTTTAAAATATTTACAGACAAAATAAATTATTACATCGATCAAGCGTTTCCCTTACGAAAAAGTAAAATAAATAATGGTTGTCCAAAGCCATTGATAACAAAAGGAATAAAAATGTCTTCGAAAAACTTAAAAAAATTATATCAAACAAAAATGAAAAGTAACTCTGTTCATGATAATAACACATATGTCAAGTATAAAAAAATATACAAAAAGGTAATAAAAAGTGCAAAAAAATTGCATTATGACAGAACATACAGAAATTCCTCAAACAAATCGAAAACAGTCTGGAATATTATAAATGAAAACGTACAAAATAGTAAACCGCAAACAGATATAAATGAAATTGTAACACCATGTGATAAAACAACGGACAAGCAAAAAATAGCTTCATACTTTAATAAACTCTTGTTACTGCTGCCAAACAATTAAATGTCCATTTAAGTCAGGAACTTTCAAGTAAACAAATATTATTCTACAATGTATCTAAAACCAGTTACAGACTCTGAAGTATTTAACAAAATTCACGACTTAAAACGCTCTAACTCATGCGGACTTGACGGAATTAGCGCGAATATATTACAATACTGTATAACATCTATAACACCGCCATTAGCATATATCATCAATCTGTTTTTAACAATATTCTCAGAGAATCTAAGTGTCAAAAACCATTCCTCTATATAAAAAAGGCGATTCCACTAAATTAGAAAATTATAGACCGATTTTTCTGCTTTCTACAATTTTTAAAATTCTAGAGAAAGTTTTATTTAAGAGAATAACAGAATTTTTTATCAAAACTCGTGTGTTAAATGATGCTCAACATGGGTTTCTAAAAGGTAAATTTACCACAACTGTCATCTATAGCTTTCTGGAAACATTGTATAAAAACTTAGATAATAAACATAAATGTGTAGGTCTATTCATGGATTTGAGTACCTAAAGCTTTTGACATGGTTGATCATTCTATTCTTTTAACAAAATGCTACCAGTACCTACCTATGGTTTACGTGGCAAAATATACGACTGGCTCTCGTCGTACTTATTTGATCGTAGCCAATTCGTGGAAGTTGGCAATGAAAGGTCCTCTAAATTACATTTAAGCTCTGAAGTTCCACAAGGGCCGCTTTTTGGACCATTATTGTTTTTAATTTTTGTTAATGATTTACCCCATGTTGTCGACAATAAGAACATTACAATGTTTGCAGATGACAACGGTTATCTCTCATGTAGGCAAGATCTTTCATCTACTTTGAGAAATCTTCAAATATCACTTAACAAATTTCTTTTATGGTTCCAGTCAAATAAATTACACCCAAACATTTCTAAATCAATTATAATTAGTTTCACGCCCCGTTTAAATAATCTGAATCAATCATATTTAATTCGAGCAAATACTCAATCGTTACATCATGAAACTACAGTGAAATTTTTAGGCATAAGTTGGGATACGCATATAAATCATTTATCGAAAAAACTCTCTTCATTATCATTTGCAATATATAAGTTAAATAACCTAATCACACGACCAGTATTGTTATAATTTTATTTTGCGCACTTTTATAGTAGAATTAAATATGGAATACTGTTTTAGGGGTCTTCAACCTCGACGGTCAGAATATTTCGCATCTAAAAAAGTCATTAGAACCATAGCTGGAGTCCCTAAATTAACGTCATGCAAAAATGACTTTATGAAATTTAATCTACTAACCATACCAGCAATCTATATCCTTGAAGTCCTATTATTCTTTTAAGGAACATCCTCAAAATTATCCCCCAATCCCAAACAATTTTCATCACAACAACAATGCCAGGTTTGGGTCTCAACTGTGCATTCCAACACCATAATCTTACTATGTATGAAAAAAATATTAATTATATGGGCATACACAACATATCTACAGGGTGTCCCAAAATTGCTGGGACACAGAGCTACTACGTGTAATAGAGATCAAAATAAGTTGATTGGACCCAATTTACCTATATACCAAAATGTACCGTTTGCCCGTGAGAAGAGTTCAAAGTGTACATTAAAAAACACATTTTTGTACGCTGTTCAGACATGAGTGAAACAAATTGAATGAAATTTGACAAATGTGCATTTTAGAGGATTACTCTCCTTTGGGTAATTAAATAAATCCAAAAGAAATTGTAGAAGGGTTAAAACCACCCTCACCCCCTTACATTTTTTTTCAGAACTTTCTTAGGGGTGGTAATACGATTCTCAAATTATTTTATCAAGAAGACTGATTAATTATCTTCATTTTGTTACTCTTGATAACATTTCGCATTCCGCATAGTTCCGAAGGAAAAAAATGTTTTCTTAAATAATGCTAACAGATATTCCTAGTACAAGTTTAATAAAATTGTAATACAAAATTTAGTTAGCAGTGGAAACAAAGGCAGAACGTTTTTTCATAATAAATGTTCAATATGACGGTCACCTTCATCAATACAAAGGTCAATTCGACGTAAAAAATTGAAACTAAATTTTGTATTACAATTTTATTAAACTTGTACTAGGAATATCTGTTAGCATTATTCAAGAAAACATTTTTTCCTTCGGAACTATGCGGAATACGAAATGTTATCAAGAGTAACAAAATGAAGATAATTAATCAGTCTTCTTGATAAAATAATTTGAGAATCGTATCACCACCCCTAAGAAAGTTCTGAAAAAAAATGTAAGGGGGTGAGGGTGGTTTTAACCCTTCTACAATTTCTTTTGGATTTATTTAATTACCCAAAGGAGAGTAACCCTCTAAAATGCACTTTTGTCAAATTTCATTCAATTTGTTTCACTCATGTCTGAACAGCGTACAAAAATGTGTTTTTTTATGTAAACTTTGAACTCTTCTCACGGGCAAACGGTACATTTTGGTATATACATAAATTGGGTCCAATCAACTTATTTTGATCTCTATTACACGTAGTAGCTCTGTGTCCCAGCAATTTTGGGACACCCTGTATAACAAACTTCCGAAACACCTAAATCTGGAAGGGAATCTAAAAAAATTTAAAGCTGAAGTTAGGAAGTTTCTGATAAAAAATTGCTTTTATTCTGTAGAAGTATCTGTCGCATTAAATTACTGGCTGCGAAAATCAGATTAAATGCTAGTTTAGTAGGTATTTTATTTTTATGTTTAATACACATCTTGTATTATTTTGACTAAATTCTTATATTTTACTGACTTGATCTATACCAAATAAATGTCTTGGTCCTTGATCAAATAAAGTATTATTATTATTATTATAGATTTCCGAATGAATGCACGACATTCTTTGTTTGCACGTGTTATAAGTAAAGACATGCGTATAGGTGATCGTCAGTGAAAATAAGAGAGAAGTGAGTATGTCCGTATGTCCAACAGCTGACTTCAATCAACGCTTCAAGTTAATATTGCACGGATTCTGATTTGACTTCAATCTGTCAAATTTATTCATTATTTATAACCTCATCGTTTTCTTTTAGTTTACACCGTCTCGTATTATTTCTGTTCATTGTTGTTTTGCCTTTTTATTTACTCGTTCTTTATAGTTATTTTGTTAAAATTATCAAATTATTAATGGCAGTTATTATTAGAACGAATTTTCGAAAATTGCAATATTTTTAACCACAAAACGGGATGTTTTGACTAGAGTGAGTTATAACATTAGTGCCAAACGTACCGCCAAGAGAACGAGTTCAATCGCAGCAGACGTTAATATTTGTATTGCACTTATTAGAGTTCCGAATTTAGCTTTACTAAGCTCTAATTAATTTTTTAAGATACGTTTTATACATAATGCATTAAGTAAGCACGTAAATTATTACTACGACAATTTTAAAGTAGCACAAGCAAGTACCTGTGGGTAATTAAAGTATTATTTGCAACACTGCCTGTTACGATTTGGCAGATTTCATTCCTGACGTCATTATTTCTTAAATATGTAAAAGACGCTCCATTGACTTCAAATTTTAATCTTAATACAATTACAAGTAATGACGTGCACGCCAACTCTCGTGGATACAACTATACTCATCTCTTCATATTGTTTTTTGAATGTAACATATTTGTATTATGATTAAGCTCACAATCGATGGGCGAAACGTAAATAAAAAGTAATTATTGGTATTTATAAATACCGAACATAAATAAATTTTAGCTGTAAAATTTTCTTTCGAACAAGCCAACGTATAAAAAGTAAGGCATTTTATAAGTGAACAGGATGGTAAAGAGCTTTAAGGTGCCCTATAACATAAATTGGGCGATACGCCAAATGCTTTACTTTTATAATATTACATACCGACATTTGAGCAAAAACTATTTGACATGACGATAAGCATACACAATTTACAACTATTTTATTTCGCTATCGTTGGTATGTATGGTAAACTTCTTGGCACTCCTCTCTACGGTAACAATAATGTGTTATGCAATTTTAAAGTGCGCAAGGATCAATACCCTAAATCTCGCATGTATTTTAAAAGGGGTTCCCTTGACACAAATTTAACTTTACGTCCATGTTCATCCTTAAAATTTAAACAGTGACAATTTACTTATTCATGTGAACCTTTTTAAACATAAAATGAAAGTTCTACACTTTAAGTTGGAAACGATCCTAAGAGTAATAAAAAGTTGTAACTTTTTGTATGTTGTTTATTATTTCATATTATAGAACAGAATCAAGAAATTGGACCGTGTCGATATTTTTTTTTCAACTGAAACAAAATGTACGCCTAACCCTAAAAGGGTGGAACGGAGAGTGCGACTTCGAAGGACCGAAACACTGACACAACGAGTCATGAGCAGGTGCAAAGGTTCGAAACTCAAACTCAAACCAAATAGTAGTCCACAATTTACGATGGAACGTGAAAAGGAGAATAAGCAATTCTTCAGAAGAACCCCTTTCTGGACACTTTACGAGAAGCTCAATAACGCCATCATGTTCGACCTGTGTCTTCCGTCATTTTTAACTAAATATCTAAGTAAACTTGCAGTGTTTTACTAACACATTTCGCAATGTAGATTTGCAAAGCGAAATCAGGTCGTTTTAACGCCATTGCTGCTTCTGTTTGGTAACTTTTCTTCATATTTTCTATTATACCTTTTGCATACACTGTTTTAACTCTTACCCGGGCAATATAATTTTCAAACATTACCGGGCAGTTCGGAGGCCTGTCGTATCTATATATTGTTTGTGCTGTAGGTTTTTGTACGTTCAACAAATTGTTTATTATAAAAATTGCAACAGTTATTACACAATAACTTTCAATGTTCAATGTTCTTTAAAAATATTTAATAATAATAATAATAATAATTTTTATTTGTCCGAAATATCACATATTTGGATGTGGGACACGTCAGTTACATTACAGTATCAAAACACAAAAAGAAATGAAAAGAAGAAGCAAAAGCAAAAACCAAAAACAAAAGCAAAGACCTTGGGTTACACAACCAATAATACATATACAGAGAACAATTATACTAAAAAATAAACTTATAAATCTTAGTAAAATATCTACAAGATTTGCTTGTTTACAATATTGTAATCATTGTCGTACTTATACGTAGTTTACGACAACATAAACCATCAACTTTGCCCACCCAGGTTTGTTGCTCACTTGTCATTCATGTAATCGCTGCAAGTATAGAATGCTTTGGCCAGTAATATAGTTTTGATCTTTTTTTTAAACTGCTGCAAAGGTAGTAGTTTAATGCTAACATCTAGTTTATTATAGAATTTTATCCCCGTATATAATGTTGTTTTTTCATATGTTGTTGTAGTGTGCTGTGGTAGTTTCAGCTGTTTGGACCTACTATTCTCACGACCCGTCGTTGTCACATGTCTATTCTTTACGAGGTATGATTTAACGAAACAGAGTATTCTATAAATGTAAACACACGGAAATGTTAGAATCTTGTACTTAATAAATGCGTCTCTGCATGTTGCTCTGAAGGAAATGTTGAAGATTAGTCGAACTATTCTTTTTTGAACCACAAATAATTTATTAATATTCTCATACCTCCCCCAGATTGATAAGTTGTATGCCAGGTGGGAGTATACCATCCCATAGTATATGTTTATAAGACCATTCAATGATAAATAATCCTTTAATTGGTAAATCGCATAATAAGATTTTGTCAGTTTTTTTGCCACAAGATCACCCTGGGATTTCCATTTGAGTTCTCTGTCCATTTCTACACCAAGGAACTTTGTACCGACACTAAGTTTTGCAAAATTGTTTTCTATAGTTTCGTAAGTGTCCTGGGTTATTTTCCTTCTTGAGTAATTAACCATCACAGTTTTTTCGTCATTTAAGATTAAGTTGTTTTTGTTGCACCAGTTTTTCATGCCATTAAATATTAATCCAATTTTCTTGATCAACTCCTTTTCTAATTTAGCCGAGACTGCTACAGAAACATCATCACAGTACAGTATTACAAATCCATGAGTAAGGTATTGGGGAAGATCGTTAATAAATAATAGGAACAGGAGTGGTCCT
This sequence comes from Pyrocoelia pectoralis, assembly GCA_036250285.1. Taxonomy (NCBI): domain Eukaryota; kingdom Metazoa; phylum Arthropoda; class Insecta; order Coleoptera; family Lampyridae; genus Pyrocoelia; species Pyrocoelia pectoralis. The sequence goes on along the minus strand of CM070079.1, from coordinate 39,379,895 downwards.
AATACTGATCCCTGTGGGACTCCCATTTCCATATCAAAGTAGTCCGAGTTCATGCCATTATACTTCACCGAAATTTTTCTTTTTGATACGTAAGATGCAAACCACTTGGCTGCAACCCCACGTATGCCAAACGCTTCAAGTTTTTTAATCAGAAATTCTAAGTTTACAGTATCGAAAGCCTTTTTAAAGTCGAAAAATAATCCCACTACAAAATTACTTTTATCAATTTTGTCGCTAATTTCTTGAGTGAATTCGTAGCAGGCAGTTTCCACACTTCTCCCTGTTCTAAAACCGTGTTGACATTCAGTTATTAAATTGTATTTGTTCAGATATCCCATTAAATTTGTATAGACCAATCTTTCAAAAATTTTTGTAATTACATTCAGAATAGATATAGGTCTGTAATTATTTGTATCTGCAAATTTTTTACCTTTAGGTAACGGAATGACGTTGGCATTTTTGAAATCTGATGGAAAGGTTCCACACTCTATGGAACAATTGAAAATGTTGACCAAATGCTCTTCTATTTCCATACTAATAAGTTTTAACACCCTGACTTCGATTTCATCAGGTCCTGGAGAAGATATTCTCAGTTTCGACACCTCGTCCCTTACTTCTTTAGGGCTAATAGGAAACATGACAAAAGATAAACCGTTAGGGTTCGTAGTTACTGTGCAGGACGCTGATATTTTATTCTTAAAATGAGCTCGTAGTGTGGCGGTAGGTACAGAGGAAAAATATTCTCCTAAGCAATTTGCTATCTCCACTTCATCGGTTACCATGTTACCGTTGACATTTAATTCGATCATCTGCTTCTTAGTTTCCTTTGATCCAGTTACGGTTTTAACGATATTCCATGTTTCCTTGTTAACATTCTTTGATTTACTTATTTTAGCTTCAAAATAGTTGCGCTTTATTTGTTTTACTTTTCGTTTGAAAATGCTCTTTTTAAGTTTATACACGTTTGCCAATTCTTCATTTAGGTGGGAACCCTTTTTAACTATTGAATATAGTTCCCTTAACTCCAATGACTCTTGTTTGAGCTCTGTGGTTACCCAACCCTTATTCGGTCTAATGATTTTTTCTTTTCTTGGGAGCCTTAAATCTATGTAGTATTTTAAGGTTTCTACTAAAACCTTCACTGATTGGTCAAGATTCTTAGTGTTTACATTAATATCTAAATTTGCCATTATGTCTCCTTTAAGTTTGGTAATCAAATTTTCATTAATAACTCGAAATGAACATTTCCTATTCAGCTCCGGTTGCCTTCTGATTGTACCTCTAAGTTCAATAATTTGGGCTGTGTGATCCGCAATGTCGCATTCCAAATTGATGCAGCTGCTCACCATCTTTTCACAACCTTCGTTAACTATTACATAGTCCAAGCATGAAGTGGACATTTTACCATTAATATTTGTGAAGCACCTAGTCGGTTCCTGAATTAACATTTTGCAGTTAAAAGAGTCTAATATGTGTGACAGGGCAAGTTTGTTGCGAGAGTCTTGTAAAAAATCAATATTTAAGTCTCCCATAATTAGAAAACTTTTTTTGTTCAACCTCATGATATCATGCAATATTTCAAAAAATTTAGCTAAATCACCGGAGGGTGACCTATAAATACACATTATATTTACAACATTTCTACCTATCTCAAGACCCACACTACACACTTCACAATCGCGTTCTCTTGTCCAATTGTCCATACAAATATTTTTCAAACGCAATCCTTCCCTACCAAATATCGCTACCCCACCATGCTGATGTATACACCTACCCCAATATGAAATTAGTTTAAATTTTGCTATTTTTAGGTTCTCAATATCCCCGTTTAATAACCAGTGTTCAGTCAATAGCAAAATGTCCAGCAAATAGGTTTCAGTGAAAAGTTCAATTACATTTATTTTACCTATTAACGACCTTACATTAACATGTCCTACTCTAATTGCTACTGATTTGTTTGTTATAGTAGACTCTATATAAGCTTTTCTTACCCTGCCAACATCGGCGATAGGTCTTTTACTAAAAAAGGAAAAGGGGGGACTCCGTTACTGTCTGGATTGATGTAATTCACATCCGAAACGCTGTTCCTGATGGGAACATAAGTTAAATTGTTATTAATAAGTGTGGGGGGCGGGACATCACTCTTGAGATTGAACGACAACATTGATATGTAATGAGCTAGTAACTTGAGGAGTTTCTTTTTTGCTGATGGTCTCATGTGTACGCCGTCTCTAGAAAAATCTCTATCCGTTAGTTCCCGATTGGTGTCGATGTACTTAAAACTACTGTTATTGTCTCTAGATAAGTTATTGTATATATTTAAGTTGTTCTTGTAGATCACTTCATTTAAGTATGCACCCCTGTTGCTTCGCACAAAGGGAGTGGACAGCAATACCAGATGAAGTCTATTTTTTAAGTCGCGTAATGCACGCACTACACCGGTTAAGTCTAGACCTGCTCGCTGAAGCACATTGTTGGAGCCGCCGATCACAATAACAATGTCATCCTTGGTGAAATCCCGTGTCAGTCTGTTGATATCGCACAGAATGTCTTCAAGTCGTCCGTTTGGCTTAAAAATGTTTAGAATCTCTATTGAGGAAGTGTTAATCAAGTGATTCATTCTCGGTCCCATGCCCCGAGCTTGACTATCTCCTAGTATGAGTATTCTGTTTCTCGACTTCTTATTATTAGGGATCTCTAGGGAAGGTGTGGCTGCAGTGATCTCCTCTAAAATTGACTTTGTGTTTCGATTACACTTGGCCATATCGCTTAGTTTTCTGTTTATGTGGTCCTGCTTAGGAACCGCCTTTGTTTTGTTTATATTCACTACAATATTGTTTTTGTGTACGATTTGAGCCACAAGTGGCAGCTTCTTCTGACACTTTCTTTAGCTTCAAGTTTTAATTTATTTGAAGATGTTAGGTAATCTTCTACAAACTCATTCATACAGTGCTGGATACTATGCTGTAACCCTCTCAATTGTCTTCTTCTGATATGCGCAAGTACTAAACTCTCAAATAGGGATACTAGAAATAAACGTCTATTTTCATGTTTATTTTTGTTCCAATCTGGTTTAAGATTGGTCCAAACAACATATGCAGCACCACCACTTTCGTCTAAAAGGTTCAAGAAAAACGCAAATGGCCAACGATTTATTTTGCGTTTACTCACGTATTTATGAACCATTTGGTCTAATGTATCATTCCACATTTGGTTTGATTGTAATCCATTATCATTTCTGGTTGGTTCTTAAAATCGCCATTGAGTCCCTTTAGTGTGATGCATAGTTGACAATATTATCACACTTTTGTTCTTTTTTGGTACCTACATAGGAGACCAAGGATGAATGTGGTGTGAAATCAAAAATTGAGGTGCCTTGATCCTGTTTCTTGTTAGGCAAAAATTCTTGCGGTATAAAGTGTTTGTTTTTTTTCACAGTTCCTACCCACGTCAATCCATTCTTCAAAAATCATTTAGCTAATAAATAATCTGTGAAATAATTACCAAACGTCACGTTTCTGTTTGCATTATAAAACGGCTCTACTAGCTGCTTGCTCAACCACACCACTTGCGAGCACCTTCGTGACTTTATTACGTTCTTTTTCAATGTAGGGAATACCATTTAGGGGATAATACGTTTGGGAATCGCATGCCCACCAAATCTTCATTCCATATTTGTCAGGTTTTGAGGGTATGCATTGACGGAATGGGCGTCGTCCACGAAAAGGTACAAGTTGTTCAATCACTGTTATATTATCTCCAGGTAAGTAATGCTTTTTGAAATTATTATTGACCATTTCCCAAATTTCTCGTATAGGTGCAAGTTTATTATATTTTTTCCGTTGGTTGCGCGTTTCTTTGCTATCAAATTTTAAATCTTTTGAGTTCCATCGTTTCTCCAAAAATTGGCGGACAGTGTAAAGGGCTTCAGAACACGTCATAGCTAGCATCATTTGTAACAATCTTTTTAGGTTACTCGAAAAATTAAGAAAGTTGGGAACGGAGAGATTCTTTGGATCAGCAGAAATTATTGAAAAGTTGTTTGTGTATTTTAAAAGAGTTGACTGTATTATGAGACGGAAGTGAAAATTTTCGACTTGAAAATCTGAACATATCAAAAGTAGTTAACGCAAGATGAGTTTTTAAGACAGTTTGGTGTAAATAGAACGTCTTATTAGTTTCCACTAACTTAATGTAATATACGATTATTGAGTTTGATCTCTACTCTACATGAATTAATTGGTTACACCTTCTCTGTTTACATGCAAAGGGCGGTACAGAACTTCAGGACGTAAATGTTGTTAAGTTTTGCGTCTGGAAACCGTACCCCGAAGTTTACTCATACAAAATTCAGTATTCTAAAACCGGAAAACTCTAGACCACGCTGCACTGAACTTAGCTATCAAACGGAAATTCTAAAGTAAGAAAATTGCAAAACTTGGAAAATAAAAACGGTACCACATAAAAATCCTTACGAGTAGTTTATGTCAGCTCTAAAATGGCTTTAGTGGCAATCCTCAAATGTAAACTAGAACTTAGGACATAAAACGAAACAACCATTTACTCCTCAATTATTTACCGAAACTTACAATGAGAGATGAAAGCGTCAAGAAATAAAGTGACTAAACGACTTTATAAAAAAAAACACCCTAATCAATTAATTTAACGACGGCACCCTAAATCCTTTTTGACCATTACATCGTTTGAACTCAAAGGTGAAACTTTCTTCATTTAATTTAAAATAGGTTTAAATCTAGAAAATAATTAAATTAAAGAAAATAAATTCATTAAAGGACAGTTACAGTACAAAAATTCTACACGAAGTTGATGGGAAAAGTACTTAAATGGATAATGTGAGTTAGATGATTGTTCTTTATTTAGCCCATCAATTGAGAATTAATATGAAGAAAAAAGCGTCGCGACAATATATGTACATACCTATATTATAAAAGTCTACAGAATTCTTTCATTTCATACAATTACGTTCAAGTTGATTTACGATACTGTAAATGACGTGAATTATGGCGGTGTTAGAGCGCTGCATATATTTGTTCTACTATTGTACAAAAGCGAGAAGCAGAGAGAAAGTAGATGAGAATATTCGCATCAATAATGTCAAGTGTGATGAAGTTTTCGTTTGAATATATTTCAACATTTCCAAGTCATAATGGAAACAGGCGTTTGTATATTCCTTTTCCGTTAGTGACTTGTTAATTAGTGTATTGTAAATGCAATAATTATCGCGCAGTGTGCATCAACATTCAACACGTCTCGTGGAAGTGCTAGATTTTCAATATACAGAGCGTTTTTATACTCTACCGTTTGCAAGGTCTACAGAAAAAGAAACCCAGTCTTGGATCATTACTAGGAATATGGCGATATTTTTACTGTTTAGAGAACTATAACTATATTGACTTAAATGCTACTAAAAATAATTGTAGGAAAGCAATGGCACATAAAGCTCTATAGTAGGCATAAGGAGACTTTATATGGTGATAAACTGAGTTTGTCAATAAATTGTTTATTCACTTACTCGGAGCAGACTACAACAGCTACAGCTACAACTCTGAGGTATTGTTTATGATCTAAATTCAGAATCTGTTTTTAAGAAAATTTTATTCAAAGTTAAAATTTTGTTTATCGTAAGTATGGTTGTCGGTGTAAAAATTTCCTCATGACGTAGTTGGCGGCGTTCGGTCGCTTGCTGTGTTAAAAATACTCCAAAATTGTGGTGACACCGACAAGAAAATTTTCATACAGAACTTAAAATCCAAGTTTCATGGACACTCTATTAAAAAATATGACTTTATGTAGTGTAATACAAGACACGCAAATCACACCGCAATATGAGAAATGAATATTTCGAATCGCACGCAAACAAGTTATAGTATACTTATGTACCAAAATTATTGGACCTTATCCGGTCAAAATCGGGTGAATCCTCTCACAATTACTCAACTACCTCAATGTGCCACTGATCCCTGACACCCTTTTTACGAAGTGGAGTAGATTTCGTAGAACATGTCCAATTTAAAAATATTCATATTAAATAGTAGGTGATATTAGGATCGCAGCTGTTATTAAAGCTTTGAAACAATTTGTTGCAAGACAAGTAAGGGTTTTGTAGTGATGCCGTCGAGATGAGTCTTGGTCTCGTCTCGCCTTTTCTCGAGTGGTCTTGACGAAACTTTTTTAAAGCCTTCAAATGTGTTACCTCTAGAGTATAGACAAATGTGTCTGTTATGTTATAGGAGTTATATCCGAGTTAGACATGAATTTGTGAAGAAGATCGATCGATTGTTTGTATTTTGGATTTTAGACACAGACAGCATTTAGAGAAGCAACGAATGTAAATTGAAGTAAACCTAGGGCTGTATGTTGCGTTGTACCTATTTATGGACAATGGACATAAGCTAATCCTTTTTACTAGAGGTGGAACCGTTTTCGGTTTTGTAAAACTTGCCCATTAGGTACATTTCACAAAATTTTTGACAATAACTACCTGTAGTAAATTATCTAAGAACGAGCCGAATTACACGCTTTTTGATCGCTTACACACCGTATACAGATAGATATATTATTATCAATGCCAGACGAGACCAATCGAGTCTCTCGAGACGAGGCCAATAAGGGCCCAGATCGATACTAACCCTTGGTCCCGTTTCCAAGTAACAAGACACGACAAGACTCACCGTAGGTCTCATCTCGTTTCATCCGGCAGCATCTAGGTTTTTGAAATTCATTGCGACAATGTGACAAATTTTAAAGAAGCTCTAACTCACAGTTCGGTAACAAATGGGATATCAAGAACCTATTAAGAAAATCTTTAATAAATACGTTTGTATTTTGTATTTGTACGGTATGCTAGTGGAATGAATTCTTCACGCCTCGTTAAACCCTTGTCAAATGATAGAGAAAAGGTAATATGGGGTCCTAGTGCTCGATTTTGGTGTTAATTAAGATCCAATACTCATAATCTCTGACCGTTATTGAGAAATTAACCAAAATTAAAAAAAATGGCTATTTTGGAAAACTTGAATAACTGTTTTATTTTGTTAATGTATTGACAAACTGTAAAAATAATCTAAAGGCACTTTTTTTAAGTAGAATCCGTTAGTGCATTCACATTTTTAATACCTCCTTAATTTAAACAGATATGACATAAAATTGTATGTTTTTTATATGGAAACCATAGTTGGCTATGACATTTTTTGTGCTTTCCAAAAATATTTATTATATATAATATATTTATTAAGGATAATAGTTGGCTTAGAAAACCAGATATGAAATTGAATGAAGATATTCTATTCAAAAAAGAAATTTCACATCCAGTAATATATTTTAGAGACATTTTGTAATTCAAATAAGTTTAATTGTAATGAACCACCCTGTACATTGGTTCCCATGTTACATACCTATAATAATTAATAATAGTGATTCCAATAGTTTTGCAATTGACTAACTTTGAGTTAATGTTGTCAATTAAGATGTATTTATGGTTAATGTGGAAAGCTCAGCTTAATAGGAGACTAAATGAGGAAACAACAATTCACTAATCAGGCTCGTTATTGTATATTTAAAATTTTCTGGTTTCAAGTAAAAATCTGTTTATCATAATGCGTTTTAATTTATACTTTCTAAGTACCTTGTTTCACCTATTTAAAGAGTGGTTGTGGTTATTACGGTTTAGTCGTATCCTCAGCGATTTAGTGCGGTCAGTCGTTGTAAAATGTCTGGTGTTTCTTCTAAGCGCGGTAAAGAAAAATTTCTACATGACGGTTTTGTATACTTTTGATCGTAAAAGTTCGCCTGGAGAAAAGCTGTTTTGGAGATGTGAAAATAAAAAGACGTGTAAAGCAAGGATCCACACCGTTCGAGAACGTGTAGTTAAGGTTCTTCACGAAACAACTACCAAATCTACATCAATTCACAAGGTACAGTAGAAAACTTTTTGTTAGGTGACACTGGCCCCGGACGAAATCGAATTTTAATATTTGGAAGTGATGGGTAGGACCAAGGACTTCCTTGTATTCTAGATTCTATAATTCGGGTTAGAATAAAAAGTGCAACATTTTACTGTAAATCCTTCAACGAGGACTGAATATGGCGGTGTAGTATTAAGCGCCATAACCATTTCAGAGAGGCGTTCGGGAGTATAACGTAATAAAACTCAGCTTAAACACGTAGGGATGTTGCCAATACTACCGACCGGTTGACTTTACGAATTTTTTATCCATGAATTGAAATGCCAATCAACTCAGTCTTTTGAGCTGCTGAAATTTGAAGAAATATTCAGAATGAATTATGAAAAGTATTAGCAATAAAAGGAAATGAATCGCAATATTGGGGGTGACAGGATATATTAAATTTATATGACTAGTCTGAGTTTCAAGGGAAGAATGGCAAACTTATTAAATTACGAATTTATTGACGATGAACTTTTAAAAATGCATGAACAAATCTGATTTTCGATAGACAGGAAGGGTTGGTCTAATTATTCCCCCCCAAATTGCTTTTCGGCATTCCTATCCACTTTTCAGTGATTTTCAATTATGTGTAATTAAGTAAGTGCTCCCCTTATTTAAAATTCTAAATTAGAATTACAGGAATGCCCGAATCAGGTATTTACTTTGCGCCTTGAATTAATGCGAACTTCATGAAGGTAAGGTAGACACTGCGCGCAAGTTAGGAGTGGGCGTTACAGGGTTGAAAAGATGGTAGGAGGTTGCCCCTTTTGTTAATATTTTAGCACATTCCGTAACAGCATGTCTCTAATAAAAAATAATTTTTGTGGAACTTTAGAAATGACGTAGATACTAAAAGACGACGGTACATAATGTTAAATTTTCGTTCCTTAATAATTGTGGTAGGGGACATATTTATTACGTTCACAGATTTAATCTACAAACTGAAGGGTGCCATTTGTAAAAAATCAACTTTTTAGCATAAATTAAAGTGAATAACGCTACTGGCGATGAATTTTCAGTTGTAAGATGTTTTTGGTGGTTCAAATCCTCAAAGTCCTTTACTTTATCTCCGGAAGCAATTGCCACTGGCTTTTGTGGCTACTTAAGTTGCAAACGACTTTTGTGGTTTTAATACTTGTTTCGAAAGACTTTGGAGATGCATGAAGTAATTACCAGAATATTTGAAAGGAAACTCATTCAGTGTTTAAATCTCTAATATAAACACTTTTTCAACTTTCTAAAATGAAAGTTTTCACATATCAATATCTTACTTTTTCCTTACTCTTTCGCTAAAAATTTTAGATCGTTAAAATTCTGTTTTAAGATGAAGTACTACCAAACACTATCGCTGATTTCGATAAGAATATAACAAATTATTGCTCTATATTATACATGATCAAGAAATATATGAGGTTTGAAAGTATGCATTACGTAAAAAGGAAAACGATTTACAATTTTATGGGATTTCTGGATAGTTTATTGCATTAGGCACAAATTCGTCCCGTTTTTTAATACCTTGTGAGAAAAGATGGAAATCAATCTGTTGCGTATTTCATTATATTTTATATTCGGTTTAATATTTGAATTAAAAGCATATAGTTACTGTTAGAGTATAGTGTGTAGAGTGCAGTACAAAGCATCAAAGTAAGTGTATAAAGTTTTGGTAAACTCAATTATAATTCGATTAAATAAGTTAATGTTATAATTATATTCACATTCTTACACACAAGGTTCACTTAATTTTAAAGAACACAGTCTTGCTACTCAAATTGAAAAATTGCCACAATCCCATATTTAAGTAAAACTGTTGATATTAAAGACAAAATACTACAGTACCTACTAATAAAGAAATAAATAAATAAATTTGGAAATATTTGGAATTTAAATTTAAAACGCAAAAACAATAAGTACAATTTTACCAAAAAATTACAATAAGACCATTTAAACAATCTTATTAATGAGGAAATAGTTTAATTTATGATTTTAACATTCGCAAAGAAAAGTTACGTACAGCGCATGGTGAATATTATTGGAACGGATTTGGTGGGTCCTTAGAAACAACAAAATCTTGACATTCACAAAAAAGGTTTAGAACGAGATAGGTATAGTCATTTTTCTTCTAAAGTTACCTAAGCATTTCATTAGCATGACGCAGAGATAACTGAAAATGATGTATTTTCAAAATATTTTCAAAAATATGAACTCATACTATACAAAGAAAATCTGTCAAGAATATTTTGATTTAATGTGGTCAAGTAGGTGTCCCTAAAACTTTTCGATGTTTACACCCAAGTAGGGAATTTCGAGAAGGATAAACTAGCAGGTTAACCAATCGTAGAGATCATGGTTGGATTGGAATACAATTACATTACATTTATTTTCCGAAGACCCAGAATCGTTTGAGAAGTTCAATCGATTCTGGGTGGAACCGAGTGTTAAGCAAATTTAAGTCTGTTTTAGTTAAATCTAGTTTATTATGAATCTTCGAAAGACTGAAGCTGTGTATTGAAAGAAACTGTAATGTAAGGGTGTACTTTAACTTCCTATTTGTTTAAAGGGTAGGTGAGCAGGGTTTACGTATTAACCATGATGAATGATCCAACACCTTCCAATGTTAAGGAGAGTTAGCTTTAATATTAAAGTAAACTTTCCGACTGGTTCGCAAAAGGCAAGAAATTAGGTAAAACATATGGGTTATTAAGGAATATTTAATTTTTCCCAAATTTTGGGAAATACTCTTATTGTAACAAACTGCGTTATCGCATCGCTGTCTAATTAATTCAAATATTTCTCGAAGAACATTAATTTTCAGTATCAACTTTTATTTTTAGGTAAGTATCAATATCTGTATTATAACTTTTTTATTCTATTTTTTAATAAAAAAATATATTATATTATCTTATATTGTTGGGAAGAGGAAAAAACAAACTATGTGTACTTAATCATAGCACCGTCTATGGTTGGCATTTAAAAAATGTTTGGTATTTCTTGGTAAAATTACTCGATCTATCCAATGTTTTTTGAGATGGATGATATTTTCTATTATTTTTTAAATAACTACCACACGTATAGCCCAGTCAATGAAGGTTTTTTGTCGCAACAAATTAGGGGAAAGCTGAATTTTTTATATGTCATACACCGTTATGAGACATGTATTTTCTCAAAAGTCCCCGCCTCTCCCCCTTGTGCTTCTCCCCCCATCACCCCTAACAGCTTACAAATGCATAGTTTCACTAGATTGCTTGCAAGTTCTCTAATATCCATCGTAGAGAATTAATTTTTTTTTATTTTATTCCTTAATACCCATAAAAAAAGTATCTTATTCTTATAAACTTTTCGTTAAAGTTGATATTAAGGGACCTATAAAACAACAAACACAAAAAAAACGGTTTCTCGAAGCACGTGAATTTACTTTATTACCTATATTTTTGTTGTTAATTAAAATACACAAAAATGGTTCAAATAAAACTTTTAGTATGTATCTTTAGCTTCAAGTTGATGTGGTTCATTACTTGTTTAAGTTTATCACTTGCCCTTGGGACGACGTCATAAATGGCGCTTGCACTCAGCTTCAGTGGTCCGACGTATACGCTAACCCCAGTAAAATGGGAAATTTTGGATGAAATTAATGGTTACAGCTTTGAAAATTTGGCAACAGGCTTGTTTTGTGATCCCTTTGAAGTGTTCAAAAGTACCCATCCGTAGCCCCCCTCCGAGAGAAATGGGGGGCGAAAAAGTGTCAAAAAAACAGATTATCGTAAATAACTGAAAAAGTATCAATTTTATCAAAAACAAAAACGTTAAGAAAATTGTAGCTGACAAAATTCCGCACATTTTTATGTTTTATTTTTGTCTCTACGACCAATAGGAGCCGAGATAGATTTTTTTAAATGTCGACTGTTTTGCGACGAAACGTTAACACGTGCGCGCATCGCGCGTATTTCGCTTATATCTCGAGAATGGCCATGCGTATCGCAAAATTCTTCAAATAAAAGTTTTAGAGAATTTAATTACCAATAATTTTCTTTTTTAAACATTTCCGTACGATTAATATTGACAGAGATATAATCATTTAAACCTTTTTCTAAGACACAATCGCTGCTCGTTTTGCATAATAAAATCAATAATAAGTCGAAAACGTACTTGGTGCATATAATGAAAGTTGTAAAGAATTAAATGTTGAATCTATATGTATACACGAAATATCATTTTGGTAATCTTTATAAGGCGATGGAGGAAGAAATAGTGAAAAATTCTTATTTTCAAGCGTTTCTTTGCAAATAACTATGTTTCTCTACGATGAATATTAAAGAACTTGTAAGCAATCTAGTGAAACTATGCATTTGTAAGCTGTAGGGGTGATGGGGAGAGAAGCACAAGGGGGAGAGGCGGGGATTTTTGAGAAAATATATGTCTCATAACGGTGTATCATATATAAAAAATTCAGCTTTCCCCTAATTTGTTGCGACAAATGACACTTTTCGGCCTTTATTGACTGGGCTAGTATGTAAATAGCACATTGCGCCATTACTGAATAAATTGGATACCACGATCCTTTCTCTTTTGTAATATAACACCTTTTCACCTCGGTTTCATTACTTATAATATGATAATGTGTATGTGTATGATTATTTTCAAATGTCTTTGAGATTGTATTATGACTAAATTATTTAATTTTATTCCGTGTATGAACATTTTTACTGATTTTTCAGCTGGTTATTTATTTTATTTATTTACCAGAAAGCGTCGCGCGCGAATGCGCGCCGGCTGGTCTTCGGCGTTTCGCGCCTTGGTATCAGTAAACATCTGCTACTGTGGTGACTGAGCCGTATTTGCCGTTGTATTTGAAAAATTACACAATTTCGGAGCGCATGCATTAAAGTAGATATAGGTACATGTAGTACACTATAGGTAAAACCCTATTTATTCTACTCTTATTGGATCTCAATTAAATTTCAAAGTGTTGACGGGTAGCTAACGTTTCAAATTGAATACAATCTGAAGAAATACAAAACTGTGAATCCAGTTTTCCAATAAACTAAATGTAAGATACGTTAAATCTGCTTTTTTCACCTTTTTCACTTCGTACATAGACACGCTGAAACTTGAAACTTTGAAACTACCATTTGTATAACAAAACATGCTTGCGAAAAACTTGAAACTAATAACAGTCAAGAGCACACTGAACGTTATTTTAAAATAAACTGCTCCACATAAGTGAGGGATTTTATGAAAAATTTGATTTTTCCAAAGAAAAAATTTTTTTCCAAAGATGATTTTAAGCTATTAAATAAAAAGTTAATAAATTTTAAACAAAAAGACAAAAAAGTGAAAATGATGACTAATAACTTAATTTCAAATTAATAAAAAAAAGAAAATTAACACAACTTTCTTCTTAATTTCCCTTTCAGCAATAACGAGTATGTCCTGCGTGGGCTTCAATGACAGCTTGGCAACGTCTTTGCATGCTGGTTATGAGATCATTAAAGTTTTCTTGCGGAATCTGTTGCCAGAGTTGCGGAAGCAAATTTCTCAATTGTTCCATTGTTTGTGGTTGGGGATTATGATGATCCAAAGCTCTCTGCAACTGATCCCAAGCATGCTCTATCGGATTTAAATCAAACGATAGAGCAGGTAAAGGTAAATGAGGAATTCCATTGGTTTCAATTGCATCCATAACTCGGTGTAGATGAGCGTTATCGTCCAAAAAAAGGAAACTAGGACCCACATGAGCATGAAACTCTGGCACAATGTTGTTGATCACCAAGTATACTTCTGAATTCATGTTTCCCGGAACAACCAGCAAGTCGGTACGGCCATCATAACAAATGCCTTCCCATTCAAAAACAGTGCCTCCTTTGAAAGGGCGAACTTCTTGTACTGATCACCGGTGTCTTGGCACCAAAGGTTGTGTCCAGAGACGCGTTCGACGACTATCCGAAAAACGACCATATCTCGATTCATTCCACTCTTCTATACAATTGACACGCTCTCTTGCTCGTTCTAATCTTAGTCGCCTATGCTCTCGAGTCAATGGTACACCTCGAAAAACTTGTCTAGAACGTAAATTGACATCCCATAAACGTCTTCTGACAGTTTCAGTTGATATTGCGGTTCCTGTGGCTTCTGCGAGCCTCCTACCCAACATTCGACATCTGGTCAAAAGTTCTCGGCGTGCAGAAATGGTGACATATCGGTCTTTAGCAAGGGTAGTTATTGATGGGCGCTCAATTCTAGGTCTTTCTTCAACTGATCCAGTGTCTTAAGGTCTAGAAATGAGAGTTTGGCTAACTTGAAAAATAGTTGCTACGTCACTTTGTCGTCGACCACCCTGTAGCAAACCAATTGCTTTATTTGCTTCGCCAGACGTTAATTTACGCCTAGGCATTGGGAATTAGCAACGAACAAAATTTTGATACCAAATATGCACAATAAGTCAGCAAATTGACAAGTAAACCAAACAAACAATTGATTCGTTAGAACGGGTTTGAAAGAGAAGAACTCTCCACAGCCCTCTATTTGCAATATAATGCTACATTTATCCGTATGGCATACGTATGATAACTAGCAACTTTAATATAAAGTGTCAAACATGAAAAAAATTAAAAAATTGAGCAGATTTTCAGATATGTCCTTAAAATATGTGGAGGAGTTTACTTATAATCACTGGAAACAACGAAACCTTTGATTCCCAAAAATGTATGCTGCAAAACCTATTTATGATGAAGGATAAGTAGGTACTGAACAATATTTTGGGTTACGTTTCGTTATAAGTAGGTACACAATAAGTAAAACATCTTAGGTGACCGGTCTAACATGTCAATTATTGCTAAAAAAATGGTAGCATAGTTCATTAAATAAACCGTCGAAAAGGATCTTTAAAGATTTGATAAAGGTCCATAATAATTCGAGAAGTGTTACATGCAGTATTAACTTGGTTACCGCCCAACTATCTGATTTAAAGCAAGGAAAGGTTATAGGAAATAAAATCGTGATAGATACGGGCGATAACTGTGAGTTTAGTGATTGGAATGTCTTTGGTAACAATTAAGATAGGACCTGGACATAAAAACTAAGAAGTCGTGTCACACATTAGAAAGGAACGAGGGTAAACGAATATTGTACTTAAACGTAAATGAGGAACATGAATATTGAAAATTGGGTCAGTGAATTGACCTCTCCTTGTTAATATCGATTATTACAGACATATTTGTTTGAAAACTGCTCATCATTGTGATAAATTTGAATATTTTGATTCGGTTTTGACGGTACATTTCAATATTTTAAACATAGGGATAAATGGGAGTAAATTGCGGAATATCCAAATTTAAATTAGGCTGTACGTATGCATATATTTCGTCCTTTTAGTGCTTTCACCACACATTCGTAATATTTTACTGGTAACTGACAAAAGGAAACTAAAAAACAAAAAAAAAGAAGTGAGTAATCTCTATATACTATACTTAACAATATTAAATAGAAAATAATATTTAGCTCCCTGAGACATTTTAAAACGACTTAATGTTTCTGGCATTCCTTATCGTGTTGGAATTACTGCACATACTGGACATTAAAGCTTTAATTGCATCTACCCATCGTGTCCCGGGTATATGTTCCAGCGATAAAGAGGCGAACTTCTAGCTGGCCACTGCAAATAAGACGTAAGATGTTGCTATAATCATGATTCTGTAAGATATATTTACTGGAAATGCGAAACCCTATACGTAGTTTAGATATTGTGAGAGTTAAAGTCTTATTTCAGTAACCTTTTATGGTTCGAGGTTTGCCTTCCTTCGTTTTTCAAGAACATAACATAATTTATCTCATTTATATTCGGATTTAAAAAAGGAAATATGTTTTAAAATACACCATTCTAAAATTTACAACAAAATGGCAGCGATATAAAAACGTACCTAATATTGGAAGAAAGGCTCCATGGATTTTGAAAAAGTTTCCGTATTACATTCATTAAATTCATTAAATCATTGCTAGCAAATTTTGTTTCAAACATTTTTTTATAATTTATGTATGGCACATATTGTATTATTCGCTTGACACAACAAATTAGAACACCACGTTCACCCGGTCGACACGAGTACGTCCATCAATGTTATTCATCCCATCTACTCAATAATTGGTCTCTAAACAGTTACCGCATGTATATACTAGTAATAAATAAAACAACTCTAAACCTTTTATATACTAGTAGTTGTACTCTACGATGCTTTATTCCTTGTAATCGAAAGGTCTAGTGTTATTTTGACGTGTTTTGGGGCTACTGCTTTATTTATTTCGTACTTTATGGTCAAAAATTTATGATACAAATTCGGGAAATAACTTTCGTTTTAGTAAACGGAAAACGGAAAGGTATTCACATTGACATTGCCACACTTGCCAGTATTAAGATGCCATGAAAACCAGAATTTTCAGTGACAGCAGAGTTGCTTTGGGACTACCCTTCCATCGTAATCCGGAATACAGAAGGAGATGACATCAAACTTGGGGAGGCGTACAAGGAACTTTTGTTGGATCTGTATCATCATATGTAACGCCAAAGGAGTGATCTACGGAAGTCAAACAAAGGTAAGTGAGACTATAGACGGTGTTGAAGTGAGACTGTGTTTACAAAATCTTAAGAAATTTCAATTTTGCAATGTCTGCTGTAGAGCTGGCTACCAGCGATTATTTTTTGTACTCAAAATCGAAGTTCACCATTTCTCTAAGGCAATAAAGTCATAGAAGCTGTTAAGACGTTTTTTGAAAAAGTTTTGGGGGCAACCAAATGGAACATTTACAAAAGTGTTAATAGGGTGGGAGTTCTAATACTGTACTTGTTAATTTTCTTTTTCCATTTAAAAATTAAAAGGAGTGCAAGCATTCAACACGTCACCTTCTATAATACTACCTTAATTCTACTTATGCGAAGATTTTGTGGACATAATTATGTCGGTTAAATGTCTCATCATGCGGTTCCATCTCACAAAGGAGGAAAGGGATAAATTCAATAAAGCTATCGAAACCTCCCCTTAAACCAATTTAATGCAGAAACGATGGTGTGATGAAATGAAGGTTATTTTTTTAATAGTATTTAAACTAATGGCATTGCAAAACCATTAGGTACGTAAAAGTTGACGGGTTACCGTTATAGTGCACCTCGTAAGTAATAAGTGTACTGCGGGTGTCTTTATGACACAATAAAAATTGTTTAACTTTCACAAACTTAAATTATGTAATATAAGTAACTTATGTGTATTTTATAAGTTTTTTCTCCTCAGCCATCATCATTAAGTAACTTTCAATCCTTCCCCCGAATGGGCTTGATAATGGAACTAGCCTTGTTCCGAAACATGTTGCCAATTTCAATTTTATAATTTGTTTAACTTTAACTTCCTCGTTTTGTCCACCTTCGTACCAGACTAAAGTATTAATTTGCCAAAAAAAACATAACAAACACCAAAAGCTAAAAAAATCGTTATAATATGGCATAAATTTGGCTTTCTGTGCTTGTTCCCAGGCGTTTCTGTTTTTAAAATTACATTTGGGTATTAATTAGTCTTCAGTGGCGGATGAATTACAACAAGGAACGCTTTAAGCAGTTTACGTTATTTTGCTATGAATCGGTTAAACATTGGTGAACTAATGCAGTAAACAACATCTCTCATCTCGTGATCCCTTTCTGGGTCCTTTTATAAAATTTAGACTGTTCTCGTATATTTAGCGTTCTTCAAATGAGAATCAGTTGTTTATAGAGAATGACACATTGTCAAAAGACTAAAAGTAAAACAAGTGCGTTTCGAATATTTTAATAGTTCATTTTTATTACACTTCACACCAGCGAGTTGCTTCGTCCGTGAATGTAACGAAATATCTTCCCCCGCCCAGTGAGTTAACGCACATGGGACCGCACAAATCGGTGTGAATTATCTCGAGGATTTCGAGATCTTTCTTCGGAATACTGGGATATGGAGAAGCGCACATTTTGCCCTTGATGCAGGTTTCGCATTCTAACTTGAGATCGCTCTTCTCCAGTTCCATTCCTGTTACGACTTGCTTCCTGTACGCGGCGGTTAAATCACCAACGTTGAGATGACCCATTCTGCGGTGCCAAACCTCCAGAGGTAGCTTTGGATATCGCGCCGTTATTCCAACGGACGCGCACTTCGAATTCTGCTCAGTTTCATACAGATCATTCTTACGCAGAGCCACCAGACGCAGATTTCCATCGCTGTCCAGTACATGGGCTTCATTTTTCTTGAACAGGACGTCATAACCGTTTTGGGTTATTTTGGAAACTGACATCAGATTCGTTCGTAGTTCCGGTACTTGTAAAACATTTTTTAGTGTGATAGTTTTCATCTCACCAGATACAATGTAAGATAATTCAGTCTTGCCTCTTGTTTCAATACTAGTCGAGCTTGTATCAGCCATGTGTATTTTCCCAGCACCTTTCTGAATGTCAGTGAGAATCTCAACATCTTTGCACAGGTGAGACGTTGCACCGCTATCCAAGCACCAAAATGTCGTTTGTGACACCGGCGATTGGTGAGCTTCATTGCATTCGTTCGTGTAAAATGTTGTATGATTTTGATCAGACTTCTTCTTCACTGGACATTGAGAGGCTTTATGTCCTACCTTATGGCATTTGTGACACTTGTATTTGAATGTAAAACTATCATCTTTTGTGTCTGCATTCTCATTAGTCGGTTGTTTCTTTTGTGATTGTTGCCGTTTTACGTAGAGGGCATTTTGTTCAGCACTTCTAGTTTCGTTCATTCGGGCTTCGTGCTCTTCGACGATTTTTATTCTCAAGGTATCCGCGTCAGGGAGCGAGTCCCGTGACTCGATTGCACATCGGAAATTTTCGAAGCTTGCTGGCAGAATATATAATAGCATTATCGAGAGTAAATCGTTATCCATCTTTACGTCCATTTCCTCCAGTTTGTCCACAGCATCGAAGAACTTGTTCAAGTGCTCCTTCATATCGCCTTGCACATCCATCTTTTGAAGCATAAGCTGTTTCAGTAGGGTGGCCTTTCTCGCTGGACCCTTGGATTGATAAATTCCTTCCAATTTCAGCCATACGTCACGCGAGGAAGTACAGCCCTTCACTTGCTTAAGTTCGGAGGGACTGATGGATAATATGATGTCCGACTTGGCTTTATTGTCGGCCGTGCACCAGTCTTCAGAGTTCGTTGTGGGTTTTCTTAAATTCCCGCTCACGTATCCCCATTCGTCGTTTTTAACTAACAACGCTTCCATTTGGAGTTTCCACGTGTCATAATTTGAACGATTCAGTAATTCGATACGTGTTGAAATTGACGACATTTTCACTTATTTGTTTTACACACTTTATTGTTATATTGTTCGTTAATTAGTTTACTTTGGGGTTGCCTGAGCCCATAACCTTTTGAGAGGCAGTGAATTGTAAACTAAATTATGAACGATATATATTTTATAACAAGATCAGAAAAGAAAACGATAACTCAATGTTAATATAAAATTACTTGACACACACTAACTCGACTTAGGTACTATGTTCGTCGTAACGTAGACAACATGTACATGTACACACTCATCGTTGCCGATTTCTAACATAATATATTATGTTACAATTAAATCAAATACCAACCATTCTTAAACTAACTGTAGAAAGTGACCTACTGTATTCTTTATTATTTTAATAATTTTTAATATCTGATTAGTTACTTTAGTTAGAAAAATGTAGCTACATTAAGTTGTCTCTGTTTCATAATATAATTTAGGTATAATACATTTCTGGAATGTAACCAGCAAACCCCTAAACGTGTTAAAGGCATAAAGTGGTTTATTTAATAACAAAATGAAATTCCTAACAGTTACATTCTGTACTTAAATGACTTTTACAATATAAGACTCGATAATTAAACTAAACAGACACACTAAAACCTCAGCTGAATTTATTGAGATCAGCTCTTAACGCATGGAACTTTGTTATCACAAAATCTCGCAAACTAGAAAGTGAGAGGTATTGATGACTCTATGAAATGGCAGGCAAATACAATCGATTTTCACATTACTTAAATTTATGCGAAAAATTTGAAAAGACGATGAGCAAATAGATATCGGATTACTTAGAATGTAAGTAACTCCCATACCACTCAGTGTAGTTTTAGAAAACACAAAAGCTTTATAATATCTAATGCATTAACGTATTTTATCAATGTTTTTCTTAAATGTTCGTCACTTCTTGATTTATACAAAGCATTTACTGTGTGCCGTATTTCATAGCAGTAATTACCGCTAACGTATAATTAATTTCGTAATGAAAGGATTTCAACGTGTACCTATTCATTCAATAGTGTTGAGTTGAACGAATTTTGTATTAAAGGAAGCTCAGGAAGGAATTATACTAAATTCGCTTTAATCTCAATTAACTTTTAGTACTTTTTGATATATAGGTATAATGAACTAAATTACTATAAAATTAGCTAAAACTGATAGAAAGTTTTAATATTAACCACTCGTCTGTGTTCCCCTTTTCCAGAAGATCACTCCGTTCTTGCAGGAAGCATATTATCTGCCAATATTGGCGGAATTTCTACATTTAGGTGAATGGCACAAATGTACTTACAATAATATACCTATTAAGAAAAAAAGTTTCGTAAGACCAATCTTGAAGCACGAATTCAAGTTAGAAAACGTTTAGTCGATTTAGGAATTTTTTATGGTGGTTGGTAATTTCTTAATTTTAAAATTGAAAATTTGATCGAGTCGCTTTTTGTTTTATTAAAATTGTATCACAAAACACAAATATGAAAGTTAATCAAGATAATTTTGTATGTACGTCCCTGAAATACGTGAACATGCCAAAAATACGATCGCAAATTTGCTTCCTGATAAATCTTCTGGAGAATGTACGACAAGATAATTACGCGTCAAAAGCATTGCCAACCTACAAATTTACGTAAAGTGTTCCGTGACTTAATGACAATAAGGAAATCGCATATGATGACGTCGCGTTCGTTAATATATACAGTGTGACTCATTTAGATTGGAAACACACATGTAAAATCTGCAGTTATTTACCGATTTTTACCAATTTTTTTTTTAAATGTGAAATAATGAAACATCTACTTTGGGACAAAATTTTAAATGTTTAGTCCAATTTTCAGGGCATACTACGATAACTTCTTCGTACTCGGAATAGAGAATTGTTATTAGCGATTTGTTTATAAAAAAAATATTTACGCCACTGGATTCAGAATGCTTCCAAATAGCTGTCACCAAAATTTTACAAAAATATATTTATTAATAACAAAGTTATGACAACTTAAATTTCGAAAACTTTCTAAGCTAACAGTTCCAAAACAACAGCCTGTATCAATAGATGGCCATGGAAATTATGTTAATAATTATTAAATTAAACTATCAGTGGAGAAACAAATATTTAAAGTAACGTAATATTTAATAAAAGTAACGGAATCGCACAATTGAGTAAATAATAAGACCGAACATTTCCATTTAAATCTTAGTTACCATGGAAATTATGTTACTGTTTAACAGTTATGATAGATTTTTATTAAATATTACGTTACTTTAAATATTTTTTCTCCACTGATGGTTTAAATAGTTTAATTAAAGAATCATTAACATATTTCCATGGCCATCTATTGATATAAAGTTTTCGAACTTAGTCGTCATAACTTTGTTATTAATAAATATATTTTTGTAAAATTTTGGTGACTGCTTTTAATCCCTTCAGGAATATTTTTTTTTGTGAAGTCATGTAAGTAATTATCTTTTGTAACCTTGTGGCAATTATTTTATCGCTTTCGATCTATTTCTTTGTGCATGGATTGCGCTTAAAATATTAAATAAATTATTATTATTATTCAATAATTATAAAATAAAAAACCTGCTCGATATTTATAATACAATATTATGGAAGGATGCACAGCAGTTTGCTGAATTAAATGCGCAGCCACAATTTAAATCTGTAGTGTTTTTAAGAAATTCAAATAAAAGACAAATAAAAGTACATTAATTAATAAATACGTTCGTAGGTTTTACACTGTATTAACGATCCAATTGAACCTAGAAAATGAATCTTTCGGTAAAAGTTTCCTTCATAAAGAAAATGCCTAACTTTACCTTTACCATTAATCTGTCTAGAAGTGTACCTCAGCTTTAGCTATCCCTTCAAAGGAATTTAATGTAAACAATTACAATTCATA
Source organism: Pyrocoelia pectoralis (assembly GCA_036250285.1). Classification (NCBI taxonomy): domain Eukaryota; kingdom Metazoa; phylum Arthropoda; class Insecta; order Coleoptera; family Lampyridae; genus Pyrocoelia; species Pyrocoelia pectoralis. The sequence continues at coordinate 39,357,715 of CM070079.1, read as the reverse complement.
TTAGTTTGAAAGGTTGGAGTATGTAAATGTTATGACAGTTTGTTAACTTCGATTTTACTCATTCCCAGTCCATTGTACCACAAACATTTTAGTGGTAGCTGCCCATAATTAACATGATAATATTATGTATACTATAGTAGGGCCATTGATCATTAAAATATGTAAACTAAATTCATACATGAGCAATCTCAAATACATTTACCTTCATCTGCGGCTCGATTTCGAATTACCTACATTTCACGCATTGCAAAATTGTTCAATATCTTAGGATTCAGAGTTAATCCAAGTGTAAGTAAGTATGGAGTTGAGGAAATTAGAATTATGTTTCAAAATACTGTTAAAAAAGTAATACAAAAAGGTTCTCAATCTTTTCATGTCTGTGTTCACAGAAGCTTTCAGTGCTCTCTATAGCTTCTTCGTGAGTTAGTCTGCTAATTTTACGCCGTTACAAATAAGCTTGCGGTGTATTGAAGTTAGTATGACGTATAACTTGATTACTACAAATACTTATATGAGCAGCAGCTGTCATTCTGTTACATGTTACATACTGTGCATAGGAATACATATTTACAATGCCAATTCATTTCTACTATTACGTATAACTACAGAAATCCCTCCACAACAACTAAGAATAAATAAAGTAGCTAATTTTTCAGACAGCTCACCTAAATAATATTAACTGTATTATTTGTAATAAAATACCTTAGGTAAAAAATAGCAAGAAAGCATGAAACAGAAAACCAATATTACTTAAATGACCTAAAGGTTAGATGAGTAAGCAAGTGGGATTGGGTTGGGGGGTTGGTGGATATAAAAAAAATGGATTAATAAAGTTCATGTTATACGGAAACTGCTCCGCATTTAATAAATACACGCCAACTTTTTCCTTTCCCGCACATTCACTCAGTTCATTTAATTAAACCAATTCGAATCTATTCTGTATGTATAACTGGCAGTATTATAACGAAGTTAGCAAACTCGACGACAAATGCAAATAAAAATATTAAATTAGTTCAAGAGTGAAGACCTGCAGTATAAAAATATTGACCCACGCGGTAAAAGCAGCTGTACCGCGTACTTTACAAATAGAGAATATAACGAGAGTTTGGAAACTACAATACATCGGCAACCGACATCTAATTAAAACTTTTCAACGTGTATAAAATGGAAATGTAATTAAACTGTGATGTTAGAGAGAGGTCGATCGTAGGAAAATGGTAAAACTGGTAAATTATGAACGTATGTAGAATAATGTCCTTGAAATGGGAACCTTGCGAAAGGAGGAACGAAATATGGCAGAACAACGCACTTGAAACGATAACGTTTTCAAAGGAATCAACTCACACTAGAATATTTTAGGGAACGTAACGGCAACGGCGGTTTAGAAAACTTTGGCACATTGCTAAAGATCTCAAAAAGATCAAACGTAACTTAAATCAAGGGAGCGTGAACGTAGTGTTTGACATAATTATTATGAAAGTCACGAAGGTAATAATCGTGCTTTAACAGAGGTAAATCGTACCTACAAGTGTAACATTATCAGGGATGCAAGAATTTATCAATCTAAGAGGGAACTTTTGAAATTTACTTCATTAGTAAGTTACAATGTGCGGTTAACATCGCCTACTTTATAGCGAATAGATTGTGATTTATACGAAAGGAATGTATGTGACAATATCTGGTTTTCCTATCCAAAAGTAAATATATTGGTGCTTCCGTATTGTATATATAGTACTAATGAGAATTGCAAATTAGTTCCATTTCAAACATTTCTCAATGAGAGCGCAGTTTCTTAAAGGATAATGCCAGAAGAGGAATGTCATAAACAGAGACTTGTAATATAGATCTCAGGTTTGAACGATGTCTATATTTCTGTCTAATTTATTCGCCAGGTAGAAATACGTGCAAATTAAGCACAGTTTCTTTCGAAACACATGTCCTTCCCCAAAGGTTAGATCAATCTCCCAAATTAGTTTTAAAACAATAGAGAAACTCTGGAAACAAGAATTATAATTTTATTAATCATGTTATGGGACAAAGCGGTAGACAACTTATACAATAATAGAAAAACACGGTTCAAAGTATATGTGGGAAACCTCTAGGAGTTAATTTAGAATATGATTATTAATTTTCGAAAATTTTCGTAGGTACATCCCACCTTAAGGAAACAAAAACTTCAGGTACAGGAAAAAGATTTCAGAATTTAGGAAAAATAGTCACGTGAGCGAACATATTTTCCATACAACGAATTGAAATAACTCAAAATATGAGCGTTGTCTATCGATATTTTATAATAAAACACCCAGGCAAAATTGAAGGTTATATTGTGATAATAACACTATGATTAAACTTTGAATGGGAATTCAAATCCATATAAAAATAAAATTACCGAAGGGGCAAGGAAATGAGACGAGGTGGATCTCTACTAATCGTAAGAGTCTCATTCCGTGTGTTTAGTTACCTTAAATTTGGAAGCTGTTGTGTTGTATTTACAGAGATAGAATACCAAAACGTTCCTTTGGATACGCCTATGTCACTTTTCAATAACCATTCGACGCAAAACGTGCAATAGATATCATAAAATACAATACAATTAACGGGGTTAAAACGTTATGAACTTGTTAATTCTGAAATTGAACAAACTGCTCTAAAATCGCTTGAAAAAGTAAATTCAAACGAATCAAACGGGTCTGTATTGGCAGTTTAATTCTAAATTAAGGATGTATTATTAAGAATTTTGGCAAAGATTACAGCTTAAAGATTATGGCCAAGGATTTTCTAATTATGTGGCAAGTGTTGATGATGATTGTATATTTTGTATAGAAATATGAAACGAAAATACAGCAATTAGTTACTTCCAAAAAAAAATGTACATAATACCAAGAACTTAATTCATACACTTACAAAATATGATTGCCTTTTGTAAATGTATGTATATGTTTTAGATGTACGTGGGTGTGGAATAATGGTAGCTAAGAGTTAAATAATAATGATTGTAGACAACCATAAATTATTGAGATATTTGGAAAAATTGTGATGAAGTTGAGTGTCAAAAATAAACTAGTTAATGAATAACTTTTTAATAAATTATCCTTTAAATTTGGTCATCTCGGAGGTATTATTGTTTATTACTTGATTAGTATTTGAAATTTCTTTTTAACTATAAATAATAATTAGTTTTCTTGGGAATGAAAAAAGAAATGTACGAATACGTAGTTCTTAATAAATGTTATAATTGAAACAAAATACATTAGAACTATTAAGCTAAACACTCGACGTGTTGAAATACCAATCATTGGAATAGGTACTTTAGCTGCTAAAAAAATTACTGACTGTAAAAATAGACTTGAGGTATAGAAATGGCTGAAATAATCCAATTTCTTAACACGAACATGTTATACTGTTTATATAGCACATAATCATTCATCAATAACAACGAGTTTTATAGCTTTGCAAAGTACGATGCTACATAATTCTAAAGTGTTTTGAGTTTTCAATATAGCGTTATTTTATTTGTATATAGTTAGCGTTTTATTTTAGAAGTCACGTTCGAAAAACGTTTTTGTCTTCTTCTATCTTATGTATGTAAGGTTGTAAGGTTTGACTGCACGAACTCTTACAACCTCGATAAGGGATTTTCTGTTTTGTTTTTTTGTGTGACAGTGTTTCCAGGAAACGTGTCTGATATTTATAAACATCACTTATTTGGTAATGTACGTGAAATTTAATTCCTTTTAATTTGAATAAAATCACGTTTTATAAGCAACCATTTTACAAATTAAATTTCAAAAATGCCAACAAATAAGGAGACAAGTTTACTTTATGTGCGAATAATAAAGAAAACTGAAAAAGATTTTGTGATCCCTTACATTTCTATTGATAAGGAGTTATGATGGTATTTATTACCCGAAGATTCAAGAGATTTACAATTTCATCCGAAGTTATTAAGTAAGAAACCTATTCAAAATTGTATATCTGCTATAAAAAACTTAAACGGCTATAGAACAATAGCTATTAGGATTGATAATGATATTATATTAGAATATTTTGATGAAGAGGGAAATGTTTGTTTTAACCAATTACCCTTAGAGGAATATGTTCCTTCGGTTGGTTCTCAACCCGGAAGTTCGGTACAATTGGAATTGGAAGATCGCATTAAACGATTGGAGTGTCAATTACAATCAGATTTTTCTAAAGAGGAAATCAAATTACATAACATAGAAAAAAAATTTATTTTAGATAATTTTGAGAAGAAACAGCACGATCCGATAAAATGGTTGCGTCATTTTGAAGACGAATGTAATCGATTTCAAATAACAAGAAATAGTTTAAAAATTCAATCTTTGCGGTTTTTTGTTTCGGGATCGTCTAAAGATTGGTATGAGACAAATCTTACAAAGATTGGTCTAAATGCTCCTTGGGATTTGTGGAAAACTTCTTTCTGTAATGTTTTTGTCGATAAAGGATGGTCGATTGTTCGTAAAGCTTTTAGTTTTAGATATTTGGGAAGATCCCTAATTGATTATGCCCTTTCAAAAGTAAAACTATGTTTAGAAGCGGAATGAAAATGTACTGAATTATCTCTTATAAATCAAGTTGTTTTTGGGTTGCCAAGTGAAGCACAAGAAGAACTCGATCGAGAGAATATATCAAACCTAGATGTGATGTACGCAGAACTGAGAAAGTTGGAAGATTTGTTCTCCAGAAAAAGGAAAGAAAAGCCATTGAGTCCTAAGTTATTAAACAAACAAAATTTATCACAATCTATTAAGAAAAATGAACCTTTTAAAAAAATAGAACCTCAACAGTGTCCGATTTGTGAATCGCAGGGATTCCCAAATCGTTTTCATTTACCAGCTGACTGTCGTTTTAAAAATTGGAGAGGGGAAAGACCAAAATCAAATGGTCCTAGTCACTCTACAAATCTAACCGACGTAGAAATATTGAATGTTGACCTTGATAAACAAGATTTAAACTAATAGGCCGGGCGAAATCAAATCCGTTGATAAAATTAAATATCGTACTTAAAGAACATTTTAAAACCAAAGCTGTTTATGATAGTAGTTCTAATGTTACATTAATAAATCAACGAATTGCTGATTTGCTTCAGTTGAAATTAATTGAAAAAAAAAGTTTACTAAAAACAATCAGCGGACAAGGTTTCACCTCAGCCCGGGCCAATATTATGCTCCGTATTGGAAATATAACAGACTACATAACAACCTATGTAGTCAAGAACAACAATTTTTCTTATGATATTCTTCTAGGTTTAGACGCTATTCAGAAGTTCAAACTAATTGAGGATGAAAATTTAAAAATTTTCCAACGCCTGAATAATGAGACCATGTTAGATCTGGAAAAACTTGAGTCAATCAATAATCAAACATCAAATTCTGAAGATTTGAACGAAGGAATAGTAGTAAATTTTAATAAACTTGAAGTGGAATTAAAACAAAATGTCTTACAGCTCATTACAAAATATAGACACTTGTTTGCCAAGGATAAGTTTGATATTGTTATTGTGCGATCGCAGGAAGCCGAAATAAAGCTTAGCAAAGACGAATACGTCACTTCACGTGCTTATAAATGTTTTATTCCTGACGAAATAGAAATCCGAACTCAGATCAAAATGCTACTTAAAGCTGGAATAATTGAAGAATCTTATTCTCCATTTGCGTCTCCGGTGACATTAGCATACAAAAAGGACGAAGGAAGAAAATATCGATTATGCATTGATTTCCGAAAGCTGAATAAGTTGATTATTTCAGAATGTTTTCCATTTCCAACAATTCAGGACATTATCGAGAAAGTTGGGAATTGTGAATATTTTTCGCTTTTTGATATTAATTCTGCTTTTTGGTGCGTACTATTAAAATTACAGGACCGAGAAAAAACTTCTTTCATAACTAAATACGGAAAGTTCATGTTCAAAGTTATGCCGTTTGGCCTAAAACAGGCCCCAGCTACTTTCCAACGTATATTGTCAAATATAATCAGAAGAAATGATTTGGATAATTTTACTGTAAACTATATTGATGATGTGTTAATTTTTTCTCGAACCTGGAAGGATCATATCGAACACATCGAGAAATTTTTACAAGTTATCCAAGCTGAAGGTATCAAATTAAAGTTAAGCAAATGTTTGATTGCAGCAAAATCTGTCAAATACCTAGGACATACGATTTCAAAGAATAAAGTATCTCCGGCTACAGACAATTTGGTTTCTATTCAAAACCTTCAAAGACCTACGGACAAAAGTAGTGTAAGGAGTATACTAGGCTCCATAAATTTTTTTTTTGAGATATATTGAAAACAGCGCATCAAAATTAGAACCATTACATCGATTACTTGGAAAAGATGTCAAATTTGAGTGGTCAGAGGATTGTGAACACGCCTTTAACATGGTGAAGAAGTATTTATGCTCCGTGCCTGTCCTAGCTATATACGATACCGAAAAGTCTATTTACATAGAAACTGATGCTAGTTATAAAGGTATTGGTGCAACTCTCAAACAACCTCAGGAAGATGGTATATTACATCCTGTGGCCTATTTTTCTCGAAAACTGTCAAATAGGGAAAGTCACTTGGACATTATTCATTTAGAATGCAAAGCAATTAAAGAAGCAATTAAGTATTGGCAATTTTACCTAATTGGACGTCAGTTCACGGTGTGCAGTGATCATAAGCCATTAGAAAATTTGAAGACAAAAGCCCGAACTGATGAAGTACTTGGAAATTTAATCTTCTATTTATCTCAATTTAATTTTAATATTATTATTTATAAAAAAGGAAAAGAAAATGTGCTTGCTGATCTTTTATCAAGAAATCCTGTCCTTGAGTACTTCGAAAATGAAGACGTCATCAAAGTTGTGAATCTAATCGGCGTACAAACTATACTAAAAGATCAAACAGAACACCTTACGGAATTAAAATCAGCCAAGAACACCGAAACAAAACAAGAAATTCTACATAAGAAAGTAAAAGGTAAATCGAGGATTTTTGTCTCACCATCTTTAGGAAAAAAAATCACTGAGCTAGCTCATATACATTACGGTCACATTGGTCTGGCACAAATGATTGCATTAATCAAACCACATTATTACTTTAAAAACTGGGACAAATCTGTGCGAGATTTCTATAAACAATGCACAATTTGTATTGAGAACAAAGCACGTCGCTCTCGAGCCATAGGTTTACTCTCGCAATTGGGTCCTGCCACGAAACCTTTTCAAATTAGGTCACTCGATACTGTAGGAGGTTTTACTGGTTACAGATCTGTCAAACGATACATGCATATTCTTGTAGACCATTTCACAAGGTACGCATGGATTTTCACAAGCAAAGGTCAAAACGCTCAAGATTTTATAAACCTAATAGATCCAATTGCAAAACAAAATCATATCTCCATACTACTAGCCGACCAATATCCTGGGATAAACTCGACTGTTTTTAAGAATTATTTAGCACAACGTGGTATACAAATCGTTTTTACAAGTGTTGATCATCCGGAGTCAAATGGTTTGAACGAGAGATTGAATCAAACCCTGGTAAATCGCCTACGATGTAAGATTAACAGTGGTGGAAATAAACTCTGGTCAACTTTGGCACAAGAGAGTGTAAATGAATACAATGATACGATTCATAGTTCTACCAATTTTGCCCCGTCTTACTTATTACTAGGAAAGAAGTCTGCTATGTCACCGCTTCAGAAAGAGGGACAATCATTTTTGGAAGAAAATCGAAAATTGGCTTACCAAAACTCTATAAAAAGTTTCCAAATTAACAAAAATCGTATAGATAAAACCAGAAAACAATATACTTTTAAAGTGGGTGATTTGGTATAGATATATTGAAAATGGAAATGCTTTGAATCGACGTAAACTGGACAAAGTTCGCATTGGACCTTACCCTATTGTCAGACGAATATCGCAATCATTTTATGAAGTTGCGTGTGGAAGGAAAAAAAGAATTTCAAATTTCTTCCATTCCGGCAAGTTGATTCCTGCTCCCATGCAGCATCCGACCTGAGGAGGGGTGGTGTAAGGTTGTAAGGTTTGACTGCACGAACTCTTACAACCTTGATAAGGGATTTTCTGTTTTGTTTTTTTTGTGTGACAGTGTTTCCAGGAAACGTGTCTGATATTTATAAACATCACTTATTTGTTAATGTACGTGAAATTTAATTCCTTTTAATTTGAATAATATCACGTTTTATAAGCAACCATTTTACATGTATATTATCCTCACTTTAAATTTTAGTAATATAATAGTTAATGAGTGGAAGTTTCTAATCATTTACCAATAAAAAAAAGATAGCGAATGCGCTATAATCACATTGGTGATCATAGTCAGTTGTTTTATCCCAAAAAGATTTTGATTATGTACAAAATTTTTTGTAGAAGTCTATGTATATTAACGGCCATAAAAGATCTTGAAAACCCTATATTGAAAGTTTTAAGAAACCAAATAACGTTTCTCGTCGGGTAATTAATATCCTATTTACGGAAAGGATTGGATAATACGAGCGGAGGTAGATATATACAACATTGATATTGGAGAACTAGCACGTATAGGTACAGTGAGCGGCTAAATTATGGAACAAATTAATTATTTTGCAAACAATTTATTTCAGATAAAAATCCTGAAATACGGCGATTTTTATTTTTTGTTGGGCACATTTTAGCATAAAATTTGTTTACCAAAAAGTCAACATGGCGCCCAGATGAGCCATTTTGTAAAAAAAATTTAAATGAAAAAAGGTCGCCATTTTGTTATACCTTAATGGATTGTTTTCAAATTTGGGATTTGAATTCCTATTGTTAAGAGCTTTTCCAACGATGTGCCACATGGCCCCCTTTTTCATTTAAATTTTTTTTACAAAATGGCGCGCGGGGGCCATGTTGACTTTTTGGTAAGAAAAATTGTTCCATAATTTAGCCGCTCACTGTATTGAGACTATATTTAGAAGAGTTTGCTAAGGAGTTTGAACCCTAACAACATAGAATTCGATTGTTTAAATATATTTCAAATTAGCTATCGTTAAGTATTCTAATGGCGAACAGATATTTTTCGCTTTATTTACGTAGTATTAAATGTGTTAGATAGGAGGCGCTACAATATAGAAAATAATAGAGTCCCTATATAGGGACTCTAGAAAATAATTGTGTTGCCACAGTTTGGTCACAAGAGCAAGTGCTGCTTAAGTTTAGCAATAATATACATACGTAGGGTGCCACAGATAGAGTTATTCACGAAGAAGTTAACACACGTTAATATAATATACAGAGAGCGTATAAAGTTTCAAAACCTTTTTTTTTCTTTTTTCTCGTAAGAATTTGCGAAAAACGCTTGAACACGTCAAATTGATTTATTTTGAAAGAAGTATTTTGAGACCATTTTCATTTTTCCACCCCCCTCCGTTTTCAAGTTATGACGTCAGAGCAATTTTTTTTAAATACAACCCCCTCCATTTTTTAGTGGATTTGGATAGATCATAGAATTCTGATTTAAGTAATATGTACATTTTAGCTTTCTGGCCAATAGTTTCGGAGATATTAATTTTTGAAAGTAAAAAATGTAGACTGATTATTGGTAATACTGATTGTGCTATTTTGTCCCTAATCAATATTTTTCCGTTATTATTATTTTTGTGACTTGTTTAGTACCTACGTATTAAAAAGAAATCATTGGTATTTTTTTCTCGATAAGGATTTTGTTTTTGTTGATGATAACCGATTCCCCATTACAAAATAGCGCAATCAGTATTACCACTAATAGTCTACATTTTTTACTTTCAAAAATTAATATCTCGGAAACTATTGGTCAGAAAGCTAAAATGTTCATATTACTTAAATCAGAATTCTATGATCTATCCAATTCCACTAAAAAATGGAGGTGGTTGTATTTAAAAAAAATGGCTCTGACGTCATAACTTGAAAACGGAGGGGGGTGAAAAAATGAAAATGGTCTCAAAATACTTCTTTCAAAACAAATCAATTTGACGTGTTCAAGCGTTTTTCGCAAATTCCTACGGGAAAAAAGAAAAAAAAAGGTTTTGAAACTTTATACGCTCTTTGTATTATTTTATATATACCCACATTTATACGACGTTTTGGGACGAAGGTCATTAACAAAAGTTAAAAATTTCATGTCTCCGGGCGGAACAGATTATGTTGCTGAAGTAAATTAACAATCCTAGGGCACGTTTCGCGTTTTGAAGATCTTCCACGATTGGAGCGAAATACCCTGCATGCCTTCAACAATTTGAAGTGGCGTTATCTTTTACATGTAGCGATTCATGTATAATTTCGTTTTTGTTCATATTTGCCAAACCGACTCAACACATTTTTTTAATGACAAGTTAACGCTTGGGAGTTGTTAATAAATACGCTGGAAAAACTAAAAATCTGCGCCTTCTGTCGTTGCGTATTGAGTTTTCGATATCAAAAGCGCTCTCGTATTATTGTTAATTTTAACAATTACAATTTTAGAAATATCGTGCTATTAACTTTAACAAAGCTATTGAAAGAGATTGTCACTAAAGTAGACCTAGATTCAAACAATTTCCACGGGCACTAAGCGATTGAATTACAATGTATTTGCTAATAGAATGATCGCTCTGTTGCCTACAAAGCGAATATTCATGGGTACCACTATTGAGTTCAACTTTAATGTATAACGACGTCAAACAGATTATTATTAAATTTGTGCATTTCTACTTATTCTTTTCTGCATTCTCAACAAAGTGTAACCATCAGAGCTTTCGAAACGATTTACTGTGGTTAAATTAATTCTTAATTTTACCTTATTTGCTGGAACGTTGATCAAAGTTTTTTAAAGTTCTTATAACTGTGAAAAATAAAAACATCATTACCCCTGTCATGAAGAAATGCTAATTTTATTGTTCAAGACTACTAACATGTTAGACGATTGTACAGTGCAGTGCATATATTGCTTTTTAAATAATTTAGCTGCGAATACTAAATCAATTTATTTAGATGATCTCATATTAACTCATCATAGTGTAGGACGTAGGTAATTTCATGTACATCAATTCTATTTTGGGCATCTATTTCCTAGATGAAGTAATTAACAACTGAAGGATGTTCACTATTTGGGATCGGATTAAATTCGACCACCGCAGCCTCCTTACTTCAGGTAAATTTTGTTAAAGTAATTTATGTAATTTAGCGCTTGAAATTCTGTAATATTGAAGTACTACCACAGAATAAAAGACGATCTTTTATTCTGTGGTACTACACTATTAAATTCAAGGAAAGAACAGTGTAATATGAAAAGAGAGTCAACTTTACAAAAGGAGTAATATTAGCCTCTTTTAAAGCGAAATATAAATCTAAACTTAAACGATATGGTCAACTTCTTCAAAGTGGAAAGTGAGATTGCTTTTAAAAGTTTCAAAATTCACAAATCAACGAAACAATTTAAGGTTTCGGTTCAGAAAACTGTTAATTGTTTTCAGAGGCGCGCATAAATTCAACTTATTTAGAAGTTTAATTGAAGTTAAATTACAATTACGTGTAACCTATTCATTTGGATGTATAATAACAAAAGGATCAAATTTGTTATTAAATGAACTGAACACGTTAACAATTCCATTTAGCTAGAGTATAGTGATCATTTTCGTCCGTTCCATTGGACAATATTGTATTTCTTCACATTTTTGATTAATTAAAAACCTTAACGTGCATCAATCTTGATTACGGTGTCCTTCCAGCCATTGTTCGCAGTTTTTAGCACTGAATGGGTTCAATTGTGAGAAACGTATGGAAACTTTGTAGTAAACCGTTAATCGCACATTCGTAGTTCTTATTATTTCTGTATTTAATGCCTTTCGTAAATCCTTTAAATCGTGCAGTCAATCTAAACCTATTTCTGCTTCACCGCTAAGTATATTATAGATATTAGTTATTGTGTCCATTAATTTCTATATTAGGGTTTCGTGTAAATCTTCTTATTTTATACAGCTTTCACGCACAAATGGCTTTTAATTTTCTGCTACAGCTCGCTATTAATTAAGATCAAGGATCAAGACCTGTATAATGTATAAACCTACAACCGAAGTAAGTTTTAAATCCTAATATTCTGACGCACTAACTTTATTTTCAAATCTTTGCACATTAACATGAATTCCTTTGCCTACGTAGAACTACAGTGACTTTATTTTAGAACGTAGAACCAAATTTGCATTTTTACAAAAACTGTGACCCAATTTACTCAAGCACATTAAAAGTAGTTCTTTCAATGTTCTAAAGCTTTTCGATTGATTCTGTCTACTTCAAAAGATCTGTTACATTCCGTCCCTTAAAACCGTGTAGACGCCGAACTACTAAAAAAAAGCTTAAAAAGTAAAGTAACGAAACTAGGATGATAGTAATGCATAAATTTCGAAAAAATGGGTATAAAGTACCTACAGTTTTTCGTAATAAACGTACCTGGTGTATTCACAGAAAATATTTAAGCGTAACGCAAAACTTAGGATTATAGAAGCTCATCTTTAAAAACCGTTTGGTTGCTACATTGTAGAAACACCCCGTATGTTGTAAACTCACATTACTCCACTTTTATTTATAAACTGATATAGGGAGTCACCTATTAGAATAAGACAAGATGCGGAAGTAAAGCTGTATTAGATATAAACGAAATTACCAGTTACTGCGATTTTTTTGAAATGGAAAGTGTGTAAATAACTAAAAATAGTGAAGATATGTCCATAGCAATTAACAATTAAAGTAGGTTCACAGTGATGGTCTTGCCAAATCGAAATAACGAAAGTTTAAATTAACTGATTCGATTATTGCTAAATATTGCCAAAAGTAACGAATTTGATGTATGACGATGGAAATGTTTCTAAACAAAGCCAGTTTCCAAATAAAAAAACAAAAAGCTGGGTTACTGTGAGCAACAAATAAAAGCAAAGGGAATGTTTTGTTCACTTCGACTGGATAGAAAAGTAAACAACATAGATGACGAATGAAAATATATAAAGGAATGAAAGAAACCATCAGAGCTGTAAGGATCAGGACGTTTTTATATTGGTACTTGAAAAAGGGAGCAGAAATAGTGAGTCTGTTCGTAATATCTCTTAATACATATACATAGAAAAGGAAAAGGAATGATTTTTGACTAAGCGTAACGTAAACCAAACTATTGTTTTGAGGGTGGAAGCAAAAAAATGAAAATTACATTGTAGTAAGTCCACATGAGCTTTTTTAAAAAAAACTCTAGTGTAGAAGGTAGAATCGTATTTGAAGGTATTGAAATTTTATAAACAAGATATTTTAAAACTAAAATCAAGCTCTTTTCTATATCTTCATCGATTCATTGCATCTTCGAGGAAAGGTACCTTCACACCGAAAAATAATTGTTAATGAATGTAAGAAATGCTCCTTTATAAAACTGGAAATGTAGTAGGCAAAACATATAACAAAGAGACCAACAACACATGTGTACTATGAATGCTGCATACATTTTAAATACTTAAAATATGGCGGGAAAAGTTGAGAAACACTATAATAATATAAGGGATAAATATAGAGATGCTCAAGAAAAAAGTGAAAATGGATATAAAGCGGGCAGGGGGAAGCAGTAGTCGGAGACGATAATCAAATAAAAATAAAGATCACGAAATATTAAACAAACTGCCGGTACAAATAAAAGTAGAGAACGATAGAACGAACAGAGAAAAGTTGGCCCAATGAAAAAGAGACCCATTTTATTAGAGATAAAAAGTGAACAGTAGAAATCTTAGAAGAGAATGCAAAATTAAAAGCAAAGTAAGTATATATAAACTAACACATTTACACACAAAGTACAAGATCAACGTAGAGAGGTAGAAAACATTTAATAGAAGCAAGAGATCAAAGATATGATAACGTTAAAGAATAAATATTTAGTCTGCAAAAACTGACTAAACTTGAAGGAATATACGAAGGCGATCCAATTGTGAATAAAGAAATGACATCGGGAAAAGGAAAAAAATTCAGCAAAACATCTCCCGATCAAAACTGAATAGGAAAGAAAGGTGCATACTGCATAATAAGCAGAACATGGAGCGGACTTCCGTTAGGTCTTAGCAAGGCAAGAGATGGGGGAAGACAAAGTAATGGAATTTTACAATGAGCTGCAAGAAATAAAGAAGCTTCAATTTGATAATTGAGATTAGGGGTTTAGGATGCACGAACAGATTGGAAAAAGAAACAACAAATAGAAATGTAACAGGGATGAAACAAATAAGGAAGTGCAAAGAGGAAACAAATAAATCGTTTAAAGGACTCGGTGGGACTTTTAGGAGATATGGGAAACTTTCGAGGAAACACTATTAAATAAAGCTAGAAAAAGACAATTAGCCAATATCGGATAAACATTATGGAACAAAGAAGAAGGGAGAAGCATTCATTCGAACTCTTTGTTATGTGCCGACTATATTGTACTTGCCATGCACCACCGAAGAATGTACCTAGTTGGAAGAAATATTAATTATGACACAGGATGTACACATAAATATAGTCAAACGAAAATCAACCCAATGAAAATGAACGGAGAAGGAATTAGTAATTTAAGGTAAAAGGAATAACAACTACAACAAATAACAGTAACAGTAACTCAGATAAGATATAAAAGTATAACTAACTGTGGGCCAAATGAAACAGTTAAAGAACCGTGTGGGAAAGAGATGGCTAAATAAACTGAAACGTGAAGTGACTGAAACTAGAACTAATAACGATAATAGTTATGTTACAAGGATGGTGGTCAACAGATTAATAAAGAAGGTATAGTAATGAAACAGTGTAAAGAGGAAACAAAGTAATTGCAAATGATCGAAACACAAAGAAGAAAAAGGATGATACAAAGAAAATTCCGACGTTTCAAAAGAACATAAGGAGAGTCAGTAAAGCAAAGAAGGAACGGAACGATTCATGTTGTAAATAGAATAGAAAAAATTGTAACAATAGTAACAACATATTGAAACGTAAGGTGAGCATAGCAAGGGAGAAATTGAAGAATGCAAAAGCGTTACTATAGACATAGAAAACTCTCACTATGCAGCCAGTCGATAAAAGGAAAACAAAAAATTAAAGAACTATTAAAAATTAATCGAAGAGATAGAGTACAGAATGAAGGAACACAAATCCTAATGTATGAAAGCGAATAGTTGTAAAGTATACAAATTTACGAATCAAAAGTAATCAGAAGCAGAAAAGGGGAGGAAATTTTAAATGTTTGTTTCAGATTTAACATTCGAATAACTTCAGAAAGAGTACTAAGCAAAGATTGAAATACGATGAAGCGTGTAATAGATAAATGAAAGGGGAATAGAAAAAATAACGGTCTGGTCTGTTAAGAAACACATTAACAAAGGAGAAAACCTAGACATGGGAAAGTGGATGCAAAAAGTGAAAAGCGTGTGAGAAAAATGGAAGTTATGTGAATGGTTGTTGAAGTTGAAGAAGGTAATCGCCACAGAGAACAAACAAGGAAATAGATATATTAAATCACTATTGAAGTGAATTGAAGAGAATAATAATGACCTAAACTTGTCAACAATTAAAAATTCTAAACTCAGAAACTGAATGATCTCACCCAAAATTTTCAAATCAATATATCTGTCATTGTTGAATGAAGAACGCGAGCTTCGTCGACACTGGAGTGCGGCATTAAAGAAAATGAAAGGAGTGGAAACAAATAGGTGTTCGAATATTTCGCCATTATCCAAGAAAAAATGATAGTTGGGGAATGGAAAAATTCAAATGCTGGGCAAATATAAAATTTTCAAGAACAACTGAAAAGGTGTTGCGAGACGGTCGACGTACATTGGACACGAGATAAGAGCGACGATAAGCTGACAGGAACAAAAATAAATATACGAACAGAGAAAACAAGCCGTAAGTGCGTTAAGAAAATTTCTCTCTATTAAAACGTTTTACTTTTTCCTTTTTCAATGTCAAATCCTAGAAGTGATTCCCTGAAGAATGCTACACATGTATACAACTTGCGTATAAACTTTTCCTTTTGTGCCCAAACTCAACGGTTGTAGGATTTTATTTGTAGCACCTAAGTTTAGGCGAAGGTTTTGAAATGGGGATTGGTAAGGATTAAACTATTAAAACCAACGGCGACTATGTTGAATTTGTTAGCTTGATAAGCTGTTCTCTACATTTGTAATTGAAGAAAAATCATTACGGGTAAGCCGACCCGCTCATTTATTACAGAGGGTGATCGGGCGTGCTATTTTCCTTTTAATAAGGCCCAATATAATAGCAGAAGATAGAATGAAAGTAGGTAGAAATAGTGAAGATATAGAATTTAAGTATGTAGGAGAGTATATCAGTTAATAATTTTTATCCTTTTTTATGATATAAAGTCAATACTCATATAAGTTACAGGAAAAAATAAACCATATGTAAAAATAGTCAATTTTCATTTCGTTCAGTGTCGTTTTCCCCCTAAAGTCATTTTATCACATCACGTTATGGATGGAATTTGGTTTATAATCGAATGTCACGTTTCATTTTCCACTCTAATTTTGGTACGCCTTGCTAGAATTCGATTTATTTAATTTGAAAGTGGCAGAGCCACCACTGAAATTTTAATATAAATATACGCTAGTCATGCACTTAAAAGACCATTAAAACAAATAGCCCAAATGTAAATTTGGAAAGCTTCCAGCTATTCGTTAATGAATCGAAAATTGCAAAGCACATTCGGCGATATTGTTCTTGAAAATCCAAATTTAGGTTTGATTTTTACATAATTTATGAGTGTAAAAGAGTTTCGAGGTAATTTTGATGCGGTTATAAAAGCTTTTATCTTGTAGTAGTTGACTGACCGAAACTATAACATTTATATGAATCAATAAAGAAACTATGAACCTGTAGGACTCGGAGTTAGCTTCATTGGGACTTTATAGACATTTTGAGGGGTAAAGTTGAATTTTTGTAGCCAGTCCAATTGCGGCCGTCGTGAACGCTGTAATCCAGACACGGCACTGTTAATCGCCCGTATGTACTCACGGGCCCCAAAGTTTGTATGAGGCACAAGAAGTCCGATACTGAGCTGATCCTTGGGGACATTTTTCTGAATGGGAGTAAATGAACGATGGCCCCAAACTAATGTGATAGAGCCCAATGCAAGCAATATGGCGCGACACGTCATTAGAAAATGCATTTTGTTTTGTATATTTTGAATTCATGCTAGTACGCGCGTGACGTCCCGAACGCGTTTAATCGCGACGTTTTCGGTACATTAAATACCGATGCGATCTGTCGCACTTTCTATCGCGAGATGCAGATACACGAATTATTACAGTACGCACGGTGCCGGATACAGCCACCGCCCAGCTGACTGATCTGTAGAAAGGAGACCATTGCATACTCAATTACTTTGTGTAAAGGAGACAGTGAATGTAGCATGGAGGCAGCGCAAGCGTCGTTTCTATGACAACGTGTTGCTGAAGTATCTATGCATGTACTTTCATAAAACGTAAAACCTTAAAGAATATCCTTGTTAAGTGTAATGCACTCTCCTGCACAAAAATGCACGTTCTCTACCCATTCATACATCCATAAAAGCTACCAATTTATGCTCGAAACCGACGAGAACAGTTTCTATTTTACGTAACATTGTTTACATAAATACAATAAAGAGAGCTTTATGTACGTTACCCAAAAATAAATCAAACGTATACGTAACAGGCACCGAATAAAATGAGGGTACCTACAGTTCATTTCCTTCTCTTTCATTTTAATATATAATTCTCCCTTAACTCGAGTTTCCAAAAGTTCGTGTCAACAAGTATAGTAAACAGAACCGAAGATTTTCTTCCTCCCGCTGGAATTTCTAAGTAGAGTTAAGTGAAATGGAATGTAAAATTGTCAGTTGACGTCCTTTATATTGCACGAATATCGGGTTTCATTAAAAAATATGGACGAATCGATTGATGATGTTTGGTCAAAAGTGTCCACTTTTCTCGAAACCTTTGCTTCTGAGAATAAAGTGTACTTATACAGCCTAATGGTATTAATACCAAGTAGGCATTCTGTTGGGTCAATCTTTATGCTGTCAAGTGTACTCATAGAGATCTCGAGTTTTTGGCATTCTTTCAGATTGTGTCGTTTCCGGATGGAAGCTTTGTCTTTCCATCGTATACTCTCTTATTAATATAAAGTTACCCTTCATTTTCACACCATCAGATAAAAACGTTTACAGTTTGAAAACTGTTGACTGAATTTTAATGAAAAAAATTGTAATACGAGTAGAATAAGAGTTTATGTCAAAATAGAAAGATTACAGGAACATGTTTTTCTTATTTTAGTTTTCTAGGAATTTAGGGAAACCTGTTTTCCAGTATCGGATAACTTTATGGTCATTCGCTTGATCTTTTCACACTTTCAGTAGGTACGCACACACATGTGAAATATACAGGGTGTCCCACTGCTCCGTAATCGGTCGATAACTCAATGTGGGTTGAAGATACAGAAGTTTCAAATAAAAGTTGCTTTGATTTGAATTGCGCATCTTTTAAAAATATTCTTATATCTACAGTATGTTGCATTTTCACGTGGCAGGAAAATGTCACTTTTTTTTTAATGGCACACCCTGTATTTTTTTCTCTTTATGTATCGACCAACCATATTTATATCACGCCTGAAATTTTTTTTGATATTGGATGAGCGGTTGCCAAGTTATTAATTATTTTGTCAAAATTTGGTACAATTCAAGGTCGGACTATAATATTCCTAACTAAGTTATTCTTCAAAAAAGGAAAAATTTATTTGACGAATAATATTACCCTAATGTCGTGTTACACTACAAAAAAAAACTAAGTGATTAATTTTATACCGAGTGTTTAAAATGAGAATTCAAACTTTGTGAACTTTAAATAGAATTTATACGAATATTTTAAATGGAACACCCTGTATTTTTATTTACCATCAAATTCTCGACAAAAAACCCTATTCAACGGTGTATTACTTCCTGGTATTATTTTTTGTGCTTTTGTTAATATTTACGATTTTTAAAATTTCACGTAAAAAAATTTGTTAAAAGTAATTTTTATTTAATTATTATTACAAAATACCGTTTAAATAGTTGGTATCAACGCAAAAGAACAAAACTCAAGTGCTGTGACTATCTTAAGTTCTAAATAATTAAAGCAAAACAACAGTCAGAGGTGCGCGCGAGAATTGGATTTATTAGTAATAAAGTACAGCACGCGGCATGTAAGAAGACGACCCCGCCTATGCGCAAACCACGAGTTTATGATGTTTTTCAAATTCGCGCGTTCGTTTACTTCAGTAGCGTCGCATCGTGCGAATTACCTACTTATTAGACAAATGGGAGAGATGCTAATAAGTACATACTTCAGGTGTATTATACAAACGTGAAAAACTAAATGTTAAAAAAACGCGTCACCAATGGAAGTATTGGAATTATTCATCTTAATACGCATTCTTCCAATATAAATAAAATTAAACATAAAATGTGATACGCCACTGCTTGATATTTTTATTATAATCGGTACTCGCCGTAGTTCTTCGCGATGCGCCGGCTCCTCGTCTTCTTACGCGCCGCGCGCTGTAGAGGAGGTCCTGTTCCTTGGCCGCCAAGGTCACCGGACCTTACCTTTATGGATTACTATCTTTGGGGAACTGTTAAATCTTAAATATATCAACAGCTGCACAACACGAGATGACATGAACATTTGAATTCGAGAGACGTTTCAATCGATTACTCCTATGACTTTAAACAATGTGAGATTATTTGGGATTAGGCTTCAAAAGTGCATTGATCAAAGTGGAAGACATTTTGAACATTTACTTTAATGAGAGATATTGTATTTATTTTCTATTTTAATTTTCGAGAAACACGGTTTATTAAAAATTCGAGAAATACCGTTTGCTAAAAATTTTGTTTTAATTTAGAAATTAAGATAGTCACAGGACTTGGGTTTTTTTTGCGTTGATAACAACTATTTAAACGGTATTTTGTAATAATAATTAAACAAAAATTACTTTTAACAAATTTTTTTACGTGAAATTTTAAAAATCGTAAATATTAACAAAAGTACAAAAAATAATACCAGGAAGTAATACACCGTTGAATAGGGTTTTTTGTCGAGAATTTGATGGTAAATAAAAATACAGGGTGTTCCATTTAAAATATTCGTATAAATTCTATTTAAAGTTCACAAAGTTTGAATTTTCATTTTAAACACTCGGTATAAAATTAATCACTTAGTTTTTTTTTGTAGTGTACCTAACACGACATTAGGGTAATATTATTCGTCAAATAAATTTTTCCTTTTTTGAAGAATAACTTAGTTATGAATATTATAGTCCGACCTTGAATTGTACCAAATTTTGACAAAATAATTAATAACTTGGCAAACGCACATCCAATATCAAAAAAATTTTCAGGCGTGATATAAATATGCTTGGTCGATACATTAAGAGAAAAAAATACAGGGTGTGCCATTAAAAAAAAAGTTACATTTTCCTGCCACGTGAAAATGCAACATACTGTAGATATATGAATATTTTTAACCTTCGGATGACCAACGGGGGTCAATTTTGACCCCAATGTTTGTTTTTCTTCAATAAATTCAGAACTAGTTTCAATTTTCAACTAATTATTTTTTTATCTGATTATATTATCATGATTTGCATCCTCATATTTTGTAGTAAAAAAAATTCCCAACATTTAACAAATAAAAAATATTTTCTGAATGTGGGGTCTTTTGTCTTTCATTTTGAAATTAGGTAAATATAGTCTGAATTTGAAATACCGAGTAATTTCACATCTAAATGCGATAAATGCAATCATTTTATCTGCAAGGAACATTCAAAGATTCAAAAAAGCATAATTTGTAATACCTGTGGTAACTTTAACTAATGTATTTTTTTTCAAATGTTTTTACTTTAGTAAGTTCAGACTGATATTTTAACTTTTTTTTCTGTTGTTTGGAATTAGAAATTGGATTTACTAATGTTTCTTACTTCATTTAATAAAACAATATAGCATTAAAGTTATGAATACATGCTTTTATTTGCTAAAACTAGTGGGGTTATTTTTGACCCCCCTTGGTCATCCGTGTATAAAAAAAAGGTTGGTCATCCGAAGGTTAAAAGATGCGCAATTCAAATCAAAGCAACCTTCATTTGAAACTTTTTTCTGTATCTTCAACCCACATTGAGTTATCGACCGATTACGGAGTAGTGGGACACCCTGTACACTGTGTGTTCTTTTGAAAAGGATCCACCCTTAATATTTCAGAAATGTGCCGTGTTAGCACCAAATGCCGAAACATGTCAACTTTTAACTTGCGGGGGATACTTTTGGCTCTATTGCCATAAACGTCAGATATGTTCTTGCCTCTGATACCAGCCTTCCATTGTTATTTAGTCGTTGTTTAAAATGGAATTTCTTAAACTTTTCAGATATCCACTATTATGCCAAAAAGTGCCCGCCTTTGTTAAAAGTTGACGTGTTTCCGCGCATTTCTGAAATATTAAGGGGGAAGTCCTTTTCAAATGAACACATTTTTATCATTAGTGCAAAAAACGTGAGCCCAACCTTTACGCATCAGACACTGCACCTATTCCTTCATTTATTCATTCAAAGGTTCATATAGTGTATGCTGTTATGTCATAATTTTCGCTTACGTGAAAACTTCGTATAGATTTTTGCCAACCTAGCTAATTAAACTTGTTACTTCATACAAAAATCGAGGTTGGCATTTTTTCTTAGTCCCGGTTTCAAAATGGCGGCTATTTCAAAGTGGCCGCCATTTTGAAACTTTTAACTTGAATAACTCGGTATCTATTGAACCGATTTTTACGTTCTTTATGTCAAATTAAAGCTTATAACGTGGGGAATAAAGTTAGTCCTATGCTTCATTACGCTACCTGCTATCATTTTCTCGATATTTAACAAATATCATATTTTGGAGGTGTTGCCTGGGACGTCTTTCAATTATCTAAGTAAACTAGCGTATAACTCATTATATTCTACACAAGATAATGTGTTGCTTATAATTTTTGCTTTTAATTGGTCTACAGAAATTCAAAATCGGTTCCATAGAACCGTAGTTACGTATAAAATCGTTTTATCGACTGAAATAATATAATAAATTAAAAACACAGCAGGTTTCCTGTCTTGCCTTTTATGATGTTAATAAAAAATCTAAACTGATGAATAGATTTTTTTTTGTTTCAGATGTAATGCTGGCAAGAGAATCTACTAACTTTGAGCTGTGTTTGAAGTGCCAAACCATAAGGCTTAATCAACAATAATTACGAGAAGAGCCGCGAGAATCAAGTTATGAGAAATTTTGAACGCAATACACGAGAGAGCAAACTATGGTGAACTTGAGTTTGTTACAATTAAAAATCGCCTAGTTGACGTAACTGCAGAACAGCTGAAGGAGAAGAAAACAGTATGGCATAAGCAAGCAATGCTATTCTGAAACTACAAATCAATCAAATATAAAAAGATCAAAACTTCGTCACACTAAAGCTATCTCCCTCCAAGACACACACAGTTGCAGAAGAAGAAGCGACGTCCTCCAACTGTAACTACTTTGGACAGCAGATGTCCTTCACCTGCATCAGTCAGGGTCACACGGTCGCAACTTACGAGGTATGACAAAACCAAATACTTTTCCTGTCAAGGTGAAACTAAAGGATCTCTTCACAAGTGCATGTCTAGGAATATTGGAGCACAACTTTGCGAAATTGTGACTAAGTGCGATAGAGAAGATCGGAAGGTGAATTACGGAGATGTGATTAATGAAACAGATGCGCTTTCCAGAGACGTAGTGTATCACAAAACGTGCATGACAACACAATGGCAAAAATTTTGCAAGTTCAAGATAACAGTACCCGAAATAAATCAACAAGAAAGGAATAAGCAGCAATCATTAAATTTGATAGCTGCAGAGATTCAGTTTTATAGCCAATTTCAAGATAGCATAGATTCAAGTCAATTCATAGGAATTGATCAAGCTCAGCTTCCAATCTTCTCTATCGCACTTAGTCACAATTTCGCAAAGTTGTGCTCCAATATTGCTAGACATGCACTTGTGAAGAGATCCTTTAGTTTCACCTTGACAGAAAAAGCATTTGGTTTTGTCATTCATACTTCGTAAGTTGCGACCGTGTGACCCTGACTGATGCAGGTGAAGGACATCTGCTGTCCAAAGTAGTTACAGTTGGAGGACGTCCCTTCTTCTGCAACTGTGTGTGTCTTGGAGGGAGATAGCTTTAGTGTGACGAAGTTTTGATCTTTTTATATTTGATTGATTTGTAGTTTCAGAATAGCATTGCTTGCTTATGCCATACTGCTTTCTTCTCCTTCAGCTGTTCTGCAGTTACGTCAACTAGGCGATTTTTAATTGTAACAAACTCAAGTTCACCATAGTTTGCTCTCTCGTGTATTGCGTTCAAAAATTTCTCATAATTTGATTCTCGCGGCTCTTCTCGTAATTGTTGATTAAGCCTTATGGTTTGGCACTTCAAACACAGCTCAAAGTTAGTAGATTCTCTTTCCATCATTACATCTGAAACAAAAAAATCTATTCATCAGTTTAGATTTTTTATTAACATCATAAAAGGCAAGACAGGAAACCTGCTGTGTTTTTAATTTATTATATTATTTCAGTCGATAAATAGTATATTATACACCAAGGTGGTGAAGACTGTTATTATTGACCGAGCACCAACATTATTTCGCGAGGGGCTTTGCCCCGAGCGGAATAAGGTGCGAGGTCTATAAATGGCTTCATCACCGTGGTGTATATACAATTTTTTCCACTACTAGTCAAATTTAAGACACAAATTAAAAATAAAAAAATTTCTTGTAATAATCAAGTAGGGAGCACAGGAATGCAAATTCCCATTATTAACCTAGGTGAATAATATAATAGATTATTGACCACTAGGTAGAGAAATTAAACTTCTCAGTTGTCTAGGATACGCAATAATTGTCAACTTCACAGCTAGTAGTGGAAAATAGTATATTATGCACCAAGGTGGTGAAGACTGTTATTATTGACCGAGCACCAAGATTATTCGCGAGGGGCTTTGCCCCGAGCGGAATAAGGTGCGAGGTCTATAAATGGCTTCAGCGCTTCACCACCGTGGTGTATATACAATTTTTTCCACTACTAAATAGTCAAATTTAAGACACAAATTAAAAATAAAAAAATGTCTTGTAAAAATCAAGTAGGTAGCACAGGAATGCAAACTTCTATTATTAACCTAGGTGAATAATATAATAGATTATGACCACTAGGGAGAGAAATTAAACTTCTCAGTTGTCTAGGATACGCAATAATTGTCAACTTCACAGCTAGTAGTGGAAAAACAATTTTTTCCACTACTAGCTGTGAAGTTGACAATTGTTGCGTATCCTTGACAACTGAGAAGTTTAATTTCTCTACCTAGTGGTCAATAATTTCTTCTATTATTAACCTAGGTTAATAATGGACAAATTCAAACGTTGTGAGAATTCAGGGATAGTTGTTTAACAAAAACTTGTGCAACATAATTTTGTATACCCAGGAGATTGTCTTTAACGTATTTGCCGCTTAAAATTACCTAACACGATAAAATTATTTGAATAACAGTTTTATTAATGGAAATGTCAATCTGCATCAGACTACTTGATTTTTGTTTTATTATGTAGTGGAAAGGCGAATTTGCATTCCTGTGCTACCTACTTGATTTTTACAAGAATTTTTTTTATTTTTAATTTGTGTCTTAAATTTGACTAGTAGCGGAAAAAATTGTATATACACCACGGTGGTGAAGCCATTTATAAACCTCGCACCTTATTCCGCTCGGGGCAAAGCCCCTCGCGAAATAATCTTGGTGCTCGGTCAATAATAACAGTCTTCACCACCTTGGTGTATAATATACTATTATACGTTACTACGGTTATATGGAACCGATTTTGAATTTCTGTAGACCAATTAAAAGCAAAAATTATAAGCAACACATTATCTTAGTGTAGAATATAATGATTTATACGCTAGTTTACTTGGATAATTGAAAGACGTCCCAGGCAACACCTCCAAAATATGATATTTGTTAAATATCGAGAAAATGATAGCAGGTAGCGTAATGAAGCATAGGACCAACTTTATTCCCCACGTTATAAGGTTTAATTTGACATAAAGAACGTAAAAATCGGTTCAATAGATACCGAGTTATTCAAGTTAAAAGTTTCAAAATGGCGGCCACTTTGAAATAGCCGCCATTTTGAAACCGGGACTAAGAAAAAATGCCAACCTCGATTTTTGCATTTTGTATGAAGTAATAAGTTTAATTAGCTAGGTTGGCAAAAATCTATACGAAATTTTCACGATATTACACAACGACCTGCACTAATATGTTTCTTTTTCGTCACTACCGGGTTTGACCTACGAGGCGTGTTTTTTTTAAAGTAAGTAGGTGCCGCTTGGAAATTTCACCGCTGGCGCTGTAGCGATGCGATCGACATTTTGGGAAATAAAAACGTAATTCGAAATTCCATTGTCGCTGAATTTACAAGGTACAAAAATAAGGTAAAAGACCAAGTAATGCAACTAAATTAAGTGAAGTTTCCTTTAAACAAACAAAAGCTCTCTTTAAATTCTGAAAAAGCAATAATTAATTTTCTTAAATCCCCTTATTTTTAAAAAAGTTTGATTTGAAGGTAGTTAAAAACTTTTTTTCCGTTTTGAACGTAGGTACCTACAGGATCACAAAACTTTATAAACGATTAAATAAAAAAATGAAACTTGTTAAATAAAAGAACAAATTTAAAATCTCTCTTCAGTTATTTATGAAATTAGGCACTTATTTGTCTTTCCGTCTCTTGTAACCTATTATTCGCCTTCATAAAACGTCCTATAAAGAAATTACATTTAATACAAAACACGACGCTTCTTAAACATCCTTTATGTTTACCCATCCTTTTGTGAAATTAAATTAGAAATTTGTCGAGTAATGGACGTCTATATTTTCGAAAGGAGTTTCGCATTTCAAATTAAATATATGGAAATTGCATAAGAGTAAAGCCCGTCAAAATTCCACTGAAAGATGTTAATAATAACATAAAGAGGGTTATGGAGACTCCTAAAAATAAAATGAAAAATGGAAATCGTAACATACACACTCTTTGAAATGACGACAATCCTTATAGAAATGTTTGTTGCCCCAAGTTTCAGAAATATAAATTTTTGTAACGTAGTCGATGATGAAATAGTCTCTAATATGTAGGATTTTTCTTAAAATTGCCTAAACCACGTGGTCAATTATTTGCTGGTGATTGAGAAAACAAACTCCGGTGTTGGTATTTGATAACTCATAAAAAAATAGAACACAAGTGAAAATGTACACAACACAGGAGTGACAGACGTGTCAAGTAGAATTACTATAATTATTTACGGCCCTCCTGTATTCCAAATCAAGGTCTGCTAATACAATATCAATAACAGTACAGTGAAAGTTTTTATGTGAGGTTTGATGATATTCGTGCAACAAGCAAGAACCGCTTGAAGAGAGAAAATGACAGTCTTCGCAATTGCAAATATTGGTAGCATTTCCGGAAAAGAACATATACAACTTTTAAACTTTTGTAACATAAGGATACTATATGAGAACGACATCAATAAAGAACAGTCTGGTACCAAAAGAAATTCATTTACACTTTTCCAACAAATGACTTTTCACAACGGAGTATGAAATTTCATGAGTTGAACAAAAAAACCAAACGTAAGAGAAAAGGTTGGAAAACATTATATACACTATAAAAATGCTACGAAAGGCAAGCTCAATTTGGCAAATCAGAAAAAGTTACTTTAACGTTGTTATTTTATCGTACAAGAAAAATAAAATGCGATCTTGTGTTAAATAAAACCATAGTTCCAATTGAAAAAGTGGGGTAGCGTGTGTTGCTTTAGGGCGCCGCGCTCCTTAAAAAGCATCGTAAAAATAGTACCTTTCTGCGTATTTTAAAATTGAAGCTGAACTTTTGCGGAAACTAGTTTTCAGCTTATACCGCGTTACCTTTACCTTGTGAGCCAAAACAAGGATTTTTGGGATTCATTCTTTTAGCTTGCGATAGTGGGGAGCCTCCAAAGTGAAAGTGACAACCAATCAGGATTGAGACAATCAGGGAAGTTACCGAAAAAGAACAATATAAATTTCGGAACGTAACCGAAGCCTTCCTATGTCTTGCGAAACGTCATAACTTTTGGTTTCACATTCAGCATTCAGGCCTGGCAAGTCTAGACTTAACACCTCACTAGAGGATAGATAATTATTCCAAAAATATGTAAGAAGGAATGTCATGCAATGGATGGGTTGCAACTTGAGACTATTAGACATTTACACCAAAATTAGGTCGAAAGTAAGATACCTACGTAAAATTTTGTAGGATACGCGAGGGAATAATGTCCTCTTTACTCATCAGTTAATTATTCAAAAGCTTATTAAAACTAGCTTAACAAGCAACAAAGTACTAACGTGTGTACGTTTCATAAATAACGAATACTTCAGTCAACAGTCACAAAATGTTTCGATTTGTATAAATTGTATTTTAATACATTCTGTCGATAATCATACGTTAATAGGGGTTGTTAAACAGTATCAAACACGCTATAATGTAGCTACATTGCTATTGTTCTATGACTAAACAAACCCTCGAATTGTAAATTATTACAACACTTGAAACCTGAAAAAATCAAATATCTTTGTCAGCGCTACGCACTAATAAACATACAATAGACCCTTTCCTAAGCTACAGTAATGTTCGAGCATTTGTATTGCAAGTTAGTGTGGGGAAAAGTAAAGTAAATCTTATGTGTAAATGTTCTTGTTGAATTAAGACGACCCATGTTGGGGGAATCCTGGCCGGACATGGCTAAGATTAGAGCCGCTTCCCCGTCCAGCATCCTCAGGTGTGGGATGGGTTGAGTGACGTTGCGGGGACGAATCGACTCTAATCGGGGAGACAACACAAAGGGCCCGAATAGGTGGCCATTGTGCGCGTGGACTTTACCACCCTCCCATCGTAATCCAGAATTCAGAATCCTGAACTGCACTACATTTTATAGGACAAAATTTCAATTAGGAATAGTATTGAATGATTCTAAATGACTACTATAGATCTTGGATTATTCTATGGATGACACGTGACCACGTCGTAGTTAACCAAAGCTCGTCCAACTTGTATGTAGCAAATTTTTTATGAAACAATAAGCACGTGTAACTATGACTGAACTGAACAGTAAGTAAATAAAATGAATTACACGATAAATTTTGTTGATATATGAGAACGAGAACAAATTATTTACATTTTGGGACCTTTTCCAAGGTAAGTCGATGTCTTTTATACTTTACTACCAAACTTCATAGTTATGCCTCCTTCCACACACAGCTACGTGGTCAGGTGTCGTTCACGAGATAATCCAAGACCTATACCTTGTTGAAATAAAAGAGAAGTTGAATGTTAAGAAAATTCATTAAATGACAACAGATCTGAACAACTGAACTATTAGGTACAAGTTTCCTGCAATTAAATCAGAAATTGTACTCATCCGCATTCTTCAGACTCCAGTATAAGGATCCATTTATTACCCCACCCCTATTTTTTTTTAATTACACTACCCCATGTGTAATAACATTATTGGAAAACTCTTTAAAAAAGCTATGCATCAGTACTAAGCAAAATGTTAATTAATCGATTATTTTGTTGAAAAAAGCAATAAAAGGTTTCGGTAACTTTAGTTGATATGTTTTCGTATTTATCAAATCATGAATATACAGCCTGTTTCAGAGTAAGCGCCTTATTTTTTTTTAGCCACACAATGGGTACCACTTTCAAAATATTTGGCACTAATATGTTTCAGGACACTCTCTACACGATGGTGATATCAGATTTTTAATTGGACGAATTATTTCAAAATGGCGACTTTCAATTATTGTTTTTTTTAAACGGAATGATATAATTTTTTTTGTATTATTGGGATCCTAAAAACATTCTTTTTACGATAATATTTCGTTTTTCTTAAAAATTCATTTGTTTCCCTATCAAAAAGCAAACTAACATTTTAATCTAGTAGCGCATGAACGTTTACACTCGATGTTATTTTTGTCCAAATATCAAGTAGCAGTACATCCTTCGATCTATTGGCTCTATTGGACGACCGACGTTTCAATTTATGTATTGAAAAAGAAGGAAAACATATCGAGCATTTTTTGTAAATACCAACCTAATTTTTATTTTATGTAAATTTTTAATTTTGAGTTTCAAAAAGTAGATGTTTATTGCAAAATAATGTTTAATTGTTTGTTTTGTGTCTACTTTACTTGATATTTGTACAAAAATAACATCGAGTGTAAACATTCATGCGCTAGGTACTAGATTAAAATGTTAGTTTGCTTTTTGATAGGGAAAGAAATGAACTTTTAAGAAAAACGAAATATTATCGTAAAAAGAATGTTTTTAGGATCCCAATAATACAAAAAAGATTATATCATTCCATTAAAAAAAAAACAATTGAAAGTCGCCATTTTGAAATAATTCGTCCAATTAAAAATCTGATATCACCATCGTGTAGAGAATGTCCTGAAACATATTAGTGCCAAATATTTTGAAAGTAGTACCCATAGTGTGGCTAAAAAAAAATAAGGCGCTTACTCTGAAACAGGCTGTATAAATTCTCTATGGGTTATTATTGAGTTTTTCTGTTCATTTTTACTGTTTTTGGAAGATAGTACCTAATTTGACAATTAAAACAATAAATTTCAATAAATTGTTTTAAATACTATTTTTCGTATTATTTGAAAATAATCGATTAATTAACATTTTGATTGGTGTTGATGAATTGCATTTTTAAAGAGCCTTCCAATGATGTACATGGGGTAGTGCAATTTAAAAAAATAGGGATGGTGTGACTGTGGAGTGTAAGGGGTGGATTGCAGAACTTTTCTATATTAGTCATATTGGTTCCCCCTCAATGTTCTAGAAAGATTTCGAGAAATTTTACTTATCTAATATTTTGGAAGATATGATATCTGGTAAGTTCAATATTGTCTTTAAACTCCATAGAAATGATATCCTTAAATTTTGTGGTTGAAAACCCATAGAAATAATGTAGGTGAGTGCAGACTACAAACAGAACTTGATCAGCGATGACGACATTACTGTAATGGACACGAAATAAGTCTTATTTTTAGGCGAATACCATACGGCGAACCTCCCCGAATTTATTCCGCCAAACCAAAAGTGCCAAAATCAACAAAAATAATTACGTAAAGTGCCATTATGGCAAATAAAGAATCGAAAAATGTTGATTCAACAGTTGAAGTGATAAGTGTGGTGGCGTTGAATTTAATTTCAGCATACAGTTTTGATCACAATGTGTATGCTGCTTTTTGTTAAATTTGTGGATACTTTGTGCATGGCAATGTTGAAACTAATAATATAGTAGCGATGTATGGAAAACACAGACCGCCAGCCGCGCCGTGTATCAAATGCGAGGAAAAAGAAGTTACAGTAATAGATGAAAAGAGAAGGTCAATTATAACGTCAGACGCACCGTGGGAGACAAAACAAGATAATACATTTAATAATGCTAAAAAATATAATAACTATTAATTTTTGTGGTTGTAGTTCAAATAGAAAAGTATAAGTAGTTCCTTCAATAGATATCAAATGTTATTTTGAATTACTTACAAAAAAAACCTCACAGTTAGCTAAAAAAATTAAGCCTTACAAAGTTCCGTTGGTACAACAATTGAAGCTAAACGACCTTCGGCTCGTTGTGATTTTATCCAACAACAACCGGAAGATTTTTCTGAAAAAATATCTTCCAGACGAAGATCACTTCCATTTGAATGGGTACGTATTAAACAAACAAAATTGCTGTATTTGGGCATTGGAAAATACACGGAAATACCTTGAGAAGCCTTCACGTATTACTCTTTCGTGCGCATTTTGGTCTGGCGGTGTCGTTGGGACATTTTTTTTCGAAAATGCAGCTGGAAATACACGTATATCGTCAAAGGATTACGATATCGTGATATGTTAACAACATTTTTTGGCCTATTATTGATGATATGGATATTGACGATACAAGACGATGCGACGTGCCACACAGTTAACGAAACAATGAATTTATTGATTTATTATTATTTTGGAAATTTAGCCATGGGGGTAACTTTGTTGTAGGATGATGGAAGAAATATTATGGCTAATAATGTTACAACATTATTAGCCATAATATTTCTGTGGAAGAAATATTATGGCTAATAATGTTGTAACATTATTAGCCATAATATTTCTTGCATCATCCTACAACAATGAATTATTGCAAAGTTCCCGGGAAGAATAATCTCACGAATAGAGTTTACAATACCGGAATTCCGGGATTTCGAAAACCGGGATCCGGGACAAAATTGATGCAGTATTTAAAATCGGTATTCATACGTAAATACCCGTATTTCGGTATTAATTTAATTTTATTTTTGTAGAAAATATTTTGGATTAATAATATTTATTTATAGTGCAAAATATTGTATGTATACAGGGTGGGTCAATAGTGTGTGGATGGAAAAATGTACTATCGTAAACCGAACGGTCGAATTCGAAATCTTCTTGTGTATTGGAGAAATTACTACGTCAATTGACAAAATTTCTATAAACGGTAACTTAATTTTTCAAATGGCTCTACCAATTTTTCTTTATTACGTTTTAATTTTTGAAACTATATGAATTTATAAAATTATAATTGCCAGTTTACTATTTATTTTAATTGATTTACACTTTTTTTAACTGTAAGTAGGAGTAATATTTTGCGTTTCGAAGTTTGAAATTTGAATTTTCAAATTATAATTTAGGATTCATTAGCATGAATATTTTGAGTTTCAATTTTTTATTTCAAATTTCTATTTTGAATATGAAATTTTTGAATTTTATATGGATTTTTTAAATTTATGTTTTATGTTTACGTCTTTGAATAACTTGAATACTTTGAATTTGGAATTTTGAACTTTGAATTTCTAAGCTATGCGATTTTTCTTTTTCTTTTATAGTTTCAGCTGTAAAAAAAGTCAATACCGGTATCAATACCGGGATCCCGGGATTCACTTGATTGAATACCGAAAAGCGGTATTCAACGTTTCTTGTATTGTAAGCCCTACTCACGAAATTCTGAAGTAATTTGGCAGCCAAGATCGCTTAATAGCCCAGTCAATGTATGAAGGTTTTTTGTCGCAACAAATTAGGGGAAAGCTGAATTTTTTATATGTGATACACCGTTATGAGACATGTATTTTCTCAAAAGTCCCCGCCTCTCCCCCTTGTACTTCTCCCCCCATCACCCCTAACAGCTTACAAATGCATAGTTTCACTAGATTTCTTACAAGTTCTTTAATATTCATCGTAGAGAATTAATTTTTTTATTTTATTCCTTAATACCCATAAAAAGTATCTTATTCTTATAAACCTTTCGTTAAAGTTGATATTAAGGGACCTATAAAACAACAAACACAAAAAAAACGGTTTCTCGAAGCACGTGAATTTACTTTATTACCTATATTTTTGTTGTTAATTAAAATACACAAAAATGGTTCAAATAAAACTTTTAGTATGTATCTTTAGCTTCAAGTTGATGAACCACATCAACTTGAAGCTAAAGATAGCTTCAATTTGATGTGGTTCATTGCTTGTTTAAGTTTATCGGTTGGGCTTGGGACGTCGTCATAGATAGCGCTTGCACTCCGCTTCAGTGGTCCGACGTATACGCTTAGCCCAGTAAAATGGGAAAATTTTGATGAAATTAATGGTTACAGCTTTCAAAATTTGGGAATAGGCTTGTTTTGTGATCCCTTTGAAGTGTTCAAAAGTCCCCATACGTACCCCCCTCCAAGAGAAATGGGGGGCGAAAAAGTGTCAAAAAACAGATTATCGTAAATAACTGAAAAAGTATCAATTTTATCAAAAACAAAAACGTTAAGAAAGTTGTAGCTGACAAAATTCCGCACATTTTCATATTTTATTTCTGTCTCTACGACCAATAGGAGCCGAGATAGATTTTTTTTAAATGTCGACTGTTTTGCGGCGAAACGTTAACACGTGCGCGCATCGCGCGTATTTCGCTTATATCTCGAGAATTGCCATGCGTATCGCAAAATTCTTCAAATAAAAGTTGTAGAGAATTTAATTGCGAATAATTTTCTTTTTTAAACATTTCCGTACGATTAATATTGACAGAGATAATCATTTAAAACTTTTTCTAAGACACAATCGCTGCTCGTTTTGCATAATAAAATCAATAATAAGTCGAAAACTATTGATTCTACGTACTTAGTGCATATAACGAAAGTTGTAGAGAATTAAATGTTGAATCTATCTGTATACACGAAATATCATTTTGGTAATCTTTATAAGGCGATGGAGGAAGAAACAATGAAAAATTCTCATTTTCCAGCGTTTCTTTGCAAATAACTATGTTTTGACTACATATCAGAAGCACAAGGGGGAGAGGCGGTGACATATAAAAAATTCAGCTTTCCCCTAATTTGTTGCGACAAATGACACTTTTCGGCCTTTATTGACTGGGCTATAACGCATTTGGACTAGTTTGTGTGGGGTCATCTCAAAGATAGAGTTTATGCAAATAAACTAGAAACAATTGAAGCCTTGAAAGACAACACTCGGAGTGAAATTGCCGAGATCGAGCCCCAATATATGCCGAAATGTCACCAAAAGAATCGACATCTGTAAACGTGCATCCAGGGAACATTATTGCAAGATATCATTTATCATTCATAAATTATAGGCCCACGACATATCAACAAACAGACGATCAATTTCCATTCAAAATGTGTGTTTAATTTGAATTTGAAAAGAAACTCAAACTTGAAAGACCCGATATATAACGAATTTCATGAGAATATATAGGTGCGAGATAAGGACGTGAGGTTTTTTTTAATATAGCATATTTCGACTTTGTTTTTTAAGTTTCATCCCAAGTTTCTCAAAACCCTTTAAAAGTGCCAAAGCTTTTCTTTAAACTAACACCAGGATCAGTAATAATTGAATAAATAAAAGCGTGTTTTTGTAAGATCTAGGAATTAATAAGTAAAACATACTGCAAAAAATGCGGTTTTGTGCGTATTGATGTAAAGGGTTTATAGGAATTGTGCTCTAAATATTGAAGTAAAACGTGCCTTACAAACTCATTCTAATAAGTTGCGATTAATCAATGTCACATAGGATAATGATAACACTGCTTGTAGCTGTGCAGAATAACTCGTTTACTAACAAATCAAAGTTTCCCCTATTCCTTGTCCTTATATTGGAACAATGGGATTACTTTGAAAGGGTAGATTCGAACACTTCAGTTATCTAAACCTTTCATAAAATGTAACTGTAGATGTCCGGTGTTACATAACAAGGTAAGTAACAGATCCAAAAGTGATTTTTTTAGTCATCGAACTAGGTGTTTCCGCAACCGAATATTTAGGATTTTATAGAATAAATCTGCTGCGCAAATGTAAATTTCATAAATGTAAATGAGCGTTTAAATCCTTTAATCAGTAAAAATGCGTTTTGATACATCCCATCTCCTTTTATGAACCGTAAATCCAATTACTTAATCCCATAATGCAGAGAAGAATAATTTATTCTATGTGTTAGACACGCACGCCTAATGGAAGGTTACATGGACGTAATTTAGTCGAGCTTTTAAATGTGTTCTAGAGGCGCCTTCCGGTTGTTTTCAATGCAGCACTAGACACTTTTAGGAGAGTGGAAGGGGCGAGGAAAGAGGGCTTCTGCTTTGTACAAAGAAAATGATGGGCGAATTTACACTTACTGTAACAGGGAGGAGACAACGCCACTGTTTAAAAACGAAAATGTTCTGATAATAAACCGTAGAGGTAATCGAGTTTGAGAGCGGTAAGGTGAGAGTAATAACATTTCAAAAATTATTCATGAAGTGAACATTAGAGGAGCTGTAAGGTAATCGCATCTTCATTAAAACTACATTAACAATTCACTCGGTATTGTTACAAGTTTTAATACAACGAACTATCAATTTTAGTATTAAAGCTCGACGAAATTGTAAGGAAATTTGTTTTTGTTAGGCCTGTCGGTGGAAAGAAAAGTGAATTAGTCGAGAACAGTTCACTAACCTTTTTCATTTTCCATACAAAAGCGTGTTCTTATCACAAGGAAGGGGTGTTTATGTAGAAAATGATGTAGTTAAAATAAGCGCGGTCTTGTGTAACTTGTGTTACATTACACTTAATTGGGGAGGATTTTGCATGAAAGACATTCACCCTAACACTTGTCTTTCAGATCAACGACTTAAGGGCGAAATTTAATACCTGGATGATAACAAACGTTCACGCACGAAACACCATGGACGAAAAGGTATTATTTATAGTACAATACATAGTGATTAAAGGAATTTGAAACCTCTTCTCATACTCAAATGTATACAGAGCATTTAATTATATAAAAATTTGTCTATACAGGTGCCGAATTACAAGACATAAAGGCAAAGGCATAATTCCATTCATATTTTAAACAGTAAATACGAATACTCTACATTATACAAATCAAGCAAATCTCCGGCAACCGATTTTAAGGATCGCGCTCTGAAAAAATGTATGGCCAAGCCAGCAGTGTGCTATTTTTTTACCTTATGGTACAAATTTTGTGCTACATATTTATTTATTTATTTCAAACGGGACACGCCCAAACTAGAAAAACATGTACAATGAAATACATAATATACATTAAAATGATTACAAATATAATTTAAATAATTTCACATTTATTTTTAATTGTTTCGAAAATAAATAAAATAAAATAAAATAAATTTTGACATTTTAAAGCAGTTGGTAGATCATTGTTATTATTTATATATCAAAATAAAGTTGAACGTATCACCATATTTTGAGCTGATTTTATGCTAGCTTCCCCGTACATTACCAGGCTTTGTGCTCGCACAATACAAGCAATTAACTTAAACACATTTTACAGAAAATCTTGCCGTATTCTGTAAATGTTTTGTCCACGTAATACGAAAATGTTAGCTTCTGAATGCACACTCCGAACATCATGCTAGGATGACAATCTAACATTAAAATTAATTAATCGTAAATGTCTCATCACTAATACAAAGCTGAAATGTTACGACTTTACTCACAAATTTTGGTTCACGCGAACTTTATGTAAATGTTTTGGTTTCGTTTTAAGGTTAACAGAGTGTATCCTATCGTCACAGACAGAAACTGCAAGACCCTAAACTTCAAAAAATTGAACACGTTTCAACACTTTCAATTACGTTTTCTTCAAACCCTACATTTACCTCAGGAAACAGCGCTAAATTGCTAGGAATTTATGTAGACGACCGTTTAAGTTGGTACAATTACGTTGATTACCTCATTGGTACATTTTCGTTATCGAGTATTGTGTATTCTCTATATTATAGGGCAAAAAAACATTTTTTTGTTGAGCCATTTTTGGTGAACAAAAAAAAAATTTTTTTTAAATACCGACAACAATTGTTTTTATAATTTCAAAAAGAGAACATTTTTATGAATTCAACAATGTATAAATTTCAAATTTTGATATGGAATTTATTTAAATAAACAATAGTTTAATGTTTTAATAACATATCAGCCTTTTCGTTATTTGTGAAATTCAATACCACCCACTGAACACAGTACATCCATGAAACGTTTCTAAATGTTGCATAAGGGTTACAAATGTAACATTCCTAAGAAACATCTAAGACACATTACTGGTACATTCCTGTCGAAAGCGAATAAATGGTAATGTCTAATAAACGTTTCAATTGATATGTTACATAAAGATAAAATACAAAACATACACATTACAACACGAACGTTTTAGATACAGGGTGTCCCTGAAATGCGTGGACATCGCTTAACCACAGATTCCTGGTTCGAAAATAAGACGATATAACTAAACTTACCTATATACAATTACGTTTCGTTTAGCTAGTATTCAGCTTCAAAGTTCTTGAAAAAAAAAGTTATTTTATCCATAACAACAGAACGCTTGGATCGATTTGGATAATATTCGGTATTGTACTCCTTGCAGATGTATGTCATCTTTTAAGGTGATATTAGTTATTATCAGTGAACCATTAGTGTACGAAACAGGGGTAACCCGGCATAAACCAGTCAAAAACTTTTTAATGTTAAGGCCAATAACTTTCAAAACAATAGTTTCAGAAAGAGACATTCCATAGTAATTTTTTTTGTTACTTGTTAATTGAAGATATCTGTTAAGGTTTAGACACAAAAAAATAAAATCTGTGGGACCGCGTACTGCATTTCTTAAAACAAATGCAACCTAATAGTCTGGTATTAGAATACCAGACTATTATGATGAGATCTGGTAAGGTTTAGACACAAAAAAATAAAATCTGAGGGACCGCGCACTGCATTTCTTTAAAAAAATGTAACCTAATAGTCTGGTCTGGTAGTCAGGTTACATTTCTTTAAGAAATGCAGTGCACGGTTCCTCAGATTTTATTTTTTTGTGTCTAAACCTTAACAGATATCATCAATTAAGAAGTAACAAAAAAAATTACTATGGAATGTCTCTTTCTGAAACTATTGTTTTGAAAGTTATTGGCCTTAACATTAAAAAGTTTTTGACTTGTTTATGCCGGGTTACTCCTGTTTCGTACACTAATGGTTCACTGATAATAACTAATATCACCTTAAAAGATGACCTACGTCTGTAAGGAGTACAATACCGAATATTATCCAAATCGATCCAAGCGTTCTGTTGTTATGGATAAAATAACTTTTTTTTTCAAGAACTTTGAAGCTGAATACTAGCTAAACGAAACGTAATTGTATATAGGTAAGTTTAGTTATATCGTCTTATTTTCGAACCAGGAATCCGTGGTTAAGCGATGTCCACGCATTTCAGGGACACCCTGTATGTATCCAAAAATACATCTTTGTGATGTATTTTTTGGAATGTGATAACGTATAACATTTTAGAAACGTTACAAATGTGATGTTTCGTTTGAAACAAAATAGTCTTATCTCAAAGTTAACGTTACGGAGTTGTGTTTACCCAAGTAGCAATGAATATTGGCAAATGCTTGGTATCACATTGCACCAATATTGGAATATTGGCCAACATTGTTTATATTCCACCAATATTGGCCCAATGTTGCAAATCCAAAGTTGAAACACGGTAATATTGGTTCAATATACAAAATGTTGAGCCAATATTGACCCATTATAGCGTTTAGTAGATTGACCCAATATCACATCAAAACATTGAACCAATATGGTTTTTCAACGTACTTGCTACTTTTCACAAGTAAATGCTGGTACAATATAAGCAATATTGTGCCAATATTGGCGCAAGCTCGCATTTATTGCATAGTGCCAATATTGGTTGTATATAACGCATCAATATTGCACCGTTCTAAGATTTCCTAGATTGACCCAATCTCTGTTCTCAATGTGGGACCAATATTGTTTTTCCACTTAATTGCTAAATTTTATTAGAAAAACGTGGTATAATGAATTCAATATTCAGCCAATATTGGCGCAAGCTGGCATTTATTGCATAGTGCCAATATTGGTTGTATATAACGCATCAATATTGCACCGTTCTAAGATTTCCTAGATTGACCCAATCTCTGTTCTCAATGTGGGACCAATATTGTTTTTCCACTTAATTGCTAAATTTTATTAGAAAAACGTGGTATAATGAATTCAATATTCAGCCAATATTGGCGCAAGCTGGCATTTATTGCATAGTGCCAATATTGGTTGTATATATAACGCATCAATATTGCACCGTTCTAAGATTTCCTAGATTGACCCAATCTCTGTTCTCAATGTGGGACTTATATTGTTTTTCCACTTAATTGCTAAATTTTATTAGAAAAACGTGGTATAATGAATTCAATATTCAGCCAATATTGGCGCAATTTAATATTTATTATATAGTGCCAATATTGCTTGTATATAATGTACCAATATTACACGCTCTAACATCTTCTAGATTGATCCAATCTTAATTCTTAATGTGTAGGACCAATATTGTTTTTCCACGTAATTACTACATTTTATAAGAAAAACGTGGTATAATGAATTCAATATTATGCCAATATTGGCGCAATTTAACATTTGTTATATAGTGCCAATATTGGATGTACGTATAATGATATTATGCACCAATATTGTACCGCTCTAACATTTCCTAGATTGGCTAGATTAATCCAATCTCGGTTCACAGTGTTGGGTTAACATTGTTTTCCCACATAATTGCAAAATTTCATAAGAATGTACATACGTCCCAGCAAACAGAGTGACGTTATTTTGACGTCCTTTACAGGTCTTATTGGTCGTAAACGTCACTCGACCTATTACTGACGATATAATGACGTCTTAAAGCTCACCATTTTTTCACGTCACTTATGAGATGTCATATTATGTCGTCTGATATGAGTGAGTAATAGATTTTATTGATATTGATAATTTTCTTTCTCACCAAGTTGGCAATTGATTCAATGGACTCTACTGGAGTTCACTGAGTTCACTTCACAGTTATTGTCATTTCTTAAATTTCGGTTTTTTCCAAAGCTTTTTGCGTAAAAACTATCATAGTTACGTTAGTTGTACCTAATTATTCAATAGTAGATGTACTCTCTTATAGAATTTATAGATGATGATGGCTTATCATTTATGAATTCCCGGTGACTAACATTTCTTTTATGTATTTTTTCAAACATAATTTAAACTATTAATATAACGCGAAACAGCGCTAAGTTATGAAGAATGAAATGAGAAGTACGTATGTGTCACATCAGCGCAGCGGTAGAATGTCGGCCTTCGGAACCGGAACCCATCCGATAAAGGTTCGAATCCGGTTAAGGGAAACTTTCAAGCAAGTATAATACTTACCCAGTGAACTCTATAGGTACATACAGAGTTCACACTGTAC
This sequence comes from Pyrocoelia pectoralis, assembly GCA_036250285.1. Classification (NCBI taxonomy): domain Eukaryota; kingdom Metazoa; phylum Arthropoda; class Insecta; order Coleoptera; family Lampyridae; genus Pyrocoelia; species Pyrocoelia pectoralis. Next base: position 39,317,689 of record CM070079.1, on the reverse strand, counting down.
TTACCCTACTAAAATCTTCAACTTTCAGTTCAGGTAAAAACGGGTTGGTTCAAAAATTAAGTTAAATAATTAAAATTACAGTTCTACGTAAAAATGTAGTTTTTCCCTTTTTTTGTACGGATGCTTAAATAATTGTTTGCATTGATAATTACATTATGCATATACTTGGGTGACGACCTATAACGGTCGTAACTAACGTTCTAAAGGTCTTAAAGTGACGTAAAAATATGGTATTTATATTGCAAATCAATATTAAACCAATATTAATATCAACATTGTACCTATATTTATGGACAATATTGTACCTACCAAGTCTCAGAAATATTGCATTGTGATCGTTTTCAATACAGTACCAACATTGTATTGCAATATTGCGCCATTATTATTCATTGTTGCACTTCCAAGATTGGTCCATTATTGGGCTACTATATCGCGCCAATAAATGACAATATTCAACCAATATCGGTTCAACATTGCATTGCTCCTTGGGTAGTGGTGTTGTACCAGAAACCTTATCAGTTGAAACATATCGCAAGAAACACATCATACACGTTTCGGTGTGAACGTTTTAGATATGTATCCAAAAATACATCTCTGTAATGTATTTTTTGGAATGTCATAAAGTATAATATTTTAGAAACGTTACAAATGTGATGTTTCGTTTGAAACAAAACAGTCATATCTCAAAGTTAACGTTACGGAGTTGTGTTTAGTAGTGTTGTACCAGAAACCTTATCAGTTGAAACATATCGTAAGAAACACATCATACACGTTTCGGTGCGAACCTTTTAGATATGTATCCAAAAATATATCTCTGTGATATATTTTTTGGAATATGATAACTAAAGCTAGGGAGCCTTTTTTTATAAATGGACAAACATATTTAAAATCCGTTTTACAGTACGCACTTTCCAAAAATGCAAACTTCATTCTGCCTTTTTTTGGTTTCTGTTAGTTTTTAAAATTTTTTTTTTGATATTTTCGCGTAAGTATTTAGTACCTTTTCTGTATTTCTTTTTAGTTTTTTGAAATGTAAGTAAGTATTTTTTAATTTTTAGATTTTATATAAGTAGGTATATTTTTCTGGGTAATTTCTAAGAAAGCAAATTGTTTGAAAGGGAAAGGAATTTGGTATACAAACTGAATACAAACTTTGTCTATAATATTTAATACTCTTACAATAATAACTCGGATGGGCCATTTTCCTTACTTTGAAATATTTCCCATTGTATTATTTCTACCTGCAAGCTGCACCTACATACAGTTTTTGTTGAAATTGCATCCCTTAGTCATTATGCCGAGTTAAGCGTATTTTAATTAGCCAGAAAACTTTATTGAAAAGAATACCAGCAGATAACATCTATCAACTGTAATTACTTTTTCAAATAAATATTTGTTTGTCTATACTTAAATTTAATATGTAGGTATGTGTTGATTTTATCTCGACAGTTTTCGCTTTTCCGTGCCATTTTTCTCCTTTTTTGTCTTTTTAGATGCTTTTTTTAAATTATTTTTTATGCCTTTTGCCTGCCTTTTTTAAACTTTCATTTTGTCTAACTATCCCAGCTTTAGTGATACTGATAACGTACAACATTTTAGAAACTTCATTAAAAATGTGATGTTTCGTTTGAAGTCATCTTTGAAAGTTAATGTTACTTGTATTTAGTAGCGTTGTACTAGAAACCTAATCACTTGAAACATATCGTAAGAAACTAAAAATACACGTTTCAATGTGAGTGTTTTACATATTTATCCAAAATTACAATTTAGTGTTTAATTGGAACGAAAAATTTCCGTTTCCAAAAATAGATTTATTCATCATAAGTAGATGGGTAATATTGCACATCTAAATGGCTTATTTGCCAGCGAGTCGGTAGCTCAGGTAGTTTGCGTAGCTGTTTTCTGAATTCCTAAACAAGCGACCGATGTTCGAATCCCACTTGAAGCAAAACGATTTTTCAGCATCACCGATCTCCTTCGAGTCTACACTAAGAGAATTTTGGGGGCGCTGGAGAACAAGCCACCGGAGTACATGGGGCCCAGCAGGGCTTGCGCACTGGGAAAAGAGCTCCTCAGAGCAGTTGGGGCTCTCGATACCATAGTTTCTACCACATCTCAATTTTTTTATACTCAGGTATGTTTCAAATGAAACATATATGAGACATTTCAAATATTCACGTATGAAACATTTATAAGGACAAATTTCTCCTACATATCAATAAATTACTCTCCGATATTGTTTCTTGAAACATATATAAAATGTTTCGATGTAACGTTTCTGTGTTGTTTCAAATCTAGGTTTCTGAAGGCGGACATTAAACATCTATGTTATGTGTATGATACGTTTCTGTCGCTCTTTCGGAGATGTTTCATGTTTCAGAGATACGTTTCTAAAACATTTCAGAAACGTTTTTTTGCACTGTGGGCATAGTGATCGAATAATGACAAATAAATCAACTTATGTTTTTGTTACTTAAAACATGAAAAATTTGTTGACGATGTGCGGTTTTGTTTTCATAGCATCCTATGTTAATGAAATCAAATATTTCTTCTATTGCTATTAAGACATTAAATTATTGTTTATTTAAATAAATGCCATATCAAAATTTGAAATTTATACATTGTTGAATTCAGAAAAGTTTTAACTTTTTGAAATTATAAAAAAAAATTGTATAGTATTGTATTGTAATAGATATTTAAAAAAATTTTTTTTTGTTCACCAAAAATGGCTCAACAAAAAAATGTTTTTTTGCCCTACAATATACAATACGTAATACTCAATAACTTTCAATTTAAATGTCTTTTTCCTAATGTCATTAGTTTAAGAAATATCGCACATTGCAAGCCAAACCACTCTGTATATGAAAAGTCTAAAATTTAATCGGCTGGAATTTTCACAAACACAAGCTTTTGTCAATAGATTAGTAAAATATCGTCCTACATAATTTGGAAACAATCGCAAAAATAGCACAAAATTGACATAAAAATATGTAGTATCAACTGACCGCTTTGTATGGGAGCACAAAATTTATAATATAATTATGAATAAACAGTAGAAAATTATGTGATATACAGATTGGCCAAATCGAAAATAACATGCTCAATATCAATTTCCATAATGTACTTCCCAGTCAGGTCAGAAACTCGACAGAATATCACTTTAAAAATTAAATTAAATAAGAAATATATCCTAAAATATTGTTTTTATTCAATAGATGAGTACTTAAATACCCCCTTTCCTAGGACAGTCTAGTTTAATCTTTAAATTTGTTGCTATAAGTTATTATTTTTGTGTGTGCTTTTGCACTGATTGTTCACACTCTATGTAACATTTTTAATGTCATTTGTAGTATAATTCATATGTATTTATAATATGTATTCGGACGCGTGTAAGCATTTATTAATGCACTAACACAATAAAAAATACTACATACTACTATTACTATAAAGTCAAGTTAGTTCATGGTGGAGTTAGAGGCTCAAAAAAGGGTAGTGATTGAATTAATAAAACAACTTAAAACCTCCCCTTAGACAATGATATTAAATATCAAAATATCATTGTCTAAGGGGAGGTTTTAAGTTGTTTTATTAATTCAATAAAGTCAAGTTTTCAATTATGTTTTCTATGATCTGAAATGTAAACCTTTACATCAAAAATTTCTATTTGAACCTAGTAAATTCAATGTTCAGCGTGTTCAGTTTTCAAAAAAATAACAAAAAAAATGGATTGAAGAAATATAATTGAAAGTGGTGTTTAGGCATAATATCTGAAAATTTGTCTATATGGTTTAGCTACAAATGTTTTGGTGGATTATATGGGAAGAACACATTCAAATGCCCAAAACAAAAAGTCAGTGATACTGAAGACGGTATAAAAATGAAGGAAATCGCACGCATTGTTCGGTTCTGTAATAAAATGGTCATTTTGGGAGTCTAAATATACACACTTTTAGCGAAAAATGTTCAAAACAATCTATTCCAGCGCCATAAGCTATAACTAGAAATTCGTGTTGCCTATAAGGTCCATCAGAAATAGTTTTATTCAGCTAAAGTTTAAATGATTTATGTAATAAAAGAGTAATTAGTTCTTTCTACATAAATTAATATAAATAACGAAATTAACCGATTCATTTCTTAAAAGTGGCATCAAACTTATACCTATCTGCTTCTATAAAAAAAAACGAGTTATTAAATTTAACTATTCATGTTATGTGTCGTATTGCAAATAAACGCAGTCGTGTATTACAAATTGCGAGTTCCATTGCTATTGATCAGCAGCTTTACAATTGGTTTCTCATTAAAGTAGTTCCGTACTTTCCCTGTTTATTGAAGCCTGCAGCGCAATTATTAAGCATTTTCAATTAATTTTTATTTCAATTGTGTTTATTTTAGCGTTGTGAAAATGTACACCTATTTCCTAGAAATAATATGGTTATTGGTTATGTAACTAAACAACAATTTCGTGACACATAAAAACTTATTCATAGTGTAGTCCGTAGCTTACAAAATCAAAATAAGCAGGTTGTGAGTTTTATTTGTCTTAAGTGACATAAAAACTTAGTTTTGTAAAATATTGTGTAAAAGATATTATATAATCATAAAATCTTATTACAAATTTAGATAATAAATATGTTTTGACTATTGGACGATAATTTGCCATTTATCTAATATAATACAAATCTTGTATTACGAGGGCGCGATTATAATTAGTCCGTCATATGAATGATTTCGAAAAAACAAATGTCCTTGACGAAATTCATAGTGTTATGGAGGATTCTGCTCCGTCCTATACCACTATAAAGGGTTGGGTGGCTGTGTCGAAGCGTGGTCGTACAAGCGTCCAAGATGAGCGCCGATCCTGACGTCCTGTAAAACCTATAACCACACAACAAAAATGGACGATATGGTGATAAATGATCAGAGAGCGAGACTGTTAGTGCCGCGAGGATTTCAAAAGAACGGGTATGTAACTTGTGCCTCAGGAATTAGGCATGAACATCATTGGTGTCGAATCTTCTCTCATTACGCCAAAAACCAGTACTGATTGAAATATCGTTAAAATGGTTTTACCATTTTTAAGAGAATTCAGTCCATTTTGTACAAAGACGCATGTAGTACCACAGATGAAATATGGGTTCATCACTAAACCCCAAAAATAAACCCTAGTAATGGACGGTACCAGGTTATTCGATTCAGAATTTTAAAATTTCTTAACACAAAAAAGCCACACACGGACACAGACACAGAATTATTAAAGCTTTCGGAAACAAAACTGAAATATATTGTATTTATATGTAGTTCATATGTAATAAAGGATTAAGCATCTGAAAGATTCGAGAAGAAATCATCCAAAGAATATATTACCATTTTCCATAAAACTTTGTTCACTCCTTCTATGAACTGGTTAAAACTTGCCACACATTTATTTATTCGGGAAGGGCATTGTAGAACCTTAAGCTCATCTGTAAATATGAAGTAATATGGACTTTACTTTTTGATGTTAATGATGGAGAAATGATTCCTTGTTCTTGTATTATAATTGTGGTGGTTTGAATTGAGTGCAAAAGTCATTTTATTTTTAAAAACGTAATTTAAGCGTTCCGAAATAAAGCTTATATAGTTTTTATTCCGTGGTTCTCAAAGTAAGGCTTGCACGAGTCTTCTCTGTAAGGAAAACATTATAGGAATGCCCTTTTTTTGTATCTTAAAGATGCCCTCTATTAAGTTATGATTTGTGTTTATGTTACCCATAAAAATATGCCGTATCTAATCTTGGACTCAAATAAAGACAAATAAAGCTGAAGTAGTGCCTTTTGATCGCAAAAACTCTTACATCTCGATAGTGCAAATACAGATGAGTGTGGTTTTGGTTTAAGATTTTCGATATGTTCGTGCCAGTTCAGCTTCTGATCCAGAAAAACACCTAGAAACTTGCCCGAAGGATTTCAACAGATCTAATGGTTCGCCAGTTATTCCATACATATGTAGTTTAGCGATCAACAGATCGTTGTCTACTAACTCAAAGGCTTTGGATAGGTCACTGTTTATCGATGTCACAACTTTTCCTTTGTTGTGTGCCTCTAGTATATAATTCATCATACTTTGCAGAGCTGTGGTTGTTGACTTCCTTAACCTGTATCCATGTTGTGAGTTATTACGCAAATTATGACTTTCAAAAAACCAGAGTAATCTATTCTTTAACACCGACTCAAACATTTTGGCAATGGAATTTAAAATTCATATTGGTCTATAATTTTTGACCTCCCTTTTGGATCCCGCTTTATACAATGCTCTCACTTTTGCAACTTTGCTATGTTGTGGAAAAACCGCGGTAGTAAAAACTATGTTTATAATATAAATCAACGGTTCATGTAACAGATCAAAACACTCCTTGTAAATCATGATCGGAATATTGTCATGCTCGCAGGCTTTTGTATTGTTTAGAGAGTACTTATGACATTGTAGAGTTCGTTTTTTGTAACTGGCCTTAAAAAGAATGAATGTTGTGAGGCAACTATAGGTTTTGTAGAGGAAGACTTTGATGGAATCTTTTTTCTATTTTCTTGCGCCACAGATGTGAAGTAATAATTGAACATTTCCGCCACTTCTACAGCGTTATTGATGACGTTACCATTATCGTAAAGGGATATCTTGGAAAGCTTATTTATCTGCCTATTTAAGTTACGCTTGATTAGTTGCCACGTCGCTTTAATTTTATTAGACGATTTCATAATAGTTCTTTGGGAGTGAATTCTTTTTGCATTTTAAATATTGTGTTATAACATTTATATTTGGTTAAATTCAGATGAGGGTTTTTCCGTATACTTTGTAGTAAAGCTCCCTTTTTGTTCGACTGGATACCCGAATTCCTTTCGTAACTCAATTCTTTTTGCTATTTGTTAAGTAGGTAGTGCTTTTTGAGTGGGAAACAATTAAAGAATATTGTTTGAAAAATTTTAAAGAAGTTGGTGACACACGACTCAACATATTGTCTTTCAGTATGTAGGAAGCACCAGTTTATGTGTTTAAGGCAATTTTTGAAAGACGCTCTTTGATTAATACTACGTCGCATTGTAAATAATTTTTCTGTCATTTACTTTTCTCTTCATAATTAAAATCTGAGCATTATGATCTGAGATATCGACCGGTAAATTCAGAGTGTGGTGCCATGCACTTTCTAAATTCGTAAATAAAAACTATGTCTCAATAGGAATTTCTTTACATTTTGACGAAATGTTGTAAAGGTGTGGTTTCGCTGGAGCGTCTGGCGGCGGCGACTCGCGACTGCGTCCCCAACGTTTAGGTGCGGACGTTTTCGAACAAGTCGCAGCATCTGCGTCTCGACTGCCCGATATAAGGTTGAAAGTGATAAGTCGCAGCATCTGCGTCTCGACTGCCCGATATACCAGTCTAGGCGCGCAGCTGTGCTACTTATCACTTTCAACCTTATATCGGGCAGTCCAGACGCAGATGCTGCGACTTGTTCGAAAATGTCCGCACCTAAAACGTTGGGGGCGCAGTCGCGAGTCGCCGCCGCCAGACGCTCCAGCAAAACCACACTTTAACGGATTTACTATTTATTAAAGTACAGTAAAACCTCGATATAACGGACTAATTGGGGAGAGGGGGTGTCCGTTAAAACCGAAAGTCCGTTATATAAAAATAAGTTTAAAGTAAATCAAAAAACTTACGCTATGCAAGTAAGTACTTAAACATTATTCTTCCGCGTTATCAGCTGGCCGTACTGAAAACGCTGAAATCGCAGAAATGTAGGTCAATGTACACTGTATGTACAGTAAAAGGAAGCTAATCCGTTTGAACTGAGGAATGAAACGCACCCTTAATTACATTACGTATTTTTATTTTTATTTTCTTGAAATAAATTTGTGTTTTTGTAGTAAAATTTGTTCTTTTATGTATAATATCAACAGGACTTTTTAAATTTTTTTAGCGGATTTTTTGTCCGTTATATCCGAAGTCCGTTAAATAGAGGTCCGTTATATCGAGGTTTTACTGTATTGGGTAAATGATTATAGATTTTGACCCCTTATATAGTAGTGTAAAGGGTAATTGGGCCGACAAGAAACAAGTGCCAATGGAGATAAAGTAAAAAATAATTAAAAGAATAGTAAAACCGACGCTAAGCGAATCATGGACCTAACACAAAAACAGAGGAGCAAATTAAAGGGTTCCGAAATGGGACTTGGGGGAAATTGGGAGAAAAGGCAAAATAGGAAACCGCATATTTAGTGATAAACTGGAAATAGTCTCTATGGAAACAACTACAAAACAAGTGCAGCTTACATGGCTACAGTATGTGATAGAAAAAAGGATAACAAACTCGTATGTGAATCCAAGGAAACGGGAATAAAGAAGAAAAGAGGAAGGCGAATACGAAGTCTAACGTTCGTGATTGGAGAACAAATTTAAAATCCAAATGCCATTGTCAAAAATATGGAAAATATCTGTGCATGGAACGTATTTGTGCAGTACAGTCGACAAAATACGAAAAGTTTGTAATATTTTCTTACGTAAATTACGGTTCTTATTATAGTAGCAAGAATACATTTATATAAAAGTTTCCCCATTGAAAGGGAAGGTTCATTCTTTCTACAGGATTACTCTGAGACGTAAATAAAATACTCTTTCCATTCACCATTATGCTGAAAAAATTTCGATTTAATATTATTGAATTTAACCACTCACATAGGCGTTCCAGCAAATCGAATTCGCTAAAAACCATTGGGTAACAATGGAGCCGGCCGTTAATCAATGACCTACATAAATCTGATAAGATCACAGTTATCTAAAATAATTTCTCTTACAAACAAAATCATTACTATGATTTCAGTCTTATACGTCAATGCCTACAATTTCAGATTTCCCTGCATATGGGTAGATAACATATACATCAATAGGAAAATATGACGCCACCACCTTTAACATAACGAACTAGGATCACATTCCCAAAAATATACAATCTCCAGTTCCATACATGAAAAAACCGCCACTCGCTGTCATGAAAACGATTTTATTGAAAATTGGCTTCTTTGACATAACCGATCAATGCTCTTAAAATATTTTTTATCTAAACATACTATAATTTAGTGTTGCCACGTTTAATTGAAATTCAGTTTTTGTGTGTGATTATTTGTACGATTATTATTTTTTGTGTGCACGGATTGCTTTAAATTATGAAATAAATTATTATTATTATTATTATTTACTTACACCGACAAAATTGTAATACCTTGTAGATCTGTAATAACACCGAGAATTACAGTTTATTTGTGCTTTACTTCACTTATGTGTACATAACAATACCATGTGCAATTCGATTTAGGATTTGCAATAAAAAAGTTTACTGAAAAAGCTTTATCCACTCTCATAAACGGAATAAATGAATAGACTTCATCACTGTAAAAAGTCCTTTCAGTATAGAAACAAGTGAAGGAAAGTTGATCAAAATTTTAGTATTCAATACTAACTTCTTTACAATAAATTTCGTATAGGTACAATTTATCACTGACGCCTGTAAGTTTCTTGCTGTATGAAATCTGACGTTGGAGATAACGAACTTAAATAGTTGTATAAGAAGCGATAGAATCTGCGGGAAACTTTCTACGGAGCAAAATAAAGACTCGAAATTGAATTCTGTACGAGAGTTGGCAGTCGATCTTTTTTTATTGTCAAACAACACCAGCTTACTTTGCCGTACTTTACAATAAGGCGTAAAAGTCATTTTTTTAGTATACTCAGCATATGGCGAATAATTTAAGTTACAGGAGTTGAGAGTATCGAATGAGTTAAAAAGAAAAATTGTGTGGCGAAAGTGCCTCAGTATCTTAAAAGCGCTCCCATTTTTTACTTTATGTCCATATATTTGCGATATTTTAATACGAAGTAAAATGTTAATCAAATATATAAGAGATTCTTATTTACCTTGAGTTTTCAACATACACCGTCACCAAAACAAGCATTGACACCTTACCTGTAACAAAAATAAAATTAGTTACACGAGAAATTGAGATATTTTGAAAAATTATTAATTTTTACATTGCTTTGCGTATAAGTAACGTGGTTTACATTCCTTTAGTAACGTTATTCATCTTCAAAACCTGAATGCTTTTTTATTGAAAAATAATAAATGAAACACAAAATTGTACGTAGTATGAAAAGAAAATGTAATATCGGATGGCTATACAAGTGCAGTACTCGTTAGCGGACGGATATTATTGCCATTTTATTCAAAATATAATACAGCTTAATATTTTCTTCAAGCTGTTTGTCTCCTACCGTAAACGCATTATTTTGCGTTGAAAAATTGATTTTTTTTAGTCTTAAATAAATGCAAATAAAACAAAATGCAAATCAGTCTGCATTCTCGAGTTATTGAACCGAATTTGATTATTTTTTGGAATGTTTTAAGTTTTACACATTACAGACGAAAAAAATAAGTCTAAGTAATTTATTTTCTTATAGTAGCTGACAAAATATCAACACCAAAATATCAAAATCAGGTTAATTGCACCTCATTGAGGTATCATCAACGTGATTATTCTTTATGGAAGAGTGAAGAATGTCGTTTAATTTTACCGAACATCGCACAATTATTGTCGTTAGACATCTCATGTTACTCATTAAAGATCAATCATCATATTATTATTGCTAGATTGGGGTCACCTTCTGTGAACTTAAGTTGTCATCTTAGTTCAACTAAGCTTAGCCCTTATTTTTGAAAATTGATGGTTCCTAAGAGCAATGAGGTTCTTGTGCTGCTACCCGGAGAAGTGGATACTTCGCAATATTAATTGACACCAATATTTTTACTTAGCGTTGACGTCTTTCATCACGAAGGCAATTTGGTTAAGATTATACTATCACGTATATTGGTTATCACTTATTCTGATCTGCTAAGGGAAAGTATTGGAATTTGAAAATTTTTATAATTTGCTGTTCGACTTTTCGACGATTCTGGATTATGATAGGAGGGTGGATTTAGTCTACACGTACGTAGGCCTTAAATTCGGGCGCTTTGTACTTAACCTCCCTGACCAGCATCGTCCGACCTCGCAACGTCACTCAAGCCAGACCCAAAATGACCCTGAAGATGCTGGAAGGAGAAGTGCTCTAATCTTAGCAATTTCTGGCCAGGATACCTCCAACATGGATCATCCCAGTTGGAGACTTTTCGATGATACAGAAATCAATAGAGGAACTCAGAAATATTATATTAAATATATTTGCTTTAATTATTTGTTATTTACACAATTATTATGTAGCTAATAAGTTCGTCTGACTAAAATGAACTTCGGTAACCTATACCTTGAGTGAGAATGACTCAACGACTAAAGTTACATAGTCTTATAATCAGAATATTTTAGAAAAAATTATTGGCTGCCAAATCATAAACGTGATAGACATAGAGACGTCACAGAATGTGCGGAATTGACTAATGTTACCATTAATAAGGTGATTGCCTACAACTTCGTTATGTCTTTTGAACCTAACAAATTCGTTAAGAATGAAAATATTGGACAAGTAATGAGAAATACGGAACCCGGGTGCATCACAATAGAAAAAGGACAAAATTTCATATTTCTCTAAAGGAGCGAAAATTTAAAACAACAATCGTATTGAAAATTGTAAAATTCTCCGACCGCACGGAAAGTAATTTGTTTTCATTTGAATATATTAATTAAGTACTTCTTTTCGGAATTGTGAATCTCAGTCTGTTCTCACTTTCAGTTATTTCTTCCACAATTCTTCTTCTTCAATTATTGCTCTCATTCTCTACTGGACCAATTCATCTCTTAACAGGTTCCCCGTATTTTGCCTCCATTCAGTTGATTCTAGTAATCTCTTTATTGCTAAGGTTTCATATTTTCAAACTGTGCGTCCGTACCATCTTGTCTATTTATTTTCTATGAACGATGTTAGTGGTTCTTGCTATTGATTTCCCTGTTCCGTTTACTTTTTCTGGATAACATAAGAAGAAGTATTTCGACTGCATTCAAACTAATTCCATACCTTTGAGTATTTCATCGCCTTCTCTCCTTCTTTTATTTTTGTTTATATAGGTACCTATGATTTTTCTTTTTCGAAATGAGATCAATTTATTACAATGTTTACTAGGCAGTGCCGTGTATCTTGTCCCACATGAGCAATTGTCAGGACCTTTCATGTTAATTATATGGATCTGACTTCCCTTTCTTCAGCTTTAAATGAATTTCTAATCATTAGGTTATTACTGGTAATGCAGCATCATTTTCTGTAAAATAATTTCTCTGATTTGTTATGGATATGCATTTTTTCCAGTTTTATTTTCCTTCTAAATAGCCCTCTCCGAAAAATACAGAATGAACTTTTTCGCCACTTTTTATTGGGTCATTCCATGTCAAGTTACCAAGGACCTCCAGCTTCATCATTCTTAATCTCGGTGAAACATTGAAAGGATGTTTTCTGATTTTTCAAAGGAGGTTCTGCAAAATTTTAGCTTCATATGTCATATGGTTATGATGCTAGGAGTCCCCTTATGGAAGGTGGTTATGCAACATGGTTGGTTAGCTGAAGATTTTGCCAAGTTTGATACTTTATCAATGAGCACAGTTTGCATATTCAGGCTTGGTATTCTGAGTCAGTTTTTTTGCGGGGAATTCCACAATGCCACTGCCCAAGGCCAGAATCCATTACATTTTTTGGAGTTTTATCCCAACCTTGTCAGTAAATTTCGCCACGACAAATTTAAGTCCTTTTTTCGAAACCTTATTGAATGGCAAACTTGTAATTTGGATAATGTGTGCAAAACCAGGCTGATAGAGCTGTGTAAAAGTAACAACCGCAGTGAAATCCACCAACATTACAGTAGATATGTAACACCTTAGGTCTAGTCGGGAGGGCATTTAGTTTAAACCTAAGTATTATTTTGCATAAATTGCTTTTCCGTTGTTTTGTAGATTCCTGAATTTATCAATTTTATTACGATTATAATAATTGTTAAAGTTTAATTATGGAAGTTGAAGAACCAACTGATTTACTTTCCTGTATGATTGGCAATTTTAATCATTCTGCTAGCGATTTGACTTGTTTTGTCAGAGAAAAAGCCCTTAAACTTGTGAAAGAATGCACTTTAGATGAGCGGCATTTATTACGTCGACGATGTAGGATTAGCTTTGATGACAAATCCCAAATCTGCTTACATGATGAAGCTTCACTTTTGGCAAAGTTCGAATTTTTGAAGAAAACTTGTTGCAATCCTTTCAACAAGAGGAATCATGTTAGACGAAAAGATCTGCGACCAATTACATTGCTGATAAGATGAAACATTTTTTGACAATTGACGTTAAGCCACGCCAAAAGCTATGTTCTGTGTGTAGAAAAGAGTTTAGCAAGAAATCAACAGAAAGAGAAACATTAACTTCATCCCCTTCTGATGACACCGATGATGTTGATATTGTGAAAGTGTAAACACAAGCCTGACAGCTGTCGGCATTTCACCAATCAGATCCCAATGAGTTGGTGCAAGAGATGCTCAAAGAAAATTAAGCGAGGCGCAAGAAGTAATTGGCCAAAAGATTGCTGCTGTCGGTAATGTTGATTACCACAAGTTGATGGAACTAGAAAAAATTGTTTGGATTATGACCACCTTGTGGAAGACTTGAAGCAAAAATTGCATATGTCCAAACGCCCAGAACAAATCCATATTTTAACACTAGATCCATCAAGTTGGTCAATAAAGAAGACAGTATGGACGTTGCAAGATGTGCTGTGCGATCTTCATCAGTCTTTTGCCAGCTCAAAAGTTGCGAGCCCAGAATAAATAAACAAGTTTCTTGTAGAACAAAGTTTGCTCTTTCTAATGGCGTTTTTAAAAATAAGATTGGGAATGACACCATGAGATATTTGGTGCTAAAATAAACGGTTTCCAAAAGAGGACTTAAAACTTGTCGTGAAAAAGTTACTGGCAACTTTGGGATAAAATTCCAAAAAATATAATGGATTCTGGCCTTGGGCAGTGGCTTTTTGAATTCCCCGCAAAAAACTGACTCAGAGTACCAAGCCTCAATATGCAAACTGTGCTCATTGCAGAATAATAAAGCATCAAACTGGGTAAAATCTTCAGCTAAGTCATCTATGACCACCTTCCATAAGGGGAGTCCTAGCATCATAACCGTATGACATATGAAGCTAAAATTTTGCAGGACCTCCTTTGAGACCTTCAGGAACATTATATAAAAGTTTAAACAAAATTGAAGGAGGGCGAGTTTGAATCGTTGTTAAAATTTGGTGACTTGACGTGGAATGACCCTATTCCCTTTTTGGCTCCCTGCTCAACTAGGAGGATTAAGATTTCTAGATTTGTAAACTATGTTCACAAAAATTACTCTTGGTTGTAAAAAAATAATTAAAAGAGTCATCACCAAAGCGAAACGTTTGAAAGTATCGGTTATTGGACTACTTAAGTCGTGAGTAGTGTTAGGTGTTTAGAAAGTCCTATAACAAACCCAATGCTGTTGTAACAAACTTTGGCTATTGTGAGTTATGGAAGATCACGATAACCAGGTAACTAATTCTCTAGGAATTTCAAAAAAATTATTCATTAGATTGTTCTCGCATCCTTGCAAACTCCCTTGCAGCTCTGTCTAACTCGCTTGTAAAACTGCCAAATACTTAAAACATATTTGCCGAAAATTACCCCCCCCCCCCCCACATCCATTTTATGCAATTTCTCTAAACTTTTTGAAATTGTACTATATAGAAGCTTTACCACAAATTCAACACGCAGCTGTCTAGTTATCATCATGGTTTTGTGATCTCTAGATCAATTGTGACCAACTGATGTGGCCAACATCTGGAGTACCGCAGTACTCCACTCTGAACCCCTTTCTATTCTTAGTATTGATCAACGATCTACCTCGAGTAATTTCATTACTAAAATGATTGTTTGCCGATTAATTAAAAAGTTTATCAGGGTTAGTAATTGTGTAAGTCTTTAAAAACGGTTTGGAGAAGCTTGTCGTTAATAAAACAAACCATATTTGAACACTGATAAATACAAGGTGGTAACATTTTAACCTTAAAACAGTGCAAGAAACCTTCCTAAGGAGTTACACGCAAACGAAGGAAACCTGTTTGACGTAATGCTTTTATACCAACCCAGTTGTTAAACAATATATAAATACATTTTTTTATTATTTTAATGCATAATGCTTTTTTTATTTATTTTCCCTTCGTGTTTAATAGCATTGTATGATCTTTAGTTACTCTACATTTCTTGTCTTTTTTTAACCTCTTTAATGTATTTTAACTTTGTCCTGTATTTGAATGTCATCCGTTTAGACAAAAAAGTTACTATTATTATTAAGTTTCCTTTGAAATTATTATTTGTACGAGCTAAATTTGCGGAAATCAACCGTTTTCTCAATGATGCACTGCTGTAAATTGATTGATTTTAAAGGGATTGCTTAGAATACGCAAAGAAAATGTAAAGGGCAGCGATTTTAAGGATTGTTTTAGTTCGGCAGTGCGTTTTCTCATTGTTCACATGAGAAAGTCTCCTATTAAAATCCTTTTTTTCAAGTAACCTTTCAATTTTATTAAGCTAAAAGCGTTCGTACACTAAAAGGTGAGTATATTGCTCTCACAAATAAGAGGAAGTAAACAAATTTAACCCACATACTTTACTACAAGAAGGTTGAAATCGGATATTTTAACAGTCATAAAGGTTACAGAAGTGGGAAGCTAATGGAAGTATTTTGTAAAGATATATTTACTACTTCAGGCAGCAGAATAGATGAACAAATGAAGACTGCTCTTATAGTTTGTAATTTTTCGTTCGACCAAGCGAATAAAATGATTTAGGATTGAAATTTAGATAGCAACGAAAATGATTCGAACCTTGTTTTAAATAACGACAGTGAAAGTAGCTTTTCTCAATCTTGTTTTGTTTGAATACGTCGTTCGGATACATTTAATTTTGAAATGTAGATATTATATTTCAAATTGACTGTTAAGGTATTAATTACATGACATTGTATTGTTGAATTTCCGTCCAGCCTACATGCTTGTGTAAGGCAAACTCACTAAGAGAAAAATACGCATTTTCTCTTACTCAGTTTCTTTTTCAATTAGTGCATTACGATCCACGGAGATTAGTTTAAGGTCTATATGCAATGAAATTAATTTTCATCGCTAAATAAATCAGTTCGTATGAACGCTTGTTGTTATCTTAAGGTGGATTAAAATATTAATAAGGGGTTTTGGTGCATCTACATTGCTTTCTCAAGGGAACATTTTGTGTTGCCTATGACCATCAAGGCAAAGTTATCACGGTGCGGTGTCCAAATTTGAGCCGTTTTTGCGTAATAACTTATCTATAAATGCGTTTCTATTTCTCTACAACCGATTTAGAAAGTAGGCATTTTGCGCTTGCATTACTTTGATAACGCAAAACTCAGCGTTTCCGAGGAATGTTACTTTGTCGCTCACGCGCGACATAATGTTCGGAACGATCGCTAGTCTGATTAATCAAATATTCACTACTTAGCTCACTCCATGACAATAAACAAGCTTTTGTTTATATGAATTTTAAGTTTTGTGCGCAAAGGTTTTGTGTTTTCAAAGAAATGGGAGTAGAAATTGACTTCAGTGATTTATCATCATATACATATACCGCCAGAACTTACAGAGGCTGCTAAACAAGCCACGTTGAATCGGTTGCCCCAAAAGTACAAGTTCCTGACACAAAAACAAGGAAGAGTCGTGTGTTCACTGTTACCAACAACAGAGACGAGTCAGTTGATTTTTTATCAATTTTCAGAAGATATATTGCGTTAAGACCACCAAATTATGACACCGCATGTCGTTTTTTTTACGATATTCCAACGCAAAATGTTTTAAACAAGTGGCACGCAAGAATATTATTGAAAAAGTCGCCAGCGAAATCGCACAGTATTTGAATTTACCAGAATATCAATTATATAATATACTGGTCACACTCTGCGTCGAACATCGCCACACTTTTGGTTAATGGATTAGGCGATATCGTGCAGCTGGAGCTTCATGGAGGTTGGAAACGTTCTTCAACAGCTGAAGGATGCATTGAAGGCAACATTAATAATAAAATCGAAACGGCATACAGAATCATGAGCAAGGGCGAATCATCTCAGCAAATCGTTTGTTTAGATAACATCGTCAAGCATTAGCCTTTAAAAGTTATAAAATAAAGGATTCAATGATATACCATGCGTGCATTGGCAATTTTATAATCCACCTTGTCAATGGAAAGGTACGTCAAAGAAAAAACCACTGGATATTTGCAATAACTATCCAATTGATTAGTAGGTTTGGAAGAGAAATATGCAGCTAAATTACGTTCTCTCTCTCTCAAGAACGTAATTTAGCTGCATATTTCTCTTCCAAACCTACTAATATAAAAATCACAGCTACAAAACTACACCAAATACTAAATAAATATCCAATTGGTGTTTCTTTGGCTTATTTTTTAAATATCCAGCCGCAACACGTCAACACATCTTTTATCTGAGTTTCAGTATCATTATTTTTAATCGAAAACGTCCACAACACAATGATTAAAATGTTAGGCTAAAATAATCCCCATGTGTTTCATGCCGGACGTAATGGTCAACAGCTAAATGCGCATTCATAAAAAAATACGTTGATAAACTAAAATAGTTGCATGTCATGGATTAAAGCACGCCGTGGGGGGCGACGTACACATTTTCTTTAAAAAGAAAATATTTCAAGAAAGGAATAGGTACGTGATGAATAGAGCCCGGAAAATATGAAAAATGCATATTCTTTGTTTTTAGCATATCTAGTTGTATGTCGTCAAATCTTTACGATTTTCACGATTACGAACCGATTGACACTAATTTTATATTGCATATTTTGCATATTTGTACTTTTCTTGCATTTTTTCGTAAAAATTTCCCTTCTTGGCATATTTATGCATCTCGTACTCGTACCTATAATAAAATGCATCTCACATTTTTACAAAAAACAAAACAAATTCCATGAGGATTAAATTTAAAAGTAAATACACGAAAAACCCAAAGAATGAATTCATAATTCTGAAGTCTTGTCCACGTCAGCTTAAGTAACAAAACAAGAAACAGTAAGACCAAACCGGTACCCATTTAAATAAATAAATTGCAGTTATTGTGTACCTACCTATTTTGTATTGGAATTCAATGCTTTTGACTATTTTTTCAAGGAAATTAGTTAGCTAATTGTTTTTATGGATACTAGATGTAGATACTACCTGAAAATATTTGCAATCTACGCGAAGGGTTTTACGTAGGTATCTATTTTTATCCTTTTATCTTTAGCTAAAGTACCTACCTAGATTAAGAATGGTTGTTTAAAATTTATTTTAACCCTAAGATTCAAGTTGTCATAAATTAAATTAAATTAAAAGTATTGCGATATTTTTAAGTATAGGACTATCGGTAACGCAATAGTTTGTACAAGTATCGAGTATCGTCATAAATATTATTGTATTGTAAAGAACTTTTATATTAATTAATAATTTAATTTCAATAAAATCCTCTTCGGACTGAGAAAAATACATCTTTTAATTTTTTCTCTTTTCAGTAAGCATATTTTGCATTATATATCGGCATATTTTGCATATATTTCGGCATATTTTCGCTAAAAACAATGCATATATATGCGCATATTTTTCAAAATTTCTTTGCATATTTTCCGGGCTCTAGTGATGAAAATGGTATCATGTGAAACAAAAGTAATTGCTAACTATTTGGTGCAGCGAATAAGATATCTTGTGCAACAGGACAGTGCTACTTTTCCCGAAAAGCTGTGCGGCCTATGCTCCTTGCGTCACAGTCATTGACTGCAACCTCTTTATATAGCGGAGTATAAATGTAAAAACTATCCCAACGTCAATGAACTTGAAAAAACCATATAGTACAAAGACCACAGAAATTGTAATTGGTATTCTAATTCAAAAACGAATCGAAATAGAAGAATAATAGGTGACAAGAAATTTTAAATTAAACAAACCTACAACACGAGAGAAAAGTCAAAAATGCTCTATTGGAAAGGCTATTGAGTATTGAGCTATTCATATTTGTGTACCATAATCGCTTAGGATTTACAGGGTGTCAGAAAAAGATAGCTCATAAAATATACCTACCTCGATTTCGAAGGATGAAAATAAGTCGATTTGGTCTAATTTACCTATACATATGCAAAAGTGCACCCAAAAGAAGTGACGGGGTGTAAATTTTACAAAATAAAACCGAACTTTTTAATATACCAAATGCCACAGTCGGAAGTGACAAAGTATGTTGGCATCAACTTGGACAAACGTCTAACATACAAAGGCCATATTTGGGAAAATGGAACCAAATCGGTCTCAAATACAGAGAAATGTTATGGCTCCCAGACCACAACTCAAACTCCTCTTTTGTAAAGCCATTAAAAGCCATTATAAAGCCCATTTGGACATACGGGATCGAATTGTGGGGAACCGCCAGTAACTCAAATCTCGAGATACTACAAAGATTCCCGTCGGAAACGCTTCGAACCATCGCGATCGCTCCTTGGTAATACATAAGGATCTCAAGATGAACAGTTAAAAAAGAAATTAGGAGCTACAGAAGCCGTCAACCTCCTTGAGGACTCAACGACACCTCGCAAACTGAAGAGGTAAAATTTAATAAAATACTTTCTTTTAATGTCACATTAAATACGGTTCAACATTTTTAAATAAAAATTGAGTTGCAATGACCAATAAATCCGAAAGAGCAATCTTACTTTTGTTTTTCCAGAAATGGAACACCAATGGAATTAAACATCCATTTTGAAGCTTTTTTGCCTCTTAGTATTTGTTGGTAAAATCTTTAAATTAGAAGACAGCCACCTTTTTAAATGTCAGAATAAAGTTATACAACATTACATTTATACAAAAAAACATCATGGTTATTTACAAATTTCATCGCAAGTTATGTAGGTAATGACTCCTTTGTCTAATATTATCTACGTGAACGTCTCTACGTCATATACATTGAATAATTCTTAACTTTTAGACTCTACAAACAACATCTCAATAATTAAATAACGACACAACAAACGATTTAATAAATGATTTCATAATTAGATGGGAAACTTAGAATAGTAAACATGTTTTTCGCATATCGCACAACAAGGCGTGAGTTTATTAACTACGAGTACACATAACGTCATGACATTCAAAATTCGATCCCTATTTTTAGATTTACAAAGCCAACCTGCAGAAATCTTTAATTGCATTAATTCTAAGATGACGTTTCCACGAAACAACTATCAAATTTTGAGCGTCACAATAAATCAGTTTATAAAATCTAAAGTGAAATTGAAACACTGCACCTGTTGAATTACGCGAATACATTCCGTATTCTTGTATAACGGAGATATCTGACATACGC
This sequence comes from Pyrocoelia pectoralis, assembly GCA_036250285.1. Lineage (NCBI taxonomy): Eukaryota > Metazoa > Arthropoda > Insecta > Coleoptera > Lampyridae > Pyrocoelia > Pyrocoelia pectoralis. The sequence continues at coordinate 39,297,239 of CM070079.1, read as the reverse complement.
TTACAGGTGTTTCTTGAAGGGGTCCTTCAGTATACACGCGAGTATACTACTAAGCAATAAGAAAGCGTGTGTTTGATAAAACACTTGTGCTAATCTTTCCTGTCAGCAACAATAATGTAATTCTACACAGAAATTAATGGGTTTTCTTACCAAAGAGCATTTAGGAGTAAAAGTTACGGTTGAGTAATTTCAGTGAAAAATGTTATCGTTTATCGATGGGCAATAATATTGTTGTTATATGTGAATTACACAAATCCGCAACATTATTCTTACATCACAAACAAACCATACTACGAACAGCACTAAATCATATTATCTTATAAACCAATTCTAAATCCTCTTGAAATCCTTTTAAAACTCGCTCCACTTGTAAGAAATGTGAACAGTTTGGTAAAAGTAAAACGTAACGTGGTGTAGTTCCACTCACAGAAGGGGGTTTAGGAAATCCAAAATTCTAAAACAGACTTAAACAAGTCCTGCGGTATCACAAATAGGTTTGCCTGTACAATTTCCTAACTTATCCTTTGGCCGAGATTTTTGTAAGATATTACTGAGGAAAGTTTGTAATGATGAAGAATGAAGACATAAGGTCTTTCTTAATTGTTCCACATTAAATATATAGATGCCATGACTGCGCACTATACATATTCGTAATTGTATCAGTTCATGTCATTATGGTATACAGGGTTACCCACTTGCCCTTCGTTTTTCATTATAGTACCTTTAATATTAATTTTAGGACAAAAGGTCAAGAAGCATTTCTTATTCAGATGTTCCCTGTTTACAACCTAAAAATATTTTCAGGCTCCCACTGCTCTCGGTTTCTTCTGTACAGGATCGTATTCGATTATTTTAAATAGAACACCCTATAGATTTTTATATTTTTGAAATCCATATTCGATTCTAGAGCAAGTTTGTTTAGCCTTTCACCTACTTAAGTCAACTCATTTAGGAGAAAATAAATGTTTTTTAAACATTATCGCCGAAATCAACAATCAGTAAAAAAAATCATAACTTCATAACTATTCAATCATTGGCAACAGAGCAACAAAATTTGAGATTATCATAAACAAAAGAGCGTTTTATTTCTCGATATGCTGATTTTGAACGAAATTTGTTGCAAAAGGGACGTACTGAATTTTTTCTAACGACTACAGAAGAACTGTCAAAAGTCGACTATTTTAAATAGAACATCCTGTATATTTTTTCATGAATGAACTGATTTTTAAGTTAGCTTTAATTTTTGTTAAATATGTCGTTTATCGAAAGGTAATAATTTCCGAGATAATAACCTTATTTTGAATTATTTTGTTTTTTCGCCCAATTCTGAAAATTAAATTAAAAGAAGCAACAAACAATAACAATATTTGTATCAGATATTTACTTATTCGCGATAGTGTAGATACGGTAAGATTTTATCGAACCGAGACTGGACCGAGGGCGAACCGTGACCGGCACCATGGTGTGAATCGAGCATTAATATCTTCTACGGTAAAACACTTTGATTCGAACACATTTTGTGAAAATTATTTTTGTTTAAACAACAAAATGTAACCCGAACATATCATGCGGTTAATTCATTTTTTTACACGAAATTTTTTGATTTTATTATTGATTTAAATTGTCGAATCAATCGGCAGAAGCCGCTAAAATCTTCAACAAACCGTAATGTCATAATACCCTTACATCTCTTAAATCCCTCGAAAGCTCGTTCGGAATGCAAACAGACATCTTGTGTTACTGTTGTAACATTTATTACATCCTCGGAATGTTAACAGCTATTAAATCCTCCTTCCACTGAGACCTTACATGTAGGTATTATAACCTTAGAATATAAATTAATGAATTATAATCTAAGATTATAACCGTGAGCTTTTTTTAAGTGACCATTACCACGCAACACCTTCGATTGAAACCACGACTTCCACAGGATTTGCTACTAAGCGACAGTGACTAAAGTGCTCACCGAAACAAAGCCCCTTAATACATTATACCGGGTTATTTCTTTCTTCTTCTTCCATCGAATTGTTGAAGCTGTGAATCTGATAACTAGAGACCAGCTGATTCGTGTGCGGTAAGAAATGAGCCACCGTTTTGATATTTGTCGTGTAACACGGTGCTCATATTGAATACATACCATAGAATTCTTTTGTAGTTGGGAAGAAATAAATGTTTGAAATCTGTTGTTTCTTTTTGAATAACCGTCGAAATTTGGTATGAGAATATAATCGACCATTCTGAATCCAACTAAAATATTTTCAAGATGGTGGCACTTCCGGAAATACCGGAAGTAGCTACCAATTTCGTTATTTTAAATGAAACTCCCAAATTTCCATTGCATTTTTGGATTTCTCGTTTCATTTTATGGCCCCCTTATGTAAAGTGTTTTATGTCTAAAATTTACAGTTTCCAAGTTTTTCCCGTAATTTTAAAAATTTCTGCAAACTCTCGCGGAAATCGGTCCTAACCGCTGCGAATTTCGGAATCAGTCTTCCAAGGACTCAAAGAGGATGTAATAAGCTACCTTTTGATGAATTTGAATTTTAGATAAAGTCTTCCGCAATCCCCGAAATTGGCCTCCGAAGTTGCATAATTTCAAACCTCAATAAGTTCTTTATTTCAAATGGAATACTCCAATTTTTTCAATGTCATCGTATTCAGCATTCAAAAATCTACAACTTTTGTTAAAATCACCCTGTACCTAAATCTAACCATTTATGAATTCTGGAAAATTGCCTTCTTTATGGTTCAAATTGATTATTGAAGGCTAAATTCCACTTGCACTATAAAACAGTAGAATAACGAGACGTCAAGCATTTTTGTCTATTTTCTGGGAGCTTCGATACTACCCCTCACTTTGATGAGGACGTGCTATTATTGGAAACCATTTAATTTCAATAAAATAACTGAAAAAAAACGAAATGTACAGGGTGTACAACTAAGAAAGGAGGCCGGCCATAACTCGGAAACTATTTGAGATAGAACAGTGAAATAAAAATCTTATAAATATGGCGAAGAGAAAATGCTGGAAATTATTTTCACTTTCCTACCACTGCCGCCAGAGGGCGTTTCACTGATTTCAATTTGAAATTTCCATTTTTTGGGCAATTTTCCCCAGTAAGGTATTTAAAAAAATATATTCATTGTAAACTAGTGATCAATATGTAAAACTTTGTTTAATAAATTTTTACGATTGCTGTCAAAATAAAGGGAGGGGGAAGTAAATTACGTGCTACTGGAAAAAATCGTGTAACTTCGAAACGGGTTGCTTGAATTTGTCAAAATTGGTCTCGATGTAAAGAGAATACTTGATATTACCAAAAATTATCCAAAACCACAACAATTTCTTATCTCCGTCTACCAATAGAGGGCGCAACTTGTTGAAGGAACAAAACAGTCGACTTTTCTAAAAAAATTCAAATGGTACCAAATATTTCTTTCACTGCTATTGGAAGGAAAATTAATAAGGGAGTAATTTACAAAAAAAATTATGTCAATAGCTTTTATAGTACCGAAGATATAGTCAAAAATGTGGTAATATAAGAGGCAATTTGAGGTATAAACAAATGAAAACGCTTAAAATGAAAACTTTATGTCAAAGCTGTAAACTAGATAACAAAGTGACATTATGTCTATTTCGGTTGTTGTATTATAAGCAAAAATGCTAATTTCCAATGGAGAAGCATTGCAGCATATTTTGAATGCATGCAAAATGCAACTGTTGCAGGACCACTGAAATTTTGAAAGAAATGAAAGTTCTCATAGCCTACTTTAATTATATTAAGCTTACGATTTGTTTATACCTCAAATTGCCACTTATATTTCACAATTTTGACTATAACTTCGGTACTATAAGAGCTATTGACATATTTTTTTTTTTTAATTATTAATTTTCTTTCCAATAGGGATCGGGCAGATGACGTCATTAACCTATTTTTTTACAGCTCAGAGGGCAAAATTGTTTCTTTTCGTAATAGCACAGCCTATACTGTTCGTATTTACAGGTTGCACGCGTTAAGAGAACGTGAGAATTGCATTCACAATTGTAATTTTAGCCCGCGTAAACTGAAAATACGTGTTTTATGTAGCGTTTGTTTGCCCTCAGAGCTGTCAAAGTCAGCTGCTGCCCGGACTCTATAGCAGTGAAAAAAATATTTGGTACCATTTGAATTTTTTTAGAAAAGTCGACCGTTTTGTTCCTTCTACAAGTTGCGCCCTCTATTGGTAGACGGAGATAAGAAATTGTTATGGTTTTGAATTTTTTTGGTACTATCAAGTATTGTCTTTTCATCGAGACCAATATTGACAAATTCAAGCAACCCGTTTCGGAGTTACACGATTTTTTCTAGTAACACGTAATTTAGTTCCCCCTCCCTTTATTTTGACAGCAATCGTAAAAATTCATTAAACAAAGTTTTACATATTGATCACTAGTTTACAATGAATATATTTTTTTAAATACCTTACTGAGGAAAATTGCCCAAAAAATGGAAATTTCAAATTGAAATCAGTGAAACGCCCTCTGGCGGCAATGGTAGGAAATTGAAAATAATTCCCAGCATTTTCTCTTGGCCACATTTATCATAAGATTTTTTATTTCACTGTTCTATCTCAAATAGTTTCCGAGTTATGGCCGGCCTTCTTTCTTAGTTGTACACCCTGTGCAGTTGCAAAGGTGATTTATAAAGTATGATGTAAGTGCTACTTACAAATTCGCCACACGTTAAATTTAATTATTTTAACAATGCAAATTTTGCAATTAAACATTTTTTAACGGTATTAAAAACGATTAATTAAAAATAATGGCAGATACTTGTTTATATATATTTATATATTTGCTGATAGCTACGCAAATTCCATTTTATGCGAACTGTATAATATCTTACTTGGCGGAATTCTTGTTGAAAAATAGCAATCCAAAAACAATAGCAAACAGGGCCTACGATCTCGTTATATGTACAGCTCCCGTCACGAAACCTGGCGAGAGCAATTTATGCGTAGAAGGCGCTTTTTGTGTTCGGATTCCATAAGCGTACTGTTACTACGGTTATTAAGTATAATCACAGAATAAATACACTTAAGTTTTATTCTATGGTATAATCATGTTTTAAAAAAATTCATGAATTGGTCTTTATTTAACTTGGCATCATTTCTCTTAATTAAACCTACAAAGTATTTGGTATAAAAAAAAAAAACAACACAAATTAAAAATAAATATATTTCGTGAAATTTTCAACGAACTTCGTTCGTTACTTGAATCAATATTCTGTCCGTGCGTTGCAAGAGATGCGTATTGTCTACAACCATGATACGTCTACAACCGAGTTAAGATATGCATCTTATGTGAAATTTTATGCTGATTTAAGATCCGATCCCAAATAGTGCAACTTCACGGAGCTATAACTCCTAACATATGTGTGATACAAAAAAATTTTTTTTTACAAAAAATGTAGGAGATTTTGTCCTCTTTAACTTTATATAGAACATCTTTTGTCGTGAAAGCCACCGTTTTGAGTTATTATCAAAAAACCAATTTTCTAACAATTCTTCTCAATGAACTCTCCGATCCTTGCCAGTCCAAATCGGTTTTAAGTTTTTCTTTTAGTCATGCGACATTTTTCGGCAAGTAATATGAAAATTGTAAATTATACGTCGAAAATATTCTGCTTCATAATCTTCTACGTTCGTTACTGAATTGTTTCTTGGTCGCTTCTTCTTTGGGGAACGAAACTTTGGTGCAGCGTCACAATCACCAATATTATCTTTAGTTTCTTTTAAAATTCTTTCGATAGAACGTACAGACACCTTTGTTGCTTCACTCACTTTTAATTTAATGTCTGTTAATAATTCGTGATCATTTTTGTGTGAAGCAAAATAATTGTAAACATTATAAACAACTTCACGCGGACTTTAAAGACATTTTAAATACGTTTTGAACACGATTATAAAAGCTACGTTAATACAAACCAAGTACAGTTGTAACTTATTATCTCTATGCAGAGTAAAATGAAAGTAAAACTTAATTTTCTTTAACGACTTTCAAATTGTAATCAATCATATATATTATGACATCTAACCTAAGATTATGACAATAAGGACACTCTCATGTCAAATTATGCCTACTGCACTGGAATAAGCATCGGTAAAGTCCGGAATGCATCGGCAGTCGCCAGGTTTCGTGACGGGAACAGTATGTATATGTAACATTATCCGGTGTTTTGAAGTTTTGGGAATTGTAGATAAAGTACCCTACTCGATAACGGTTGACGATATGGCGAGCTGCTTCACTAACTTCTTTGGTAAGTTGAATGTGTTCATTTTTTCAAATTTTCTTTAACCCACTCTAGAAAAGGTACCTGCTCGTCTAGTATTGTACGTCCTATCACTGACATGCATGATAGTGTCGCTCTTGATGCGTTCAATCTTGAGTATAGCCATACTAGCAATGGTGAAGGAGATAAATGCGAGTGACGTGGTTGTAAATTATACCGAGACACTTTGTACTTGGAGTACGAATAACTCAATAACAAGGACGGTACGAGCACATTTTGGAGATACACTTACTTAAGTATGATTTTAGAGCTATGGAGGTGAACTTGATTGGTCACTAGATGTGCAGTACTACGTCTTGACATCATTTTACTGGACGTACATAATCGCACAGACTGTCGGAGGATATGCCTCTCAAAGGTATGGCTCAAAGTTAGTGATAAGTTTAGGTGTCCTAGTAAGTTCCCTTTGCACCATCTGCATACCACTGGCAACTGCTAGTTATGTATTGGTAATTATTCTGCAGCTTTTACGTGGATTGGGACAGGTTTGTAGTTTAAAAGTCTAGTTTAGACTAACCGCACAATAACTTTTGAAGGGGTTATTATGGCCGTCATTGTATGGTATTATTAGCTGGTGGGTGCCATACAAGGAAAGGTGTAGGTTTATATCGTGCTTTCAAGGAGGTTCGATCGGTGAAGCTATTTCGCTAGCTACATCCGGTTTTATTATAGCATCAGTTGGATGGAAATACGTTTTTTACATTTGGGGAGGAATAGGTGAGGTTTTAAACCAAACTGTGCTGCTATTTGAATCTTTTAGGGTTACTGTGGTGTTTATTTTGGCAATTCTTGATGTACAACAAACCTGAGCTACACCCGAGAATTTCGGCGGAGGAATTAAACCATATTAAGAAAGGAAGGGAAGAAGTACTACAAAGTGGTAACCTTAAAGTGCCGTGGCTGTCGATTATATGCTCTCTGCCAGTATGGGCAATCGCTGTTTCATCCTTCGGAAGGATGTGGTACCGTTCGGTAGTGGACACGTATGGCCCTACGTACCTTAAAACCGTAATTGGTTTAAATGTGCAAATGGTTCGTGACAATATTAAAAGGAAGTAGTATTAGCGCTGTTGAATTTTACAGAATGGGTTATTGTCTGGCAGCATTTCAATGGCAACATACCTAGCTATATTAATTTTTTCATTCATTTCCGATAAGCTACTAACCTACAGTTTCATTTCCACTATCGCGAATCGCAAACTGTTCACTGCAATAGGTGAGAGAAAATCATATCGAATGATATGTAATTACTTTTTAGGGCAAATAATTTCCGGACTTCTTTGCATTGCAATGAGTTACTTGAATTGTAACCTGACCTTGATTATAGCCGTGTGGGCCCTTTCATATATAAGTACCACCGCTAGCTTCTGCGGTACAATGGTGAACATAGTAGACGTCGCACCAAATTTTACTGGCCCTGTAAGTAGTATAATCCAAACCATTTTGATGTTACCAAGTGTCTTTTCAACGTTAGTTGCGAATAGGTTCTTCGAACAAGGGGCAAGTGTGACATTTTCCTTCTGTTTATTTCTTAAACTTTTCAAATTTCAGAACAATTTAGAATCGTGGAGAGGCATATTCAACACCAATGCTGGAGTTGCAATCGCAACGTATTTATTTTACTTTCTATTTGCTTCCGCTGAGGTAAGTGACAAAATAGGTATCTTGAAAACAAGTTTCCTACTTTTTATTGATTAGGTGCAAGATTGGGACAAGGTTGTTGGCTTCTAGTAGAAGTGACGGTGATGAATTGCAGGTATTAAAATAACTACGTGCTCTAACTGTTGCTGTTCGTTAGACTTAATAAATGTTTTCTTTAGAAGTCTTTTAAAGCTGAATAATAATATAAGTAATAATAAGTAATACTAAAATAATACTCCATGAAGGCTTTTTCCCTTTAGATATGTCAAATAGAAAAAAAGTAGACTAGCTCTTGTGGACGTTTTGCTTTCAGAATCACATAAACAGCAACTCATATGACGATTTTGTCTCACTTACCACGACTATATCTTTAAGCGTATAAATAGTTACCATTCACATGAATGCTGCTAATCAGTAGTTATTCTATCTTATATCCAAAATCCATCACTTCTTGAAAAAATAAAACTTTTATCGTTGTTATATCTTGCAAATGCAATTGAAATTTCCCAATTTTTCTCGTTTCGAAACGTGAGCCAAAGAAACCCCATCACAGTAGCATTCCACACTCCCCTCATCTGTTCTGAAACTTGGTGAAGAAACTTTACAGTATTTGTGCAGATTCTGACTTAATGGAAAACTCGGCAATGCATATTCAAGATTTTATTCTTTATCCTTGTAGGTACTTCCGATAGTTAAAAACATTGGTGTGATTAAATATTCTGAGCTTTTCACAATAAAAAAATCAAAACATCGCTTCTATCAACAATTCTGTGGCCACGCCTCTTGAGACTGGTTTAAAACTTCAAAAAGCTCAAGATTCAAATTTATTTGATAATTATATTTTGTATCAAGAACTTATAAGAAGTATATGTCTTATAGGCCACATACTGCATATACTTTTCTTTAATCAGAAGCCGTCTAGAATATTGTGCATTAATTTGGTTGCCTTATTATCAGTACCTCAAACTTAAGATTGAAAGAGTTCAAAGAAGGTTCTTAAAATACCTATGGTATAAAGAATATAATCTCTATCCTGAAAGAGGTTGTCATCTGCATCTACTTAGAAATTTCAACTTGTTATCTCTCGATCTAAGAAGACGTAGGATTGGTTTGACCTTCTTATATAAACTATTACATCACATAATTGATTGCCCTTTTATCATAGGTAAGCTAAACTTTTACGTATCCATGAGGAGCACCAGAAATAATTCTACTTTTTATATTCAGTTTGCTAAAACCAACGTATTAAAAAAGTCTCCAGTTGTGGTTATGAACGGTTATTATATACAGTGTGTCTGCTTAAGTTTGCACCATATGGAAAACTTTTTTATTATTAATTTTACGAAAAAAAGTTATTCTTTATAAAAAGTTCTGCATGTTCTAAAATTTAAAATACAATCATCAGATATTTAATTTTGTCAGTCGTGTACGCGGTTTGTCAAAAAATATGAATTTTGCTCAAGAGTAAAGTACCTTTATTTTTGACAATATCGAAAATTGTTATTAAAAAAAGTTAATCAGAACTAAAAACTACGTTCAAATATGCAATTACATCCTGCTAGTTAAATTTTTTTTTTTACAACTTTTTCTCAATTTACTACCTACCGATACCGATAGATAGAGAACTTGTTAAAGGAACAAAACGGTCGACTTTTCTAAAAAAATTCAAATGGTACCAAATATTTTTTTAACTGCTATTGGAAAGAAAATTCATAAGGGAGTAATTTAAAAAAAAATTATGTCAATAGCTTTTATAGTACCGAAGATATAGTCAAAAATGTGGTAACATAAGAGGCAATTTGAGGTATAAACAAATCGTAACAGCACGTCAAAATTCATTAAACAACGTTTTACATATTGATCACTAGTTTACAATGAATATATTTTTTTAAATACCTTAGTGAGGAAAATTGCCCAAAAATGGGAATTTCCAATTGAAATCAGTGAAACGCCCTCTGGCGGTAATGGTAGGAAAATGAAAATAATTTCCAGCATTTTCTCTTGGCCACATTTATTATAAGATTTTTTATTTCACTGTTCTATCTCAAATAGTTTCTGAGTTATGGCCGGCCTCCTTTCTTAGTTGTACACCCTGTACACAAAAAAATCGGCACCTGACATCCTAGACAGCCGCCCAAGATCAAATTAAATTAATTGTATTACTTTTTTAAAGAAAATATCAACCTTTTATGGTATTTATAATTTAATTCCTGTTTTTCAAGATACCCCATACCCGCCACTGTATCTCGGAAACCAGTCATAGGATCGCTTTGGGCCCATGAGACTTTTTGGTCAGAAAGTCGATATCTACAATATACTAAAATTTCATCCAATTCCGTCATTTTTGGAAACCTCATTAAAAGTGTGCCTCCTCCTTTGTTGTAAGCATCAGTCGTGATCTTGATATGGACCTCTTTTTCAAACACGAAAATCAGCAGTGCCCGCCATCCCTTTCCTTGAATGGGGCGATTCGCTCCGGTTCGAAGAATCAACTAGTAGAAATAATAACAAAATATGTTCCAAATCATGGAGAGCCGAGTAACTGCGATTCTATTGTATTTGACGGAGCAGTCTTGGTTCACAATATTAAGCCTACACCAGGACAAGGCACGTTTCTTAAATACTATGAAAGCCAATTAAAACCCCATATTTGTAAATTAGCTGAGAGGGTTGGTGCTAAACGAGTGGACGTTGTATGGGACCTATACTTTGATGCAACCATCAAAATAGCACGTGATACTCGTGGAAAAGGTGTTCGACGACAGCAGCTTCCACTCAAAGGTACTTTTGGCGTAGTAGGTTTGATTTGTTCAGAAGTAAAACTTACAAATATTTCTTTACGTATCAGGTTCGCTACCAAAGGATTGGAATGATTACCTGAAAAACTATCTCAACAAACAGGAATTGTTCCGTTTCTTTGCTGAGGTGTTGCTTTCAGGTCTCGGAGCCATCCAAGTTGTTACTAACGTCGACAGTCATATCAAGTCAACTGGCACAGCAACTCATCTTCAACACGTCCAGTGCAATAATATGGAAGAGGCAGACGGACGAATAATGCTCCACGTTAAAGATGCAGTAGTCAACGGTGCGAAGAAAGTATTAATTCGTAGCACGGACACAGATGTCGTTGTACTGGCTGTGTCTCATTTCCATACATTAGAACAATTTGGTCTAGAGGAGCTTTGGGTTTTGTATGGTACAGCCCAAAATAGGTACTATATTGCAGTACACGGCATGGCTCATGTTATGGGAGAGGATAGATCTATAGCATTACGTGCTTTCATGCCTTTTCAGGCTGTGATTCTACTTCGTTCTTCCCATCAAGACAGCTTGGAAGTTCTGGTCTGAGAATTTCACACAGGCCTTCAAGTCCATTTCTTTACCATCGTATTCTGTCCCAGAAGAGAGCACATTACAGGCACTCGAGCAGTACACTGCAAAACTTTATGGTATAAAGAGTGACCAATGTCTTTCGGTGAATGACGCCAGAAAACATCGTTTCGCAACGGAGAATAAGCCCCTAAGCCTGATTCCACCAACATCGGGGGCACTTTGGCAGCACATTCTCAGGTCGGCTTATCAAGCAGGACAAATTTGGGGCCGCGCCCTAACGTTTACGTTAGATGAAGTTCCTTCGGCCGAGGGTTGGGGTTGGACGATGACCGAAAACGGATGGCACCCTGTGTGGTCCTCTCTCCCTGAAATTTGGTCGGCATGCAAGGAACTTGACCGCTGTGGCTGTCCAATTTCAGGATGCAAAACTATGAGGTGTATATGCAAAAAAAATCGCTTACCATGTACTCTGAATTGCAATAAATGCAAAGGTGCTTGCCAAAACACAAAGTAAAGAATGCCACTAGCTCTATTTTATATTGTTTCTAATTTATTATTTAGTTCCAGAAACCAACTACCACGTGACACCGAAGAGATAGGTACCATTGATATGTAACTATGGATCTAATTTCATTCTGTGCTTGTCCTGGTACGGCGCATCATTGTGGCTTAACGAATCCCTGGCGCTATGGACTTTTTCTATAACCATAATTTTTTTACATAATCTAAGAACAACATATTGTTATCTGATAAAAAAAATAAAATATATACCTACCTACAACAATAAATTAGTTTGAAATGATACTAAACTTGCCGTGCATCCACTATTTTATTTAACGTCTGAAACTTCGGATGTCGTAAGACTTAAAATCAATCACAGTGGATCGAGACCATTTTTATTCGGTTTGATGTGTCCCATTTATGTGAAATGCACTCCACCCTATTTAAAATGTGCCCAAAAATGTCAATTTTAGAAAAATTACCCATTTATTCGAAGTCCACCCCTGGCCCCGCCCCCTAAGGGATGAAAATTTATGTGCTCCGGAAAAAATCGTTCCTCTTGATCTCAGGAACAACTATGCCAAGCGGCATGCTTGTACTCTAAAATGCCCCTTTTTTTTCTGTACCGCACCCACTATTAGTCAAAGTAAAACGTGGTGTAGTTCCACTTCCAGAAGGGGGTTTAAGAATGGGGAATATTCGTGAAGCACCAAAATTCTGACACATAATTAAGGTTGACTACAATTTCCTAATTTATATCTTTGGCCGAGCTACTTCTTATTGTAAAATCATTCGCCTGAAGGCGTTCAACAAATTCATGGCTAATTATTATAGAATACAGGAAGAATTAATAAATCAAAGTAAAACTGGGAGAGGAACAAAATTTGCAGGATATGGAGAGGTTCGTGGATCAAATTGTTGAAAAAATGGATAAGCATTTTAACGATTAAGCCATAAAACTAATCAATGTTTGCGCAATTTATGAGTCATTTGAATTTTTGTAAGATATTACCGAGGAAAGTTTTGAATGATGAAGAATGAAGACATCGGGTCATTTTTGTTCCATATTAAATGTCTAGATGCCACGACTGCGCACTATACATATTCTTACGTGTATCATTTTATATGATATACCTACGTATTTAAAATAAAGAGATAAGGTTTTCAGTTAAGGAAAGAACTATTTAATTCGATAATTAACAGCTGTGCATAGTTTAGTATATGATTGAGTTATGAAAATTTCTATTTATACGTTTGTAGTAAGTAATTAATTGCAAACGTTTTGAACCTTTACAGTAAGTTAAAATATGAAAGTTTTAAATCTTTAAATCCGCCTTTTGCTGAGACCTTAGGTATAGTATTATAACCGTGAGCTTTAGTGACCTTTCCTCCGCGCGAAAAATTCAATAATATAGTAGGTACTGTCAATAAAAGCACTACACTACACAAACAATAATCCAGGCAAGTTTGTAAAAAAATTAAATTTTTGGAGAATAAAGCCTTCTATTTGTCTTTGTCCATTTGCGAAAGAACCAGGTGAATGTGATCTCCTTGAATATGTATGAGTATTAAATTTCGTACTATATAAGACAACGTGATAATACATTTTTTGAATATTAATGATATTATTTTAAGAAATCACCGAAAATCGACGTTTCGTTTTCGTTTTCCACATTTTTGTCATACCCACAATTACAGGGAATTAAACTGACTTTGAATTATTTTAAATAATATAACTGTTAGGAGCGAGCACATAGAGAACGGAACGTACCAGCACAGCACGGACCAGCACGGAATGTCACAACACACCCGCACACTGAGAACGGCAACGGCATTCAGCAGTGTACTTCTTAATAAATAATAAAAATGGATAATTTATTTTTAACTTCAATTAATACATAAAATAAATTGCATATACATTACAATTTTTTAAAGTTGCAAGGACTGGTTGTTTTTAAATTTACAATTTACAAATTTACAATGTAATGTAAAATACCTGATAATTTTACTTTTTCGGAAGTGTCTTCCCATGAATTTCCTTTACGCTGATTATCATGATACTTACTATTTATCAGAGGGATCGTAGATTATGGGATATTACCGAACTAATTCAATGATAGTTTCATCTATTGAGCACATTCTGCACGTTTTAAAAGTATTGAAATGAAAGTGAGTGTTTGTGAATCATCTGTAATCCATCCGACACCGGAAAAGTTGCCCTATGGAGAATATTTGCCGTTGCCGTTGGCTGCAGGTCGTTGCTGTTACGCTCCCTGCTGTTCTGTATGTGCGGTTCCCCATTTGATTCAATGCAAAGCAACTCGACCAGCAGTGCCGTGTCTGTACGTTCCGTTCCGTTCCGTTCTCTATGTGCGAGCTCGTTTAACCTCATATATTAAAAAGCGATTGGATAAATATATTCAAATCACAGGAAAGGAGGTAGAGTGACGTCGGGAAATTATAAAGGCATTTCATTGCTGGACTCAGGTTACAAGATTTTTAGCAGAATCTTGTGGAAAAGAATAGAATATTCAGAAGGAATACCAGTAAAGGGTCAACAATTGCTAAAATTTTTGCACTCAAGGCGGTTCAGATTAGAGGTTACTAGTACAAAATAAAACTATTCATAAACTTCCGTCAGGCATTTATGATAAAATTAAAAAGAAAAAAGGTATTATTCAAAGATTCAACCAGGTATCTTTAGTGCTCTGAAAATACGAATTAGGTAATAATAAGACTACAAAATAAAAGGAGGATTGAGGCAGGGAGGCTTCCTATTTGATCTGTTTTTGAGAGAAGATAATAAAGGAATCAGTGGAATGGTAATGTAGTGTAAACGAGCATCAGAAATAATGAGTAGGAGTAACGAAGAAGTGGAAGAAAAACCAAGACATTTTGGACTGAAAATAAATGTTGTGGATGAGCTCTCATATCTGGTGGTTTGACTTGAGGGGAACGGGCACGAAAATTGGTATGTTCGAAATGACAGAAGAAAATGATTTCTGCTCACCATACAAATGATTAAGGTAGCAGCAGCTTCGATTGACAAAATGTTGTAAACGTCGTGAGGCAATCTGTATTGAAGAAAAACGGACAGAATTTGACATGTAGGTCAAACTCAAAAAGCAACAGTGAAATGGAAAAAAAGAGCAAACGGAAGAGCAATAGTAAATCAATCAAGTGGAAATGCCATCACCTTGAAAAGGGAACGAATCTCTGAGATAAGTAGAAAAGCCCTGGTAGTGAGTCATGAAGAGGCAAAGATTTCCTCACTTCTATTCCACTTTATATTCACACATTGAGCCTTTGTAATGTATGAAAAAATAATTGGAACGTTTCAGGTTCTAAATAGCATAAGAATATTATAATGATCCGTTGTATAGTTTGCTTATATTATGTTAATTAAATTTTAAAGCGTTTCACACACGAAGGACGGTGTATTACAATGTTCCTTGTTTAATTGTTGCCATTCTTTAAAGTTGCTTTATTGTCAATAATAAATTATTTCAATAATGCAAATGATGCAATTAGTCATTTTTTAAAGATGTTAAACAGATAATTTGCCGGTTAATTAAAAATAATGACAGATACTTGCTTGTATATACTATCATTTGCCGATACCTATGTTAATTAGTAGGTCATTCAATTCTATCCACACTGTGTAATATTATTACTGGGTGGAATAACCTTTTCAGAAACCACGCCGAACACGTTGAAGAATAACAATCCGAAAATAATAGCAAACAGGGCCTAAGTACGATCTCGTTATATGTATGTATTATAATTATCCGGTGTTGTGACATGACGGTTGGCGACATGGCGGACTGCTTCACTAACTTTTTTAGTAAGTTCAATGTTTTAATTTTCTCAAATTTGCGAGAACCCACCCTAGGAAACGTACCTGCTCGTCTAGTGTTGTACAATCTATCATTCACATGCATGATCGTATCTTACTTGATGCGTTCGGTCATGAATTTTGCGATATTAGCAATGGTGAAGGGAAGAAATGGGAGTGACGAGCTTGTTAATTATACTAAGACACTTTGTGCTTCGAGTATGAATGACTCAATAACAAGGACGGTACGAACACATTTTGGAGATACACTTTGTAGAACTATGGGGGTAAGTTTGAATGGTCACTAGATCTGCAGTACTACGGCTTGTCATCATTTCACTGAACGTACATAATCGCGCAGATTGTCGGAGGATATGCCTCTCAAAGGTATGGTTCAAAGTTACTGATAGGTATAGGTATCCTGGTTAGTTCGGTTTCCACCATCTGCATACCACTGGCAACTGCTAGTTACGTGTTGGTGATAATTCTGTAGCTTGTACATGGATTGGGACAAGTTTGCAGTTTAAGAGTGTTGACTAGACGAAGCGCACAATAATTTTTTAAGGGGTTTTATGGCCGTCATTGTATGGTGTTATAAGTTGGTGGGTGCCATAATTGAAAGGAGTCGGTTTATAACGTACTTTCAAGGACTTTCGATCAGTGAAACTATTTCGCAAGTTTCATCCGGTTTTATTATCGCATCAGTTGGATGGAAATATATTTTCTACATTTGGGGAGGAATAAGTGAGGTTTTAAATCAAACTGTATTGCTATTTGAATCTTTTAGAGTTACTGTGGTGTTTATTCCGGTAATTCTTGAAGTACAACAACCCTCTGCTGTGGAAGAATGAAACCATATTAAGAAGGGACGGGAAAAAGTATTACAAGGTGGTAACCTTAAAGTGCCGTGGCTGTCGATCATATGCTCTCTGCCAATGGGCAATCGCAGTTGCATCCTTTGGAAGGATGTGCTTCCGTTCGGTCGTGAATTGGTTTAAATGTGCAAATGGTTCGTAACAATATTAAAAACGAAATAGTATCAGCACTATCGAATTTTACAGAATGGGTTAATGTCTGGTGGTATTTCAGCGGCAACGTACCCAACTGCTTTATTTGTATCATTCATTTCCGATAAGCTACTAACCTACCGATTAATTTCCACTATCGCAAATTGTTCACTGCAATAGGTGAAATATGGTCAAACTGAATGAGAATGTAATTAGTTTTTAGGAAACATAATTCCGGGACTTCTTTGCATTTCCATCAGTTACTTGAATTGTAACCTGACATTGAATATAGCCGTGTGGACCCTTTCACACATAAGTATTAGTGCTTGCTTCTCCAGTGCAATGGTGAACATAGTTGATGTCGCACCACTTTGATGACACCAAATATCTTATCAACATTAGTTGCGAAAAGGTTCCTCGAACAAGGGGCAAGTGTGACATTTTCCGTTTGTTCATTTTTTAAACTTTTTATATTTCAGAGCCATGTTGAATCGTGGAGAGGCATATTCAACACAAGTGCTGGAGTTGCAATCGCAACGTATTTATTTTACTTTCTGTTTGCTTCCGCTGAGGTAAGAGACAAAAATAGGTATCTTGGAAACAAGTTTCCTAGTTTTTATTTATTAGGTGCAAAGCTGGGACAAGGCTGCTTCCAGTAGAGGTGACGGTGACGAATTGCAGGTATTGAAATAACTATGTACGCAAACTATTACTGTTCGTTAGACTTAATAAATGTTTTCTTTACAAGTCATTTTAACCTGAACCGAACTATAAGTGATCTTGTTATTGAAACTGTTCAATCACTAAAATGTGAATAAAATTTGTTTGGATTCTAGCGCCAAACAATAGTGCTATTGAATTAGACAAAATCATCGAGCGTAACTAAGATAATACCCCATTAAGTGTTTTTCCTTTTAGAGGTGTCAAATAGAAAAAAGCAGACTAGCTCCTGTGGACGTTTTGCTTTCAAAACCAAAATCATATGCATAGGCATAAATAGGTACCATTCACATGAATATAATTATTACTTTTGAATAGCGTTTTTATATGAATAAATTTGTTAACTTTAGCGCTTATAATAAAGTTATGTCACTAGGTATGGGTCATATGACTAATAATTGAGTAATGATTACTCACGGGTAGATAATAGATGTTATTATCTATTCAAAACTAGCAAATAATAAGCATATTATGTAACAGACGTAAGAAATAGTAGATTATTTTGGCGAAGAAGAGCTACTTTTCATGGCCCGCCTCTGTTTAGCCGCCGAACGAAGCCTATAATTATAATTACCGTCAGTTTCAGTATGTTTAAGAACTTGTAAATAATAACACTATCCAGTTATCTTATGTATAAACTTGCAGATTTTTTAACTAAAGCTGAACCTAATTAAAAACATACCTTTTGCATCAATAGGACTTATTATTTAAATATTAAGTTTTATTCACCTGTGGCATAAAGGAAGAATGAAATATTTATATTTTAATGTGATCTCATAGGTTTTAGACACAAAGTGTTATACATACCCGGTACTGATCTGGCCGCTCGGTAATTCTACGGTAAAAGCATTTATTTCATACTGACTAGTAATCTGTGTTTTACCAGACTCATACGAGTCTGGTAAATGAAACTTTACCGTACTAGAAATTTTGTACCCGAATACAAAGGTTGCCATAGCAACATAAAGTGACATGACTTTGGAAACGTCAAATTTTATATAAAATTAATAGAAAAACTCTTAAGAAATGAATCTATGGCCAGTATGAAATAAAATGTTTTACATTATTTATACGTTAAATCAGATTACGTTACTCGTTTCGAAAACGTAAACTTCTCACTCGTTAACGTAAACCTTGATTTACCGTACTCATATGTAAATAACTATTACCGTACTAGAAATTGTATTTACCGTACTATAAATTTTGTATATAAATATACGTTAAATCAGATTACGTTACTCGTTTCGAAATTCCTGCCTCAGCTACGCTTCGGCAGTAAACATCTCACTCGTTAACGTAAACCTTGATTTACCATACTCATATGTAAATAACTATTTCCATGTAAAATCTTACGTATGCAAATTCCTGCTTCCTTAATTGTTTTAAAGAAAAAACCTAAGAGTACTAAATTCTGGAGAATTACAAATGCTACTAGATTGGTCAGGTATTTTCCAAAAATAGTACTTTAAGTAAGAAAATGAGCAATTAAATCTGTTTTAAGAAATAATAGAAATTGCACAGTTACCATGATTTTAAATAAAAACAAAATTTCAGCAAACTGGTTAGGTATGTTTTTTTATTTTTTTATACACTTTTATTGGTATTATTTATTTAAATTAAATTCTAATTTAATGATTATAATTTTAAATTAAGAGGGATACGACGTTTATCTCGAGCTCGGATGTGGCGTACAAACAATTTTAAGTACCGTACCTTTTTTATAATAGAAGGATAGTAAAAGGAAGAGAATACGCAATCGGATCGACACTCTATATTTGAAGTATGTCGAGGATCGCAAAATACAAAATTTCAACGTAACAAAAAAGTTAAATAAATTATTTTAGAGTGTATATGTGCATTGATTGTAGCTACTTTATTTTTCAATCAATTTTATTTAATTTTTGAAAGACATTTCAGACTACAATTTGGCTTGATTCAAATCTTATCTATATTATTTTATTATTGATTTACAAGAAAACAAATTTACACTAAAAACGGACATTTTCATACTTTAATTACGAGATAGCTACTGATATTTTGAAATGATAATCAAGCCAAACCGTAGTCTTTCTATTTTCGAACAAGATATTGGTTATTCAAATGAATTGGAGTATTAAAGGAGCTACAATCAACTCAGTAAATTACAAAATTGATCATTTTTAGGATGCGTCGTATCCCTTTTAATGAAATTTTTTGCTCACTCCTATTGAAAACGTCAAAAATACAGCTCACCGAAAATTTTGTCTTAAAATCATAGCAATTGTATGAGAATATAATCGACCATTCTGAATCCAATTAAAATATTTTCAAGATGGTGGCACTTCCGGAAAGACCGGAAGTAGCTACCAATTTCGTTATTTTAAATGAAACTCCCAAATTTCCATTGCATTTTTGGATTTCTCGTTTCATTTACAGTTTCCAAGTTTTTCCGGTAAATTTAAAAATTGCTGCAAACTCTCGCGGAAATCGGTACTGTGTCCTAACCGCTGCGAATTTCGGAATCAGTCTTCCAAGGGCTCAAAGGGGATGTAATAAGCTACCTTTTGTTGTATTTGAATTTTAGATAAGTCTTCCGCAATCCCCTCCGAAGTTGCATAATTTTAAACCTCAATAAGTTCTTTATGTCAAATGGAATACCCCAATTTATTCAATGCCATCGTATTCAGCATTCAAAAATTTACAACTTTTGTTAAAATCACCCTGTACCTAAATCCAGCCATTTTTTAATTCTGGAAAATTGCCTCCTTTTTGGTTCAAATTGATTATTGAAGGCTAAATTCCACTTGCACTATAAAACAGTAGAATAACGAGACGTCAAGCATTTTTGTCTATTTTATGGGAGCTTCGATACCACCCCTCACTTTGATGAGGACGTGCTCTTATTGGAAACCATTTAATTTTTATAAAATAATTTAAAAAAAACGAAATGTACAGTTGCAAAGGTGATTTATAAAGTATGATGTAAGTGCTACTTACAAATTCGCCACACGTTAAATTTAATTATTTCAACAATGCAAATTTTGCAATTAAACAGTTTTTAACGGTATTAAAAACGATTAATTAAAAATAATGGCAGATACTTGTTTAAATATATTTATATATTTGCTGATACCTACGCAAATTCCATTTTATGCGAACTGTGTAATATCTTACTTGGCGGATTTCTTGTTGAAAAATGGCAATCCAAAAACAATAGCAAACAGGGCCTACGATCTCGTTATATATGTATGTATTATATATGTAACATTATCCCGTATTTTGAAGTTATGGGAATTGTAGGTAAATTACAAGAAAAATGCCTATGACGTACACGCACCTTCTCAAAAATCAAACTTTAGATAACCGTTGACGATATGGCGAGCTGCTTCACTAACTTCTTTGGTAAGTTCAATGTGTTCATTTTCTCAAATTTGCTTTAACCCACTCTAGAAAAGGTACCTGCTCGTCTAGTATTGTACGTCCTATCACTGACATGCACGATAGTGTCATTCTTGAAGCGTTCACTCATGAGTATAGCCATACTAGCAATGGTGAAGGAGACAAATGCGAGTGACGGGGTTGTAAATTATACCGAGACACTTTGTGTTTGGAGTACGAATAACTCAATAACAAAGACGGTACGAGCACATTTTGGAGATACACTTACCTAATAAAGTATAATTTTAGAGCTATGGAGGTGAACTTGATTGGTCACTAGATGTGCAGTACTACGTCTTAACATCATTTTACTGGACGTACATAATCGCCCAGACTGTCGGAGGATATGCCTCCCAAAGGTATGGCTCAAAGTTACTGATAAGTTTAGGTGTCCTAGTAAGTTCCATTTGCACCATCTGCATACCACTGGCAACTGCTAGTTATGTCTTGGTGATTATTCTGCAGCTTATAAATGGATTCGGACAGGTTCGCAGTTTAAGAGTCTAGACTACCCGCACAATAAATTTTTAAGGGGTTATTATGGCCATCATTGTATGGTGTTATCAGCTGGTGGGTGCCATTCAAGGAAAGGGGTAGGTTTATATCGTGCTTTCAAGGAGGTTCGATCGGTGGAGCTATTTCGCTAGTTACATCCGGTTTTATTATAGCATCAGTTGGATGGAAATACGTTTTTTACATTTGGGGAGGAATTGGTAAGGTCTTAAATCAAGCTGTGCTGCTATTTGAATCTTTTAGGGTTACTGTGGTGTTTATTTTGGCAATTCTTGATGTATAACAAACCTGAGCTACACCCGAGAATTTCGGCGGAGGAATTAAACCATATTAAGAAAGGAAGGGAAGAAGTACTACAAAGTGGTAACCTTAAAGTGCCGTGGCTGTCGATCATATGCTCTGTGCCAGTATGGGCAATCGCTGTTTCATCCTTTGGAAGGACGTGGTACGTTTCGGTCGTATCAGTGTATGGTCCTACTTACCTTAAAACCGTAATTGGTTTAAATGTGCAAATGGTTTGTGACAAAATTAGAATGAGATGGTATCACCACTATTGAATTTTACAGAATGGGTTATTGTCTGGCAGCATTTCAATGGCAACATACCTAGCTACATTAATTTTTTCTTACATTTCCGATAAGCTACTAACCTACAGTTGCATTTCCACTATCGCGAGTCGCAAACTGTTCACTGCAATAGGTGAGAGAAAATCATATCGAATGATGTGTGATGACTTTTTAGGACAAATAATTCCCGGACTTCTTTGCATTGCAATGAGTTACTTGAATTGTGACTTGACCTTGATTATAGCCGTGTGGGCCCTTTCATATATAAGTACCACCGCCAGCTTCTGCGGTACAATGGTGAACATAGTAGACGTCGCACCAAATTTTACTGGCCCTGTAAGTAGTATAATCCAAACCATTTTGATGTTACCAAGTGTCTTATCAACGTTAGTTGTGAATAGGTTCCTCGAACAAGGGGCAAGTGTGACATTTTCCTTTTGTTTATTTCTTAAACTTTTCATATTTCAGAAAAATTTAGAGTCGTGGAGAGGCATATTCAACACCAGTGCTGGAGTTGCAATCGCAACGTATATATTTTACTTTCTATTTGCTTCCGCTGAGGTAAGTGACAAAATAGGTATCTTGAAAATAAGTTTCCTACTTTTTATTGATTAGGTGCAAGATTGGGACAAGGTTGCTTGCTTCTAGTAGAAGTGACGGTGACGAATTGCAGGTATTAAAATAAATGTTGCTGTTCGTTAGACTTAATAAATGTTTTCTTTAGAAGTCTTTTAAACCTGAATAATAATATAAGTAATAATAAAATAAGTAATACTAAAATAATACTCCATGTAGGCTTTTTCCCATGTATCAAATAGAAAAAAAGCAGGCTTCCTCTTGTGGACGTTTTGCTTTCAGAATCATATAAACAGCAACTCATATGACGATTTTGTCTCACTTACCACGACTATATCTTTAAGCGTATAAATAATTACCATTCATATGAATGCTGCTTATCAGTAGTTATTCTATCTTATATCCAAAATCCATCACTTCTTGAAGAAATAAAACTTTTATCGTTGTTATATCTTGCAAATTCAATTGAAATTTCCCAATTTTTCACGTTTCGAAACGTGAGCCAAAGAAACCCCGTCACAGTAGCATTCCACACTCCGCTTATCTGTTCTGAAACTTGGTGAAGAAACTTTACAGTATTTGTGCAGATTCTGACTTAATGGAAAACTCGGTAATGCATATTCAAGATTTTATTCTTTATTCTTGTAGATACTTCTGATAGTTAAAAACATTGGTGTGATTACATATTCTGAGCTTTTCACCATAAAAAAATCAAAACATCGCTTCTATCAACAATTCTGTGGCGACGCCTCTTGAGACTGATTTAAAACTTCAAAAAGCTCAAGATTCAAATCTATTTGATAATTATATTTTGTATCAAGAACTTATAAGAAGTTTAATGTACTTAAATATAACTTATAGGCCACATACCCGATATACTTTTCTTTAATCAGAAGCCGTCTAGAATATTGTGCATTAATTTGGTTGCCTTATTATCAGTACCTCAAACTTAAGATTGAAAGAGTTCAAAGAAGGTTCTTAAAATACCTACGGTATAAAGAATATAATCTCTATCCTGAAATAGGTTGTTGTCATCTGCATCTACTTAGAAATTTCAACTTGTTATCTTTCGATCTAAGAAGACGTAGGATTGGTTTGACCTTCTTATATAAACTATTACATCACATAATTGATTGCCCTTTTATCATTATAAGCTAAACTTTCCACTTAAAACGAATCGTTTGGCCGCATGTGTCCAAAATATTGAACATCGCAGGTATCACAAATCTTAGAACGTGACGATGCGATATTACTAAAACATGAAAATATGTACTATCGTAAACCGGACGGTCAAATCCGAAATATTCTTGTGTTCAGAGAAATTACTAGTACGTCAATTGACAAAATTTCTATAAACGGTAACTTGATTTTTCAAATGGCACTGCCAATTTTTCTTTACAACGTTTTAATTTTTGAACTATGAATTTACAAAATTATAATTGCGAGTTTGTTATTTCCAATTTCAATTTTGAATTTATTAAGTTTAAGTACTTTAATAACTTTAAGTAGCAGTAATATTTTGAGTTTCAAATTTTGAAATTTGAATTTTCAAATTATAATTTAGGATTCATTAGCATTAATATTTTGAATTTAAATTTTGAATACGAAATTTTTCAATTTTATGTGGATTTTTTTAATTTATATCTTTGAATAACTTGAATATGTACTTTGAATTTGGAATTTTGAACTTTGAATTTCTAAGCTATGCGTTTTTTATTTTTATTTTATAGTGTCAGCAGTAAAAAAAGGCAATACCGGTATCCCAGGAATCACTTGATTGAATACCGAAAACCGGTATTCAAAATTGCTTCCGGTATTGTAAGCCCTAATAGTTAGAGATAGTTAATAATCGAATAATGGCCTCAAAATTGTGTGCGAAATTTGATACAGAAATGTCAGAGAAAGTATGCATTAGTTGAAATGAGAGTATTTGAAGTGAATATACAGACGACAGCACCTCATGTCCGTGAAGTTAGCCCCTCATATTCCGAATTTATATACAATTTGTTGCTTACTAATTAGTAAGTAATTAGCAAGTATTTGTAAGCTAAAAACCTAAATTTGTAAGTGAATTTTCGAATTTATTTTAACAAAAACAGTTTTTGGGGCTACATTCTCGGTAGCCCCATTATTTTGCAATATCAAAATTTTAGTAGCGTCATTAATTAGTAAGTCATTTGTAAGAATTTGTAATCAAGTTACCAGAATTTGTAATCAAACGGTATCTCTTAAATTAAAAAAAAACTGTTGTGCGGCTAACTTCTCGGGAGCCCCACCACTTTGAGGAACAATATTTTTTTTTGAATCAATATTTAGTAAGTCATTTGTAACAATTTGTAAGCATAATCTCAAAATTTGTAAGCCACTTTATTACAATCTACAGTCCAGAATACGCTTCGGGGGCTAACTTCACGAATGTCCCAAAACATAGAGAAATGGTTGAATTTGTTTGCATCTTTAAGTAATTAGTAAGTTGTATGTATTAATTTGTAATCATAATCTCATTTTTTATAACCCAATTACAATGGCGCAAACTAAAGTTAATAAGTAGGTATGTCCCTATGTCCATAAAATACTACATGCACACAGATTTCAAATTACGCCTTAATTTGTTATACGAATTATGTTATTAGAAAGCACTAATGAACTTTGCAACTGAACGTCCAATTTATTTTTAAAAAAATTAGGAGGAAATTCTCGGGCGCTCTATCTACATATGCATATACATATTCGTTGCGTTAATAGTAATTAGAAATTGGTATGAAAGAAATGGTTCAATTTCTGTGTATCTCTAAGAAATATGTAATTAGTAAATTGTATGTACTAATTTGTAAGCATATTTTCACAGTTTGTAAGTCACTCTATTACTGTCTAGCGTCCAAAATACGTTCTGGTGGGGCTATTTTCACGAACGCCTTAAAACATGGAGAAATTGTTGAATCTATTTGTACTTCTAAGTAACAATTAGTAAGTCCAATGTACTAATTTGTAAGTACAGCTTTACAATTTGTAAGTCACTTTATTACTATCTAGAATCCAAAATACGTTCTAGTGGGGTTATTTTCACGAACGCCTTAAAACATGGAGAAATGGTTGAATCTAATTGTACTTCTAAGTAACAATTAGTAAGTCGAATGTACTAATTTGTAAGCACAACTTTACAATTTGTAAGTCACTTTATTACTATCTAGAATCCAAAATACGTTCTGGTGGTCACGAACGTCTTAAAACACGGAGAAATGGTTGAATCTATTTCTATTTCTATATAACAATTAGTAAGTGGAATGTACTAAATTGTAAGCATAACTTTACAATTTGTAAGTTACTTTATTACTATATAGCAGCGTTTCTCAACCTGTGGTGCAGATGGTGCAGATGGTCCGCAGAAATAATTAAAAAATATCATATAGCAAGCGGAAAGTAAAGAAATAAAAATTTCTCACATGAAATGGGACTCTAGATGTGCACGTTTTTAAAATCTTCGAAAATACATGTCCTATTGCAAGTTTCCTTACTTTTGTAGTTACGAACCACAGTTTGAAACCCCTTATGCACTGACTTCTATGGTTCCCTCTTTCATTCAAAACCCTGAAAAATAAGACTTTGTTGGAATTTATTATTAGAGGCGCTCTCTTAACAAGGGATATATTGTTGGAGGTGCCCGAGTGTCTAATACCGGTAAACCTGTGTTAAGCCCGTGCAGTTGGTATGGCACTCTTTCAGAGTATGCTAATTATCTTAATTATATTATCAAATTGTAATAAATATTAAAGTCTGTTCAAAATATAATTTTACTGTCAATAGACTTTACTTCCAAATCAAAAACTCTGTTTCCGTCGAATTAAAAAAAGTATTTACATTTATTTCGTTATAATGACCCATAATTAATACCTCAAATATTAAGAATATAGGCCTACATTTAGCCTAATTTTAAAAATGGGATGTAAAATTAGGGGTCCGTAAAAATATTTTAGACATTTTAGTGGTCCTCGGGTTCAAAAAGGTTGAGAAATGCTGGTATATAGAATACAAAATACATGTCTCCATGTTTTAAGGCGTTCGTGAAAATAGTCCCACTAGAACGTATTTTGGATTCTAGATAGTAATAAAGTGACTTACAAATTGTAAAGTTGTGCTTACAAATTAGTACATTCGACTTACTAATTGTTACTTAGAAGCACCAGTTGCATTTCTGAGCTCAACTAACGCCACAGCTGATCTTTTCGATTCAATTATCAAATTTAATAAGGACGAGACAGCTGATGATGTTTACAATGAAGTTCTGAAAGGATGGACTGATGCTACCAACACAGTGCCTACAGTGAAAGAAATCCAAAAAAATTGGGATTCAATTCAGATTCGAAATCAGTTTACAGCAGATTATGACAAAGCATAATTTATAATTTATAAAGCAAGTTGTAACAACGAATTAGGTGCTTGGTTGAACACTTTTCCAACTCTAACTGTTGGAACCTTACTGGAAAACAATTGTTTCAGGATATCGATTGGTCTAAGACTAGGTTGCGATAGATGTACAGTTGTACACCTCATTTATGCTTATGTGGTGCAAAAGTTTTTATTTATTTTTTATACACTTTTTTATTGGTATTATTTATTTACATTAAATTCTAATTTAATGATTATAAGTTTAAATTAAGAGGAATACGACGTTTATCGCGAGCTCGGATGTGGCGTACAAACAATTTTAATTACCGTACCTTTTTACTTCCCGAGTACGAAGTAAAAGGGAAGTATTGTATTAGTTTTCCAAAAAAAAAAATTTGACCTATGGAAATTTTTACATATCTTTGCGTTTCCGAATACGTAGATTCAAAATATGCAAAAAAAAATTTTCCGTCTGTCGTCTGTAGTCTGTAGTCTGTAGTCAGTAGTCTGTAGTCTGTAGTCTGTAGTCTGTACGTACACATTCCTTGCAACGCTCTAAACTCAGAAACTATTAAAGTTATCGAAATGCGGTTTTCGCCAATCGATTACATTCGGGCCAAGGACGAAAATGCTGTTATTACCTTTGATGACGTCACTTCCGGTATAAGCTAAAATGGCGGCACTCATTTTTTTTATAAGATAAAGTTGCAGTTTTTTTATGTAGTTTAAAAGAGAATTTTTTTTTAATTCAACAATATATATTGTGCTATACTTATTTTTTGAAAAAAGTGTTAAAAAAAAAAATTATTAAAAAATGACTGCAACGCTCGATACGCAGAAACTATTAAAGTTATCGAAATGCGGTTTTCGCTAATGAATTACATTTGGGCCAAGGACGAAAATGCTGATATTACCTTTGATGACGTCACTTCCGGTGTAAGCTAAAATGGCGGCACTCATTTTTTTTATAAGATAAAGTTGCAGTTTTTTAATGTAGTTTAAAAGAGAATTTTTTTCTGAATTCAGCAATATATATTGTGCTTACTTATTTTTTGAAAAAAGTGTTAAAAAAATAATTATTAAAAATCGACTGCAACGCTCGATACTCGGAAACTATTAAAGTTATCGAAATGCGGTTTTCGCCAATCGATTGCATTCGGGCCAAGAACGAAAATGCTGATATTACCTTTGATTACGTCACTTCCGGTGTAAGCTAAAATGGCGGCACTCATTTTTTTATAAGATAAAATTGCAGTTTTTTATGTAGTTTAAGAGTATTTTTTTCTGAATTCAGTAGTATTTATTTTTTGAAAAAAGTGTTAATACGAGGGAAGTCTCGTGGCAACTTGCCAGAATTTTTTTATAATAGAAGGATAGTTAAAAGAACACAATAAGCAATCGGATCGACACTCCATATTTGAAGTATGTCGAGGATCGCAAAATACAAAATTTCAACGTAACAAAAAAGATAAATAAGTTATTTTAGAGTGTATGTGCATTGATTGTAGCTACTTTGTTTTTCAATCAATTTTATTTAATTTTTGAAAGACATTCCAGACTAAAATTTGGCTTGATTCAATTCATATCTATATATTATTATTGATTTACAAGAAAACAAATTTACACTAAAAACGGACATTTTCATACCTTTGTTACTGATATTTTTGAAATTACAAAGTCAAACTGTAGATTCATCTTTCTATTTTCCAACAAGATATTGGTTATTCAAATGAATTGGGGTATTAACGGAGCTACAATCAATTCAGTAGGTAAATCACAAAATTGATCATTTTTAGGATGCGTCGTATCCCTTTTAATGAAATTTTTTGCTCGCTCCTATTGAAAACGTCAAAAATACAGCTCACGGAAAAGTTTGTCTTAAAATCATGGCAATTGTGTGATTTTTGCTATTCTAGATTTCACTCTTAAGTTTCTTTTTTAAAGCACTATTTTGTGGAAAAAACCTAACCATTCTGGTAGCATTGTAATTCTCAACAATGACAAAAATGACAAATCTGTAGGATCTGTGAAAATGTTAAGTTTACTAACAAGAGACTACATCGACATAACGAAATTTCAGCATTTGTGAAGTTCTTCAAATTCTCAAAAATGGGAACGCGTTGAAATTCAAGAACCATGAACCATATTTTAAAATTCTTGCTACGTGTTTATAAGAAGCTGGATTACAAAATATTTGAAAGCCAACTTAGAATAGACGTTGGCAGTATTTGCTGTATAAACAATCAAAGAACGTTACACGAGCTTTTGATATGGTATATGTATTTAAAATTAAGAAATAAGGTCTTTGGTTTAGAAAAAATTAACGAAAGAACTATTCAATTCAATAAGTAACAGTTGTAAGAACACCTATATGATTGACTTATGGAAGTCCCTATTTATACGTTGCTATATAACTAGTAATTAGTTGAAACAAGCGTTTTGAACCTTTACAGTAAGTTAAAATGTGAATGTTTTTAAATCTTTATATCTTCCTTCTGCTGAGACCTTATGTTACACCCGTGTGAGCTTTTAAAGTGACCTCTCGTCCGCGACAAAAATTCAATAGTGTAGTACTGTAAATTAACAGTACACCTAATAATCCAGGAAATTTCGTAAAAAAATCAAGTTTTTGGGGAATATACTCCACCTAAAGTCTTCTTTTTGCCTTTGTCCATTTCCGAAAGAACCAGGTGAATATGATCCCCTTAAATATGTATGAGTATTAAATGTCGTGCTATACAGGGTGATTCGGGAAGAAATGGAAGTATTTCAAAGACGTGTCCAGGAAGCTAAAATAAGCAAAATAAGCTCATATGTTCAAATCCGATTTTCATTTGTTTCAGAGATAATTAGATTTTTCTTTTTAAAAAGTTAATCAAGTTAAATATGACAACGTTGTCCTATTTGCCAATTTGAAACAAAATATCTATTAATTAGGTTAATGTCATAAAAAGTGACAGTTGTAGTTGTTTTACAAGATTTCAAAAATGCCTCATATTTTCAGTCATAGAGAATATGCTGATATCCTTGTCTATGGATTTTGTAATAGCAATTCTGTTCATTCAGTAGAAGAGTATCGACGTCGTTTTCCGAATAGAAGAATTCCTAATGGGGAAGTGTTTCAAAATGTTTTTACACGTGCTAGCGAAACTGGAATGTTCCCAAGTGCACGTATTGCTCCTGAAAAACTTGATTAACTTTATAAAAAGAAAAACCTAATTATCTCTGAAACAAATGAAAATCGGATTTGAACATATGAGCTTATTTTGCTTATTTTAGCTTCCTGAACATGTCTTTCAAATACTTCCATTTCCTCCCAAATCACCCTGTATAATACAACGCGATAATGAATTTCTTGAATATTAATGATATTATTTTGAGAAAATGACAGAAAATGAATTTTGCAACTCAATGTTTCGTTTTTTGGACATTTTTATTGTAGAGTGACGCAGGAATGTTATAAAGGCATTACAATACTGGATTCAGGTTACAAGACTTTTAGCCGACTTTTAGTACGGGACACTCACAATGTATGTGTTGCTCCGTCTCATCTTCTGTGTAGCATCATCTACAGGATGGTGATCGAAAAAATTAAACATTGTGGTCCATCGAAAATTTAATGCCCTCTCAAAAGTTGTATTACAACACACCCCTTCTCATTTTAAAATAAGGGTAGATGCTGCTCCCACTAAGGGGTGATGTTACAATGATGTGTAAATATGACCCCTTGAGAACAAAACACTACTGGTCCGAGGATTTTTACATACAACGCCGTAAATACTGGACATGCTGGACTGTTTTCGATGGGCCACCCTGTATATTGTTCTATAGACTAACTCCTGTGGACGTCTTGCTTTCAAAATCATATAAACAGCAAGTCATATGGGGATTAGGTCTCATTTGCCACGACTTTATGTTTAAGCGTATAAATAGTTACCATTTATATGAATGCTGCTAATCTGCAGTTATTCTAGCTTATATCCAAAATCCATTACATCCTGAAAAATTAAAACATTTCTCGTTGTCACTTCTTTCAATTTATATTGCAACAGAATTTCCAAATTTCTGCCGTTTCGAAAGGTGAGTCAAAGAAACCCCATCACAGTACCATTCCATACTCCCCTTATCTACTGTGAAACTTGTTGAAGACACTTTACAGCATTTGCATGATGGAAAACTCGGTAATGCATACATTTTATTCTTTATTCCTGTAGGTACTTCTGATAGTTAAGAACATTGTTGTGATCACACATTATTCTGAGCTTTTCACCAGGCAAATAAATCAAAATATCGCTGCTATCAATATAATCCCATTTTGGTTAGTCCAGAGGCAATAAATCGAAGTCTTTCTAAGGAAGATGGATTGTCTTTTGACCAACGACACCTGCAACCGTTGTGAAGTGATTCGTAAACAGCAAAAGGAAATCTGGTTTTCCGTTTTTAGATATGTAACTGCTTTCCCAAGGTCCAGAGTTTATTATCGTCAATTTATTGCATATTTGTTAAGCTTAATTCCCACTTAGTTGAGTTAACTTAGGAAATTGAATTCCAGGGCCGGTTTTTAACATTACAGTCACAAACATAAGGTTGCTATACCAAACACAATGAGTTTTTTTTAAGTAAGCGTAATGAATTCAAAATTTTACGTCAACATTTTTTTTTCCTTTCATTAAAATATGTAATTCTCACGAATGCATTAAAAATATACGAAATTTAAGTTCAAGAATTAAATTAAACGACCGGTAAACTGGCACAAAACTTTCCCGTGTTAACTATAATGACGTATTAAATAAAATAGTTTTTTGCGTAATAACACAAAATAAAATAGTTTTTGCGTAATAACTGAAAAAAAATAAATAAATATGTAGGGTGTAGTATTTTTGTAATCAGAAAACGATTTCTGATTTTCTCCTGAAATAATATACAGGGTAGGTCCTAAATATGTTTAATAGTTTGTTAATTTCCGGCTAGGCCGAAAGTAAATTGATATATCTACTTATACTCGATTCATAGAGTCGTATGTCGTCTGCTTCACTGTATAATTTTACTTCTACATCTTTGTTAGCAAAAAAGTTATGGCTTTTTAAAGTATTCAACTTCAAAAATTCATCTCCCTTCCCCTATGGGATATAAAGAAATAAATGTAGTGGCAATAGGTTTCATGAACTATATGTATAACATTTCAAAAAATAATTAAAAAATGCTCGGATCAGTTTTTGAGAAAACCGATTTTCAATTTTTGACCAATTTTGGGCACCAATAAATTGACCACGTTAAATTTTTGTTCCTTATCAATTATAATAAAAGCTCTTTGGCTACAATTTCCAAGTTTCCAACTTTAATTAAGTTAAAGCGTTCTTGAGATAAACCCTAAAAAGTAAGAACTTGGAGAATTGTTTTCTTATAGGCCTTAGTTTTAAATTTCATCAAAATCGGCCTGGTAGTTTATACTCCACAGTCATAACACTCATAACCCACCCAGGCACTCACAGGCAAACATTTTTCAAAGATGGTGGTTTTGGACTCAAGAGGATCCAAAACGTTGAGATTCATCAAAATCTCGAGTTCGATTTTTTTCCGATTACATTAGTTTCCCTACAATATTTTCTCCGGAAAATCTTAATAACTATTTAGAATTGACCATACAAACTGCATATCAATGGAGAGCTTATAAAAAACTTAATCGGCCCGTGAACAGAAATATAGGGGTGTCCTCTATCCGCTATAATCTACAGGAACTTCGCGACCTTACCATCGCAACTGTGGCCCAGATTGATCGTGACATGCTGTCCCAGGTTTAATGATCAGGACTTTGACATTTTGTAGAGAAACACATTTAAAGGTGGGTTGCTCCTATAAACATAGATCCTAAAATTCTTTGTTTCTGAGATACAGGGCGTCACAATTTTCCAAAAAATAAAGGTTTTATTTATTTATTTCCGAACTGTTGAAAATATTCAAACCAAAATTGGCACACAAGATACATGGACAGAGTATAAGATCCATGGCAATCATAATTTTTGTACACAGCCAAAATACATTTTTCGTGAAATAAATGACAAAAATCTAGTTTGCGGCTGCACGGTAACAGAAACGGAAAAAAGTCAAGAGACATTTTTTGTTCAGAATTGAATGCTCCATAGAAAAGTATATTTCGAATATTTAATTCAGGGCCGTACTCTTTTTATTTATCAAATTAATAGAACGGATTACCTATATCTCCGCCACTGGTTGATTAAAAAATTCATATTCTTCAATCTTGTGGCCCTCTGCCCTTGTATCTTGTGTGCCAATTTTGGTTTGAATTATTGCCACAGTTCGGAAATAAATAAATAAAAACTTTATTTTTTAGAAAACTTTAACGCCCTGTATCTCAGAAACAAAGAATTTTAGGAACTACGTTTATAGGAGCAACCCACCTTAAAATTTGTTTTTCTACAAAATGTCAAAGTCCTGATCATTAAACCTGGGACACCCTGTATACTGTAACAGCCAGAGTGGACAAATTGAGCATTTGTGATGTATGAAAAAATAATTGGCGAGTTTCAGGTTCTAATAACATAACAATTATAATGATCCGCTGTATAGTTCGCTCATAATTAAATTTTAAAACGTTTCACAGAATTAAGAAGGAAGGTGTGTTACAATATTTTTCCTTCAATTTTCGTCATTCTTTGTCTTTGTCAACAATAAGTTATTTCAATAATGCAAATTATGCATTTAATCATATTTTAACTGTCAGGTGTTAAAGAGATAATATGCGGGTTAATTAAAAATAATGGCAGATACTTGCTTATATAACATAATATAATTTGCTGATGCATACGTTAATTAGTTAGTAATTCCATTCTATCCACACTGTGTAATATTATTACTGGGTGGAATCCTTTTCAAAAATCTCACCGAACACGTTGAAGAATAACAATCGGAAAATAATAGTAAACAGGGCCTACGATCTCGTTATATGTGTGTATTATATACGTAACGTTATCCGGTGTTTTTTGAAATTTTAATTGGAGATAAACCCTACTCGTTACCAGTTGGCGGCATGGCGAACTGCTTCACTAATTTCTTTAGTAAGTTCAATGTTTTATTTTTCTCAAAATTTACCGTAACCCACTTTAGGAAACGTACCCGCTCGTCTAGTGTTATATGTACTATCACTGACATGCATGATAGTGTCTTTCTTGATGCGTTCAATCATGAGTTTAGCGATACTAGCAATGGTGAAGGAGAGAAATGTGAGTGATGAGTATTTAAATTATACCGAGACACTTTGTGCTTGGAGTACGAATAATTCAATAACAAGGACGGTACGTGCACATTTTGGAGATACACTTACCTAATAAAGTATAATTTTAGAGCTATGGAGGTGAACTTGATTGGTCACTCGATGTGCAGTACTACGTATTGTCATCATTTCACTGGACGTACATAATCGCGCAGACTGTCGGAGGATATGCCTCCCAAAAGTATGGCTCAAAGTTAGTGATAACTTTAGGTATCCTTGTAAGTTCGGTTTGCACCATCTGCATACCACTGGCCACTGCTGGTTACGTGTTGGTGATTATTCTGCAGCTTGTACATGGATTGGCACAGGTTTGCAGTTTGAGCGTCTAGACTAACCGCACAATAACTTTTTTAAGGGGTTATTATGGCCGTCATTGTACGGTGTTATCAGCTGGTGGATACCATTTAAGGAAAGGAGTAGGTTTATGTCGTGTTTTCAAGGAATTTCGATTGGTGCAACTATTTCGCAGGCTACATCCGGTTTCATTATCGCATCAGTTGGATGGAGATACATTTTCTACATTTGGGGAGGAATAGGTGAAGTTTTAACAACTAAATTATGTTACTATTTAAATCCTTTAGGGTTACTGTGGTGTTTATTCTGGCAATTTTTGATGTACAACAAACCTGAAATGCACCCGAGAATTTCGGCGGAGGAATTAAACCACATTAAGAAAGGAAGGGAAGAAGTACTACAAGGTGGTAACCTTAAAGTGCCGTGGCTGTCAATCATATGCTCTCTGCCAGTATGGGCAATCGCTGTTTCATCCTTTGGAAGGATGTGGTACGTTTCAGTCGTGACAATGTATGGCCCCACTTACCTTAAAACCGTAATTGGTTTAAATGTGCAAATGGTTCGTGACAATTTTAAAATGAAGTAGTATCAGCACTATTGAATTTTACAGAATGGGTTATTGTCTGGTAGCATTTCAATGGCAGCATACCTAGCTACATTAATTTTCTCATTCATTTCCGACAAGCTACTAACCTACCGATTAATTTCCACTATAGCGAATCGCAAACTCTTCACTGCAATAGGTGAGAGAAGATCATATCGATTGATATCTAATTAGTTTTTAGGACAAATAATTCCCGGACTTCTTTGCATTTCAATGAGTTACTTGAATTGTAACCTGACCTTGAATATAGCCGTGTGGGCCCTTTCACATATAAGTATAGGTGCTTGCTTCTCCGGTGCAATGGTGAACATAGTTGATGTCGCACCAAATTTTACTGGCCCTGTAAGTAGTATAATCCAAACCATTTTGATGACACCAAATATCTTATCAACGTTAGTTGCGAAAAGGTTCTTCGAACAAGGGGCAAGTGTGACATTTTCCTTTGGTTCATTTTTTAAACTTTTCATATTTCAGAGCAATGTTGAATCGTGGGGAGGCATATTCAACACCAGTGCTGGAGTTGCATTCGCAACGTATTTATTTTACTTTCTGTTTGCTTCCGCTGAGGTACGTGACAAATATATGTATTTTGAAAATAAGTGTTGCCTATGTTTTACTCATTAGGTGCAAAGCTGGGATAAGGCTGTTTCCAGTAGAAGTGACGGTGACGAATTGGAGGTATTGACATAACTATGCACGCTAACTGTTCCTGTTCTTTGGATTTAATAAATGTTTTCTTTACAAGTCTTTTAAACCTGAACCGAACTGTAAGTCACTGTGTTACTGAATCACTAAAACGTTAATAATAGGTTTGTTTGGATTCTAGTGCCGAACAATACCGTTAGGTATCTAATAAGACAAAACCGCCAAGTCCAACTAAGATAATACCCCACGAAGGGTTTTTCCTTTTAGGTGTGCCAAATAGAAAAAAAAAGGTGACTAATAGCTTCTGTGGACGTTTTGCTTTCAAAATTACGTATATAAACAGCAAGTCATATGACGATTTAGTTTCATTTACCACGACTATATCTTTAAGCGTAGGTTTATATAGTTACCATTCATATGAATATAATTATTACTTTTGATTAGCGATTTTAGGGTTTCTTTTTATATTTAGACACTTTTTAATTTACCTTTTTTGATCATAACTACATATGAATCGTTTTAAAACTGTGTTCTGTTTTGTAGAAAATGTGAATAGTTTGGTAAAAATAGTATATTATTCAATAAGCATGTAATGATAGAGTAGAATACTATAAATTTTCTACGGCTTGCTTTTTACAGACCGAAATATATCTATAGTAATCAAAATAGCGTTAGTTGTCAACAAACGTCAACCGGTAATAGAGAACTTGCACATGTCTTGAATATTATATAATAAATCTGGTATATAATGTAAGTAACAAGTTTATAGAGAGCTGTTGTTAATTATTTCAATTTAAAACTTTATATTTTTAGACTATTACATAAATAGTTGTTTTACGTATCTTTTGAAAACCGTAAAGTATAACTTTTTTTTGACATCTGTCATAAACAATTTTACGGCCGCATTTACTTTACAACCGCTTTTACTTTACTTTACGGCCGCTACAATCACTCTGCAGGTGACATGTTTTCAGGTAACTGTCAAAATTATGAAATTGTTTTTTAAATTAAAGTTTATATCTTTTTGTGATAGTCGCCTAAAAAATGTTGTGTGCACCTCGGTTAAAAGTTCTTTTTTAGCCTCATCTGATTTGTTAGCCTCGGCTTTCGCCTCGGCTGCAATCATCAGATTCGGCCAAAAAAGATCACTTTTACAACCTTGATACACAAATAACTATTATTGAGATATTGGGGGTTGAAAATATAAGAATGGGAACAGCATATCACGTGCGCGGATACACTTCAACGGTTGGTCCACGTCACACGATCCAAATCAGCTGGAGCGAAACCACAGTATACGACATACGTCATTCGTAAAACGTGTACTGTGGCGAAACTGTCGAAACCATTATAACGTCGTATTATTACACGTCTGGGCGTCTCATTTGTGCATGTGTCGCAGTGTTTTGAAGTTTTGAATACAATTTTGTAGAATTTTATCACGAAAGACACACAAAATTATTTATTTACAATGGAATCAGGTTATATAAAAGCACAATCCGATAATTTGCCAAAAGTGGGCAGCATGGTGTTAACGTCGCGTCGTATCTAAGTGCAAATCGGGATTTTGTAGCAGAAATGAGAGGCGTCAAAGCAGAAAATATATTAAGTCGCATACCTAAACTTTAACGATTATTTAACATACCTACAAGTATAAGCTATAATAAGATTGTTTAGAACTTTAGATAATAATTTTAAATATGAAACTCATTGTGTTATAGGTATTGTGATTAAATTTAATGAGCAACTAACTAATTTCTTTGCAGTTCTTTATACAACAATGAATAAAAATGACAATAATAAACTATGTATTAATTCCTTCGCTTTTGTAACTATGCATTTTATAAAATGAAATGAGTTTTGTACAATAAAAATGTTATCTAATCGAATAAAATGTTGAGCATTTTACATATCTCTCTACGCATAATTTGACACCAAAAATTTCGTAACTTTTCTATGGAGTAATCATATTTTATCTGGCGTTTTATCTGTTGTATTTGTACACAAAAGTACCACACAGTATTTGTAAGACATTTTTCTAACAGAGCGACAGGGCTAGTAACTACAATGGCTAAAAACAATATCGTTCCAATGCATTTTTTTACGCGCTTGACAAATTGGGTCGTGTGACGTCACACCCAAAAGTGCGCGCTCTAGCAGCGTTTCGGCGTAAACTCAAATCGTTAAATTCAATCAAAATTTTCACCAGTTTTTTGGAAGCTCATATGGGAATGTCATATATCAAAATTTTTCTAATTTTTTGTACTTTTTTTTAATGCAATAAACAAAAACACGTGCAAGTTCTCTATTGTTCTGTCAGATCAACCACGCCTTTTTAAAATATCTGCATTTGATTGCCCGGCAACCGTTAAAATAAAAAAAAAACATTCCGCGTGAAAATTATTACTTTTCATTGCGATTTTTATGGTTTCTTTTTATATTTAGACACTTTTTTGATCATAACTATACATATATGAATTCGAATTGTTTAGCGCTTATAATAATGTATTGTCACTAGACATGGGTCATATGATTAATTGAACCCGTGAGTAATGGACCATTGGGTAATAGGTGTTATTATCTATTCAAAACTAGCGAATAATAAGCATATTATTAAACAGTCGTAGACAAAAACGTTAAACGCGGTGTAGTTACACTTACAGGAGGGTTTTAGGAAATGACGAATATTCAAGAAGCACGAAAATTCTGAAACATACTTAAAACAACTTCTGCGGTATCAAAATTAGGCTTGATTGTACAATTTATTACCTTATCATTTACCGAGGTACTTGTTATTGTGGAATCGTTTGCTTGAAGGCGTTCAGCAAATACATGGCTAATTATGGAATCCAGGATGAATTAATAATCAAAGTAAAACTGGAAGAGGAATAAAAATTTACAGGATATGAAGAGGTTCTGGTCCGGGAGCCGGCCACCTTTTTTGCAATCAATTAATATACTTTTTATACTTCGTGAGCGGCTTTATTTTAACGAGACGCCAAACTTTTTCCTCTGCGAAAATTTTCGCAAATGGGTCCTACGGGGTGCGCAGGAGTAAAACACGTTGATGTGGTAATTACAAAAAATTTATTAATATCACTTAATTTTTTAGCTAACTGTGAAGTTTTTTTTGTAAGTAATTCAAAATAACATTTGTCCTACAACAAAAATGAGCCCATCAAGAGTTTCCCCATCTGAAGACATGTAGGTATTAGCATTTTAACGATAAGGTCATAAAACTAATTAATGTATGCGTAATTTATGAGTGATTTGACCTTTCTAAGATATTACTGAGGAAAGTTTTGAATGATGAAGAATGAAGACATAAAGTCATTCTTGTTCCATATTAAATATCTAGGTACCATCACCGTTCACTATACATATTCTTACATGTATCATTTCATATGCTATATGTATTTAAAATTAAGAAATAAGGTCTTTGGTTAAGAAAAAAATAAGGAAACATTTCTATTTATACGTTGCTGTATAGTAATTATTGTAATTAATATTGTAACAAACGTTTAGAACCTTTACAGTAAGTTAAAATATGAAACTTTTCAAGTCTCCCTTCCGCTGACACCTTGTATTACACCCGTGAACTTTTTAAGTGACCTCTCCTCCGCGACAAAAATTCAATAATATTAGTACTGTAAATTATCGCTACACATAGTAATCCAGGCGAGTTTGTAAAAAAATCAAATTTTTCGGGAATATAGTCCACTTAGAGCCTTCCTTTTATCTTTATTCTTTTGCGCCAGGTGAATGTGATCCTTTCAATACTGTATGAGTATTAAATTTTTAGGCACTTTCGCCTGGACGACTATTAATTAGGGTGGGGCGAAAAAATTCAAAAATATTTCTTCAAGTCGTAATACCGTGGAAAAATTGCGAATTTGGGAGACTAAAAAAGGACAACAAATTTTTTTTAATCGGTTTATGTCTTTCGGTTGCGCATGTGAATTTTTTCAAATTTCGGCAAAGTTTAGAGCGCATGCGTACCGGAAGATGTCGATGGATTTAAATAATATTTAAACCGTATTTTCTGTAGTTCTACTAAATAAGAATTTGAGCTATTACATTCGGAGAGAGGCTAATTTACATATGTTAAAAACTATCGTAAAAATGCGAATTTTTCCAAATTTCACCAAATTTTAGAGCGTATATGCGCGACCAGAAGATATAAACCGATTTAAAAATTTTTTGTCCTTTTTTAGTCTCCCAAATTCGCAACCATTTCGCGGTATTACGGCTTCAAAAATATTTTTCAATTTTTTCGACATTGTAGTTGGTTAGATTTGTGTACATCCTGTCTGTTGGAGCAGTAATAGTAACGGATACCCATCACAAAGTTTTTTAAAGGATCCTTCCAAATTAATAATAATTAATTTATGTGTTGTGATTTTAACACCATCCTAGTTTACGTTATGTAACTGTTAGTAGTTGTACCCCAGTTAAAGACACGATAAGTGAGTGAAGCAAGAATCAAAATATCCTGCTAAAATATCTGAAATTGAGGCAGTTTTCCCCAATTGAAGAGAACCTACCTAAAGTAATTTATCATATCTACTCATACTCATACTAACTTTAAATAGTAGAATTAATAAGGCGAAATTTCACAATCAACTCATAGACGCAATTAGCACAAGTAAAAAAATACGCATATGCTTGTGTCGCTTTATTATTATTACATTGGTACATTAATATTTGCGTGCAAGATTTATTGGCATACTCTATGTTGATTATTACTAAGTACGTAAATAAAATTAAAATTTTGTTTATTTAATTCTCGTCTTCCTTGAAGTTGTGTTTTTAAAAAGTTATTTCAATAATGCGAATTACGGCAATTAAACAATTTTTGACGGTATTATGAAAATTTGACGATTAATTAAAAATAATGGCCGATACTTGATTATATCTTTGGTTGACGTAACGGCAAGTTTGTAAAGATTGTAAACAAATTTTATAATACTAATGCAACTTCTCCGAGAAGACAAACAATAGTAAACGGGCCGCACTACGATCTCGTTATATGTATGTATTATATAATATTGTATCTTTACTCGATGTTTTGTAATTTTGGGAATTGCAGATAAATTACCCTACTCGATAACGGTTGGCAACATGCCGGACTGCTTCACTAACTTCTTTAGTAAGTTCAATGTGCTAATTTTCTCAAATTTACGTCAACCCACCCTAGGAAACGTACCTGCTCGTGTAGTGTTGTACGTCCTATCACTGACATGCATGATAGTGTCTTTCATGATGCGTTCAATCTTGAATTTAGCGATACTAGCAATGGTGAAGGAGAGAAATGGGACTGACGAGTATTTAAATTACACCGAGACACTTTGTGCTTGGAATACGAATAACTCAATGACAAGCACGGTACGAGCCCATTTTGTAGATACACTTACCTAAAGTATAACTTTAGAGCTATGAAGGTGAGCTTGATTGGTCACTAGATGTGCAGTATTATGTCTTGTCATCATTTCACTGGACATACATAATCACGCAAACCATCGGGGGTTATGCATCTCAAAAGTATGGCGCAAAGTTACTGATAACTTTAGGTATCCTAGTAAGTTCAGTTTGCACCATCTGCATACCACTGGCAACAGCTAGTTATGTCTTGGTGATTATTCTGCAGCTTATAAATGGATTGGGACAGGTTCGTAGTTAAGAGTCTAGACTACCCGCACAATAACTTTTTTAAGGGGTTATTATGGCCGTCATTGTATGGTGTTATCAGCTGGTGGATACCATTTAAAGAAAGGAGTAGGTTTATATCGTGTTTTCAAGGACTTTCGATCGGTGAAACTATTTCGCAAGCTACATCCGGATTCATTATTGCATCAGTTGGATGGAAATACGTTTTTTACATTTGGGGAGGAATAGGTAAGGTCTTAAATCGAACTGTGTTACTATTTGAATCTTTAGGGTTACTTTTTTTTTTTAGTCTTATGAATGAATGTAGTAAACAGAACATAGATCATAAAAAAAAAAAAAAAAAAATATAAAGGTTGTAAAAGATAAACTACAAATTTTTAATAGAGCGTAACCAATCGATAGCTTCCGGTGTTAGATCGTTTAATATAGTAAAACCTCCCTGAAATTTAGTCACTGGACAATGGTCAACAATGTGTTCTATTTATTTATTTATTTATTTATTTATTTATTTAGGGTTACTGTGGTGTTTATTCTGGCACTTCTTGATGTACAACAAACCTGAACTGCACCCGAGAATTTCCGCGGAGGAATTAAACCATATTAAGAAAGGAAGGGAGAAAGTATTACAAAGTGGTAACCTTAAAGTTCCGTGGCTGTCGATCATATGCTCTCTGCCAGTATGGGCAATCACTGTTTCAGCCTTTGGAAGGATGTGGTACATTTCGGTCGTGAGAATGTACGGGCCAATGTACCTTAAAAAAGTAGTTGGTTTAAATGTTCAAATGGTTCGTGATAATATTAAAACGAGGTAGTATCTGCACTATTGAACTTTACAGAATGGGTTGTTGTCTGGCAGCATTTCAATGGCATCATACCTAGCAGCATTAATTTTTTCACTAATTTCGGATAAGTTGCTAATCTACCGATTAATTTCCACTATCGCGAATCGCAAACTCTTCACTGCATTAGGTGAGAGAAGGTCATATCGAATGGTATGTAATTAGTTTTTAGGACAAATAATTCCCGGACTTCTTTGCATTTCAATGAGTTACTTGAATTGTAACCTGACCCTGATTATAGCCGTGTGGGCCCTTTCACAAATAAGTACAACCGCTTGCGTCTCCGGTATAATGGTGAACGTAGTAGACGTCGCTCCAAATTTTACTGGCCCTGTAACTAGTATAATCCAAACCATTATGATGACACCAAATATCTTATCAACATTAGTGGCGAAAAGGTTCCTCGAACAAGGGGTAAGTGTGACATTTTCATTTTATCCATCTTTTAAACTTCTCATGTTTTAGAGCAATTTACAGTCGTGGAGAGGAATATTTAACACTAGTGGCGGTGTTGCATTCGCAACGTACTTATTTTACTTTTCTTTGCTTCCGCTGAGGTAAGCGACATGAATAAATATCTCGAAAGCAACTTTCCTACTTTTTTTTTAATTAGGTTCAAAGCTGGGACAAGGCTGTTTCCGGTAGAAGTGACGGTGACGAATTGCAGGTTTTGAAATAACTACGTACGCTAACTGTTCCTGTTCGTTATACTTAATAAATGTTTTCTTTACAAGTTTTTGAAACTTCAACCAAACTGTAAGTGACCGTGTTACTGTTCAATCACTAAAACGTTAATACCTACGGTTTGTTCGGATTCTAGTACCGAACAATAGCGCTATTGAATAAGCAATAGCTACATATACTATAACTGTACATTGTGGCCCATCGAAGCTTTAATGCCCTTGCAAAATATGTATCACAATATACCCCTCCCCATTTTAAAATAAGGGTAGATGCTACTCCCTCTAAAGGGTGAAGGTACAATTATGTGTAAATATGTCCCCCTGAGAACAAAACTCTACTGGTCCCAGGATGTTTTTTTTCATTTTTACATACAAAGTCGTAAATGCTGGACATGCTGGACTGTTTTCGATGGGCCACCCTGTATATAGTGCTATAAACTAACTATGTATGTCTTACTTTCAAAATCATATAAACAGCAAGTCAATGGGGATTAGGTCTCATTTAAGATGGGAAAATTGAAATTATTTTTTCCTGCTTCCCAAAAAAAAATCGCAAAAATTTTGACGCAGATTTAAAGTGGCACTTAAAACGTTGCTAAAAACAATTTTTTGATTACAATTTGATAATTAATAAATTAATTACAGGCATTTGAAATTCTAAATTTTGAAGATTTTTCGCGCATGCGATTCAGATTGGCTATCTTCGGCTACAATTTAATTTTAGCAACCATATTGCTTTAAAACCCGAAGATAGCCGATCTTAGTCGCATGCGCGAAAAACCTTCAAAATTTCGAATTTCAAATGCCTGTAATTAATTTATTAATTATCAAATTGTAATCAAAAAATTGTTTTTAGAAACGTTTTAAGTGCCACTTTAAATCTGCGTCAAAATTTTTGCGATTTTTTAATTTGGGAAGCAGGAAAAAAATAATTTCAATTTTCCCATGGGGTACCCCTAGCGTGGGACACAAGGTATACAAAATTCATTACTTCTTGAAGAAATAAAACATTTCTCGTTGCCACTTCTTTCAATTGTAACAGAATTTACAAATTTCTGTCGTTCGAGGAGTGAGCCAAAGGAA
This sequence comes from Pyrocoelia pectoralis, assembly GCA_036250285.1. NCBI lineage: Eukaryota > Metazoa > Arthropoda > Insecta > Coleoptera > Lampyridae > Pyrocoelia > Pyrocoelia pectoralis. The sequence continues at coordinate 39,253,306 of CM070079.1, read as the reverse complement.
CCCCATCACAGTACCATTCCACACTCCCCTTATCTACTGTGAAACTTGTTGAAGACACTTTACAGCATTTGTGCAGATCCTCACTTGATGGAAAGCTCGGTAATGCATAGATTTTATTCTTTATTCCTGTAGGTACTTCCGATAGTTAAGAACATTGTTGTGATCACACATTATTCTGAGCTTTTCACCAGGCAAATAAATCAAAATATCGCTGCTATCAATATAAGCCCATTTTGGCTAGTCCAGAGGCAATAAATCGAAGTCTTTCTAAGGAAGATGGATTGTCTTTTGACCAACGATACCTGCAACCGTTGTGAAGTGGTTCGTAATGAGCAAAAGGAATAGTGGTTTTCCGTTTTTAGATATGTAACTGCTTTCCCAAGGTCCGGAGTTTATTATCATCGCTTTGACTGTATCAAGTCAGTGTCAACTGCATAATATTTGTAAAGCTTAATTCCCACCTAGTTGAGTTAACTTAGGAAATTGAATTCCACGGCCGGTTTTTAACATTACTGTCAGAAACATAAGGTTATTATAGGTACAAAACACAATGAGTTTTTTTTAAGTAAGCGTAATGAATTCAAAATTTAACGTCAACATATATGTTTCCTTTCATTAAAATATGTAATTGCTACGAATGCATTAAAAATACACGAAATTTAAGTTCAAGAATTTAATTAATTGAGCAGTAAACTGGCACAAAACTTTCCCGTGTTAACTATAATGACGTATTAAATAAAAAAGTTTTTTGCGTAGGTACCTACTAACACAAAATAAAATAGTTTTTGCGTAATAACTCAAAAAAATAAAATGTGTAGTATTTTTGTACTCACAAAACGATTTCTGATTTTCTTCTGAAATAATATACAGGGTATGTCCTAAATATGTTTAATAGTTCGTTAATTTTCGGCTAAGCCGGAAGTAAATTGATATACTTATACCCGATTCAAAGAGTCGTATGTCCTCTACTTCACTGTATAATTTTACTTCTTCATCTTTGTTAGCAAAAAAGTTATGAATTTTTAAAGTATTCAACTTCAAAAATTCATCTCCATTTCCCCTATGGGATATAAAGAAATAAATGTAGTGCCAATAGTTTTAATCCATGATGTGTCAGTAATACACGAAGGGGGTAAATGGTAATAAAAAATAAAATACTCAAAACCTCCCCTTTGACAATGAATTTAATATGTAGAAAATGTCAGACTTGATGATAACAATGGGATGAGTGGTTATGTTTTTTGTATAGTAAGTCCACCGAAGTGAACTGAAACATTAGCCCCGATACTGTGATCGGCAACACTAATGGTAAATGAAGTTAAACAATTAAGTGGTAGTCCTCTGCTACTCACTTTTACAGGGTGACTGACCAACATTAATCGGAAGGAAGATTTTTTAAGAAAAACACCTCGTTATTAACCTCAACAAAGGTGAAAAACATATGTAAAGTTTGACAAATTAACAATTTAAATTTAAAGGCGACATGTTTCGAGACCAAACTAGTCTCATTTTCAAGCAAATATGATTCAAAAATTAAACTAACGATACAAGATTCATCGAAAATTGAGTGTCAAAAGGGTAAAAAATTAATTGAAAAGAACAAAGCACTACTTAAATGAGATGCATAATAACAAAAACCGGAGCCAAAAGGGCCCGGATTAATTTAATAAATACATTTTAACGAAGACTAAAAATTTCACAAACAGCCATTATGCGTAACAATTTTGAAGGTCTAAAAGAATAGTTTTCATGAATTATATTATATGACATTTCAAAAGATAAAAAAAATGCTCGGATCAGATTTTGAGAAAATCGATTTTCAATTTTTGACCAATTTTGGGCACCAATCAATTGACCACGTTAAATTTTTGCTTCTTATCAATTATAATAAAATTTCTGTGGATACAATTTCCAATTTTTCATCGTTAATTAAGTTAAAGCGTTCTTGAGCTAAACCCTAAAAAGGAAAAATTTGGAGAATTGTTTTTTTATAGGCCTTAGTTTTAAGTTTCATCAAAATCGGCCTGGTAGTTTATACAGCTCCACTGTCATAACGCACCCATGCACACACAGACAAACATTTTTCAAAGATGGTGGTTTTGGACTCAGGAAAATCAAAAACGTTGAGATTCATCAAAATCTCGAGTTCAATTTTTTTCCGATTACATTACTTTCCCTACAATAGTTTTTCCGAAAAATTTCAATAACTATTCAGAATTGACCATACAAACTGCATATCAGTGGAAAGCTTATAAAAAACTTAATCGACTCGTGAACAGAAATATAAGGGTGTTCCATTTATAAAAAAAGAGTTACTCGACTTTTTTAATCATTTATAATGGCAGGTACTTGCTTATATACAGGGTGATTCACCACTATTCCCTCGGTCTCTTGTGCCTAAAGGGTACAAGATATCAGCTTCATTTTTTGGTGACATATGTAAATTGATAACAACTATTTTTTAAAATTATTTTCAATTATACAGGATGCTTCACAAAATTGTAATATATCAAAGTTAGGTTTTTTTAAATGCAACCCCCTGTATTTTATTGAATTTTTAGATTATACGTTAAAAACTAAGGTAACTTTATTAAACGTTCCCTATACCTATCGCTTACCAATTTTGAGAAAATTGTGATTTTAAGGAAAATATTCAATTGAAACAACCCCTAATAACACGGATACCACTTACTTTCAGTAACACAAATTTATATCGATTTATCTTGACCTTTAAGGCTTTCATTTGCACTACGTAGGATTTCAATTTTTTGTACAGGGTGTTTAGAAAAAGGATTCATATTTTATATTTTTCAAACATCAAAAACTCACTTAACTTAAATGGAACACCCTGTATGTTTTTATTCTATGTTGAATAACTTTTCATTTTCTATCAAAAACTATGAGTAATAGATATGTTTAAAATCAACGATTAAAAAGTTATTAAGATTTTTCTCTAAAATTTGTATGGAAATGGTTTTTGTTTGCATTCTAGTAGGGCATGATTTTTTTAATTGTAGTTGATAATTAGATATGTGATCAAAACTTAATTAAAAATGAAATTGAAGCAATGGAAAAAATAGGTACTGTAGTAAATGCCATTTTTTCCTATGCATAACCGCACTCGTTTTCAAGAGATCTTCTAACGTTATGGTGTTATAATAGCAAACGCATCCTTTATTCTAATCTTCATGTCATCAGCAGTGGTAGGTGGAGTGTTGTAAACTACATTTTTAATGATAATAATAATAATTATTATATCTAAACAAACTTCATCAAGAAGACTCGAAAAAGTGTTGTTCTAAAATCCGTAAAAATTTTACTCCGTTCAAATTTCCAACAAAAAATCAAAATTCTCCCAAATACATGAGGCTCCACCGCTTTTGGCGGTCAACAGTGCGATCCAGGTGACGATTTAGTAATGAAAGTTATGTCAGTTTACCAAGCCGTTATGTTGTGGAAAGTGGATTCGTCGGTAAATAAAACATATTTAAAGAATTCATTTTCTTCTCCAACTTTTTCGAGACTCCATAATCAAAAATTCAACCTTCGTTGAAAGCCTCGTCCATATAAATTCTGGCGAAGTTGAATGTGATAAGAATGGTGTTTATGTTTTTTTCAAAAATATTTAGATAGACAATTCCTCAATAAATGGATTGGAAGGAGGGGTCCACAACACTCCACCTACCACTGCTGATGGCATAAAGATTACAATAAAGGATGCGTTTGCTACTATAACACCAGATATCCTGAGAAACGTTAGATCTTTTGAAAATCGAGTGGGGTTGCGCATAGAAGAAAATGGTCATCATATTGAGCATTTACTATACCATTTTTTCCATAAATGATTACTTCTTGTTATTAATTTCATTTTTAATTAAGTTACGATCCCATATCTAATTATCAACTACAATAAAAAAAATCATGGCCTACTAGAATGCAAACAAAAACCATTTCCATACAAATTTTAGAGAAAAATCTTAATAACTTTTTAATCGTTGATTTTAGACATATCAATTGCTCATAGTTTTTGATAGAAAATGAAAAGTTATTCAACATAGAATAAAAACATACAGGGTGTTCCATTTAAGTTAAGTGAGTTTTTGATGTTTGAAAAATATAAAATATGAATCCTTTTTCTAAACACCCTGTACAAAAAATCGAAATCCTACGTAGTGCAAATAAAAGCCTTAAAGGTCAAGGTAAATCGATATAAATTTGTGTTACTGAAAGTAAGTGGTATCCGTGTTATTAGGGGTTGTTTCAATTGAATATTTTCCTTAAAATCACAATTTTCTCAAAATTGGTAAGCGATAGGTATAGGGAACGTTTAATAAAGTTACCTTAGTTTTTAACGTATAATCTAAAAATGCAATAAAATACAGGGGGTTGCATTTAAAAAAACCTAACTTTGATATATTACAATTTTGTGAAGCATCCTGTATAATTGAAAATAATTTAAAAAAATAGTTGTTATCAATTTACATATGTCACCAAAAAATGAAGCTGATATCTTGTACCCTTTAGGCACAAGAGACCGAGGGAATAGTCGTGAATCACCCTGTATACTATCATTTGCTGACCTACGTTAATTAGTTGGTAATTCCATTCTATCCACACGGTGTAATATTATTACTGGGTGGAATCCTTTTCAAAAACCACAACGAACACGTTGAATAATAACAATCCGAAAATAATAGCAAACAGGGCCTACATGTCGATTATTACTAAGTATGTAAATAAAATTAAAATTTTGCTTATTTAATTCTCGTCTTCCTTGAAGTTGTGTTTTTAATAAGTTATTTAAATAATGCGAATTACGGCAATTAAACAATTTTTGACGGTATTATGAAAATTTGACGATTAATTAAAAATAATGACCGATACTTGATTATATCTTTGGTTGACGTAACGGCAAGTTTGTAAAGATTGTAAACAAATTTTGTAATACAATGCAACTTCTCCAAGAAAAGAAACAATAGTAAACGGGCCGCACTACGATCTTGTTATATGTATGTGTTATTTAATATTGTAACTTTACTCGATGTTTTGTAATTTTGGGAATTGCAGATAAATTACCCTACTCGATAACGGTTGGCATTTGGCAACATGCCGAACTGCTTCACTAACTTCTTTAGTAAGTTCAATGTGCTAATTTTCTCAAATTTACGTTAACCCACCCTAGGAAACATACCTGCTCGTGTAGTGTTGTACGTCCTCTCACTGACATGCGCGATAGTGTCTTTCATGATGCGTTCAATCTTGAATTTAGCGATACTAGCAATGGTGAAGGAGAGAAATGGGACTGACGAGTATTTAAATTACACCGAGACACTTTGTGCTTGGAATACGAATAACTCAATGATAAGCACGGTACGAGCCAATTTTGTAGATACACTTACCTAAAGTATAACTTTAGAGCTATGGAGGTGAGCTTGATTGGTCACTAGATGTGCAGTATTATGTCTTGTCATCATTTCACTGGACGTACATAATCGCGCAAACCATCGGAGGTTATGGATCTCAAAAGTATGGCGCAAAGTTACTGATAACTTTAGGTATCCTAGTAAGTTCAGTTTGCACCATCTGCATACCACTGGCAACAGCTAGTTATGTCTTGGTGATTATTCTGCAGCTTATAAATGGATTGGGACAGGTTCGTAGTTAAGCGTCTAGACTACCCGCACAATAACTTTTTTAAGGGGTTATTATGGCCGTCATTGTATGGTGTTATCAGCTGGTGGATACCATTTAAAGAAAGGAGTAGGTTTATATCGTGTTTTCAAGGACTTTCGATCGGTGAAACTATTTCGCAAGCTACATCCGGATTCATTATTGCATCAGTTGGATGGAAATACGTTTTTTACATTTGGGGAGGAATAGGTATAGGTAAGGTCTTAAATCGAACTGTGTTACTATTTGAATCTTTAGGGTTACTGTGGTGTTTATTCTGGCACTTCTTGATGTACAACAAACCTGAACTGCACCCGAGAATTTCCGCGGAGGAATTAAACCATATTAAGAAAGGAAGGGAAAAAGTATTACAAAGTGGTAACCTTAAAGTGCCGTGGCTGTCGATCATATGCTCTCTTCCAGTATGGGCAATCACTGTTTCAGCCTTTGGAAGGATGTGGTACATTTCGGTCGTGAGAATGTATGGGCCAATGTACCTTAAAAAAGTAGTTGGTTTAAATGTGCAAATGGTTCGTGATAATATTAAAACGAGGTAGTATCTGCACTATTTAACTTTACAGAATGGGTTGTTGTCTGGCAGTATTTCAATGGCATCATACCTAGCAGCATTAATTTTTTCACTCATTTCCGATAAGTTACTAACCTACCGATTAATTTCCACTATCGCGAGTCGCAAACTGTTCACTGCATTAGGTGAGAGAAGGTCATATCGAATGGTATGTAATTAGTTTTTAGGACAAATAATTCCCGGACTTCTTTGTATTTCAATGAGTTACTTGAATTGTAACCTGACCCTGATTATAGCCGTATGGGCCCTTTTACAAATAAGTACAACCGCTTGCGTCTCCGGTACAATGGTGAACGTAGTAGACGTCGCTCCAAATTTTACTGGCCCTGTAAATAGTATAATCCAAACCATTTTGATGTCACCAAATATCTTATCAACATTAGTGGCGAAAAGGTTCCTCGAACAAGGGGTAAGTGTGACATTTTCATTTTATCCATCTTTTAAACTTCTCATGTTTTAGAGCAATTTACAATCGTGGAGAGGAATATTTAACACTAGTGGCGGAGTTGCATTCGCAACGTACTTATTTTACTTTCTATTTGCTTCCGCTGAGGTAAGCGACAGTAATAAGTATCTCGAAAGCAAGTTTCCTACTTTTTTTTTAATTAGGTTCAAAGCTGGGACAAGGCTGTTTCCGGTAGAAGTGACGGTGATGAATTGCAGGTATTGAAATAACTATGTACGCTAACTGTTCCTGTTCGTTGGGTTTAATAAATGTTTTCTTTGCAAGTCTTTTAAACTTGAACCAAACTATAAGTGATTGTGTTACAGTTCAATCGCTAAAACGTTAATACCTACGGTTTGTTTGGATTCTAGTACCGAGCAATAGCGCTATTGAATAATCAATAGCTACATACATTGTGGTCCATCAAAAATTTAATACCCTTTCAAAAGATGCATCACAATTTCTTCCCATTTCAAAATAAGGGTAGATGCTGCTCCCTATAAAGGGTGAAGGTACAGTTATGATTATGTGTAAATATGTCCCCATGAGAACAAAACTGTACTGGTCCGAGGATATTTTTTTAAATTTTTACATGCAAAGCCGTAAATGCTGAACATGTTGGACTGTCTTCGATGAGCCACCCTGTATATAGTGCTATAGACTAACTATGGCTTTCTTTCTTGCTTTCAAAATCATATAAACAGCAATTCAATGGGGATTAGGTCTCATTTACCACGACTTTATGTTTAAGCGTATAAATAGTTACCATTCATACGAATGCTGCTAATCTGCAGTTATTCTATCTTATATACAAAATCCATTACTTCTTGATGAAATAAAACATTTCTCGTTGCAACTTCTTTCAATTGTAACAGAATTTCCAAATTTCTGCCGTTCGAGAAGTGAGCCAAAGGAACCCCATCCCAGTACCATTCCACACTCCCATTATCTACTGTGAAACTTGTTGAAGACACTTTACAACATTTGTGCAGATCCTCACTTGATGGAAAGCTCGGTAATGCATAGATTTTATTCTTTATTCCTGTAGGTACTTCCGATAGTTAAGAACATTGTTGTGATCACACATTATTCTGAGATTTTCACCAGGCAAATAAATCAAAATATCGCTGCTATCAATATAAGCCCATTTTGGTTAGTCCAGAGGCAATAAATCGAAGTCTTTCTACGGAAGATGGATTGTCTTTTGACCAACGATACCTGCAACCGTTTTGAAGTGGTTCGTAAAGAGCAAAAGGAAAAGTGGTTTTCCGTTTTTAGATATGTAACTGCTTTCCCAAGGTCCGGACTTTATTATCATCGCTTTGACTGTATCAAGTCAGTGTCAATTGCATATATGTAAAGCTTAATTCCCACCTAGTTGAGTTAACTTAGGAAATTGAATTCCAGGGCCGGTTTTTAACATTACTGTCAGAAACATAAGGTTATTATACCAAACACAATGAGTTTTTTTTTAAGTAAGCGTAATGAATTCAAAATTTAACGTCAACATTTATGTTTCCTTTCATTAAAAAATGTAATTGCCACGAATGCATTAAAAATAGGTACACGAAATTTAAGTTCAAGAATTTAATTAATTGAGCAGTAAACTGGCACAAAATTTTCCCGTGTTAACTATAATGACGTATTAAATAAAAAAGTTTTTTGCGTACCTACTAACCCAAAATAAAATAGTTTTTGCGTAATAACTCAAAAAAATAAAATGTGTAGTATTTTTGTACTCACAAAACGATTTCTGATTTTCTTCTGAAATAATATACAGGGTATGTCCTAAATATGTTTAATAGTTCGTTAATTTCCGGCTAAACCGGAAGTAAATTGATATACTTATACCCGATTCAAAGAGTCGTATGTCCTCTACTTCACTGTATAATTTTACTTCTTCATCTTTGTTAGCAAAAAAGTTATGAATTTTTAAAGTATTCAACTTCAAAAATTCATCTCCCTTTCCCCTATTGGATATAAAGAAATAAATGTAGTACCAATAGTTTTCATGAACTATATAATATATGACATTTCAAAAGATAAAAAAAATGCTCGGATCAGATTTTGAGAAAATCGATTTTCAATTTTTGACCAATTTTGGGCACCAATAAATTGACCACGTTAAATTTTTGCTTCTTATCAATTATAATAAAATTTCTGTGGATACAATTTCCAATTTTTCATCGTTAATTAAGTTAAAGCGTTCTTGAGCTAAACCCTAAAAAGGAAAAATTTGGAGAATTGTTTTTTTATAGGCCTTAGTTTTAAATTTCATCAAAATCGGCCTGGTAGTTTATACAGCTCCACAGTCATAACGCACCCAAGCACCCACAGACAAACATTTTTCAAAGACGGTGGTTTTGGACTCAGGAAAATCAAAAACGTTGAGATTCATCAAAATCTCGAGTTCAATTTTTTTCCGATTACATTACTTTCCCTACAATAGTTTTTCCGAAAAATTTCAATAACTATTCAGAATTGACCATACAAACTGCATATCAGTGGAAAGCTTATAAAAAACTTAATCGACTCGTGAACAGAAATATAAGGGTGTTCCATTTATAAAAAAAGAGTTACTCGACTTTTTTAATCATTTATAATGGCAAGTACTATCATTTGCTGACCTACGTTAATTAGTTGGTAATTCCATTCTATCCACACTGTGTAATATTATTACTGGGTGGAATCCTTTTCAAAAACCACAACGAACACGTTGAATAATAACAATCCGAAAATAATGGCAAACAGGGCCTACACTACATGTCGATTATTACTAAGTACGTAAATAAAATTAAAATTTTGCTTATTTAATTTTCGTCTTCCTTGAAGTTGTGTTTTTAATAAGTTATTTCAATAATGCGAATTACGGCAATTAAGCAATTTTTGACGGTATTATGAAAATTTGACGATTAATTAAAAATAATGGCAGATACGTGATTATATCTTTGGTTGACGTAACGGCAAGTTTTAAGTATTTTAGATTGTAAACAAATTTTATAATACAATGCAACTTCTCCAAGAAGAGAAACAATAGTAAACTGGCCGCACTACGATCTCGTTATATGTATGTATTATATAATTATTGTAACTTTACTCGATGTTTTGAAACTTTGTGAATTGCAGATAAATTACCCTACTCGAAAACGATTGGCAACATGCCGGACTCCTTCACTAACGTCTTCAGTAAGTCCAATGTGTTAATTTTCTTAAATTTGCGTTAACCCACCCTAGGAAACGTGCCTGCTCGTGTAGTGTTGTATGTCCTCTCACTGACATGCATGATAGTGTCTTTCTTGATGCGTTCAATCTTGAATTTAGCGATACTAGCAATGGTGAAGGAGAGAAATGGGACTGACGAGTATTTAAATTACACCGAGACACTTTGTGCTTGGAATACGAATAACTCAATGACAAGCACGGTACGAGCCCATTTTGTAGATACACTTACCTAAAGTATAACTTTAGAGCTATGGAGGTGAGCTTGATTGGTCACTAGATGTGCAGTACTACGTTTTGTCATCATTTCACTGGACGTACATAATCGCGCAAACCATCGGAGGTTATGCATCTCAAAAGTATGGCTCAAAGTTACTGATAAGTTTAGGTATCCTAGTAAGTTCGGTTTGCACCATCTGCATACCATTGGGCACTGCTAGTTACGTGTTGGTGATTATTCTGCAGCTTGTACATGGATTAGGACAGGTATTCAGTTTAAGAATCTAGTCTAGACTAACCGCACAATACCTTGTTTAAGGGGCTATTATGGCCGTCATTGTATGGTGTTATCAGCTGGTGGATACCATTTAAAGAAAGGAGTAGGTTTACATCGTGCTTTCAAGGATTTTCGATCGGTGTAACTATTTCGCAAGTTACATCCGGTTTTATTATCGCATCAGTTGGATGGAAATACATTTTTTACATTTGGGGGGGAATAGGTGAGGTTTTAACCACTAAATTGTGTTACTATTTAAATTCTTTAGGGTTACTGTGGTGTTTATTATGGCAATTTTTGATGTACAACAAACCTGAGATGCACCCGAGGATTTCGGCGGAGGAATTAAACCATATTAAGAAAGGAAGGGAAAAAGTATTACAAGGTGGTAACCTTAAAGTGCCGTGGCTCTCGATCATATGCTCTGTGCCAGTATGGGCAATCGCTGTTTCATCCTTTGGAAGGATGTGGTACGTTTCGGTCGTGTCAATGTATGGTCCTACTTACCTTAAAACCGTAATTGGTTTAAATGTGCAAATGGTTCGTGACAATATTAAAACGAAGTGGTATCACCACTATTGAATTTTACAGAATGGGTTATTGTCTGGTAGCATTTCAATGGCAACGTATCTAACTGCATTAACTTTCTCATTTATTTCCGATAAGCTACTAACCTACCGATTAATTTCCACTATCGCGAATCGCAAACTGTTCGCTGCATTAGGTGAGAGAAGGTCATATCAAATAGTATGTAATTAGTTTTTAGGACAAATAATTCCGGGACTTCTTTGCATTTCAATGAGTTACTTGAATTGTAACCTGACCTTGATTATAGTCGTATGGTCCCTTTCACATATAATTTCAACAGCTTGTTTTTGCGGTGAAATGGTGAACATAGTAGACGTTGCGCCAAATTTTACTGGTCCTGTAAGTAGTATAATCCAAACCATTTTGATGACACCAAATATCTTCTCAACGTTAGTTGCGAAAAGGTTCCTCGAACAAGGGGCAAGTGTGACATTTTTCATTTGTCCTTCATGTAAACTTCGCATGTTTCAGAGCAATTTAGAATCGTGGAGAGGCATATTCAACACCAGTGCTGGAGTTGCATTCGCAACGTATTTATTTTACTTTCTATTTGCTTCCGCTGAAGTAAGTGACAAAATAGGTGTCTTGAAAGCAAGTGTCCTACTTTTTGTTGATTAGGTACAAAGTTGGGACAAGGCTGTTTCCAGTAGAAGTGATGGTGATGAATTAGAGGCATTAAAATAACTACGTGCGTTAACCGTACGTTCCTGTTTGTTGTACTTAATACATGTTTTTTTACAAGTCTTTTAAACCTGAACCGAACTATAAGTGAGCATATTACTGTTACAATTCAATCACTAAAACGTTAATAAAGGTTTTTTGAATTCTAGCCTCGATTCATAGCGTTATTGAAGAAGACAACATCACCAGGTTCAACTAAGAACCCATTAAGGGTTTTTCCTTTTAGGTGTAAAAGTAGACAAGCACCTGTTTTGATTTTAAAATGTTATAAACTGTGACGATTTAGTCTCCTTTACCACGACTTTCCTTAAGCGTGTAAATAGTTACGATTTGTATTAATGCTGCTAATCTGCAGTTACCTTATATCCAAGATCCTTCATTCCTTGAAATAATAAAAAAATTCGGGTTGTAATATCTTTAAATATTGTAATTCCAATTTTTTTATTACACGCGATTTGATTGTCTTCAACATAATACTAGAACTGCGCCTGAGATTGTCAAAGAAAATATAGTTAAAAACTGGGCGGTACCCCCAGAACTCATAGGTATAATGGGCTGTAAAGTTTTTATAATATTAGATTTATAAGACTTCCTTTTATGCGAAAATATGAACTACAAGAAATTACGATTGTAAGTAAGTCTTATCAAATGGGTAAATTGTTATAATTCTGCAAGCAAAGGGTATTTATTACACAGAGTGAGCGGGTAGGAATGGGCCGAACTTCAGGAATGTATTGTACCTACACGAAAAAATAAGTAAAAAACTCAACTATTGTTATGCGATTGTTTTTTGTTTTCCAGTTATACAGCTTGTTTCAGAGTAAGCGCCTTATTTTTTTAAGCCACACTATTGGTACTACTTTCAAAATATTATTTGGAACTAATATGTTTCAGGACATTCTCTACATGATGGTGATATCAGATTTTTAATTGAACCAATTATTTCAAAATGGCGACTTTCAATTTTTTTTAAATGAAATGATATCATTTTTTTTTATTATTGGGATCCTAAAAACATTCTTAATATTTCGTTTTTCTTAAATATTCATTTCTTTCCCTATCAAAAAGTAAACTAACATTTGAATTTAGTAGCACATGAATGTTTTACACCCGATGTAATTTTTGTCCAAATATCAAGTAGCAATAGATCCTTCGATCTATTGGCTCCATTGGACGACGCGAGATTTCAATTTATGTACCTATTGAAAATGAAGGAAATCATTTCGAGCATTTTTTGTAAATTAATATGTACCTAATTTTTATTTGATGTAAATTTTTAATTTTGAGTTTCAAAAAGTAGATGGTTATTGCAAAATAAAGCTTAATTGGTTTGTTTTGTGTCTACCGTTACTTCATATTTGGACACAAATAACATCGAGTGTAACCATTGATGCGCCACTAGATTAAAATGTTCGTTTGCTTTTTAATAGGGAAAGAAATGAATTTTTAAGAAAAACGAAATACTATCGTAAAAAGAATGTTTTTAGGATCCCAATAACAAAAAAATTATGGAATTCCATTAAAAAAATTCAAAGCCGCCATTTGGAAATAATTCATTCAATTTAGGTGGAATTTTATTAAATAGTCGAATTTTGGTCCATGAATGCACCATGTATACACAGTGTGCTGAAACGCAAGAAGTCGAATACCTAACTCTTTTTTTATAAATGGAACACTCTGTATTTCTGTTTTTATAAGCTTTCCACTGATATGCAGTTTGTATGGTCAATTCTGAATAGTTATTGAGATTGTCCGGAAAAGCTATTGTAATTATGAAGAAGTTGTTGATTTTTGCAAGTAGGCTGCTGTCAGCGAATATTGCAACTGATATGACAGTTAATTTAGATGCTTCGAAAGATGTTTGTGTATTTATTTTGTTTATTGGGTTTCCTAAAGATATTAAAGAGTGTAGTGCTTGGGTCAAAAATTTGAGGACATTACATTGGAAACTATCATACATTATGTTATTTCAAAGTAGTAATTTTGGGTCAAAGTTTAGCTGAACCTAAAGCTTTTACATTTTGGGGAGTGATTTTTCCGGATAAGTTCGGCACAAAAAATAAAATATGACATTATATTCTTTAAAATAGTAATACAGTTATAAAAGGAAAGCAATAAGGACACCTTTTGATTGGTTATGTGGTGCATCTTTCATAATACTTTCGAGATGCCCAAGAATTTATCTCTAAAGCATTAAAAAAAAACCTTGCTTCGTCTAAATTCCAAAGATTCGCAAAAAGTAATGGAATCTAACCACATTCCGTGCACAATTGCATTTTCAATAGATAATCTCAGCGAAAATGTTAAGATTTCATGGGCAACCTAACATTTTGGATTGAAAGGAGGAATGAATAAATTATAAGAATTAACAGAAAGTACTGTTTTAGTTTAGAAATAACATAATCAATACGTAACATTTATGAAAGTTCTGATCAGTCAGTTGAAAGCTTCGTTCAATATTGTTAAAATTTAGTTTCACTCAGATTTCAATCTGTGATTTAAAGTCTTACACTTGAGAGTTCAAAACTTGTTACGAATTCAAGCCCAAACTAATAAATCTCTTTTCATGTACATGTTGGCGTTACGAATTTGTCTTCGACTGTTTTCCTGTTGGGTTTGTGTAGAAACGATGTTCTTGAGTATGATGTAATGTTTTTGTTTTCGTTCACTTCATTCCTTCTAGAACGTATTTGTAAAAGCTTTCTACGTTTACGTAATTAAATCAGTTTATTTTTCGCTCATTCTCTAGATTTATTTAAATTCTCGTCATCTTAAATGCAAATTCAAGGAAATGGGGACACAGTAACTCTAAAAACTGCAAGGATTAGATTAAAGTGGAGAGGAAATACTTCATTGTCAAGAGAAAATTTCTTACTATAGTTCAACCTTTTTCCTACTTATACAATACAAGGTAAGCGAGTTAAGTTACTGCTTGAACACTGCGCTGCTCTAAATGGTGAATTTATTTAAATTTCTGTAGAGGAATCTTCTGTATAACGGTTTTGATCGCGAACTCAACGGTTGTTAGGCGTTGTTTCATTTATTTCACTTATTTTGATGAATAAACCACCTAGCGTTGATAGGATTATTGAAAGTGACACTGAAACTAGTACGAATGCAAAATTGAAACCGACAAACGAGAAAAGGAGACCTTTAGGCAACTTTCCTACATTGTTGTGAACATCAATTCCTAAGTTGGAAATCAATGTCGTTCAACGCTTCATACTGAAACCGTTAGATGGCGACAGTCGTTTCTCAAAGCTCCCAATAGCGATCTAAAGCGCTGTTTATCTTTAACAATCTCACAAAATTTGTAAATTGGCAAATAAAAATAATACAAACCCCAAGCGGAAGATCTAATCGTTTATTTTAGTACGCAGGGAAAGTATAACGTTTAGTCCGTATCTAATTTAATGAACTCTCGTACACATTTTACGATTGCATATAAAGTTTGCGACTCTCTGTCTGTGAATCCATTAGCTTTTGATAATCCTTTGTTACTTTCATCCTAAGTCTATTCATCCGCCTTCATTTACACTGCATAAATTTTCCTATTCTAGTAACGTCAGGGATCAGAACAAAGGGTCATTTAGAGCTTTCACTGCTTTCACCTTTAAGAATAATAAACGGTTCAGGTAAATAAATAATGTTTTCGCTTACATAAGCAAACCATACCATAATTATTTTTCTTGTATCCAATGTTATACTTCTTTATATAATTTATTATTAATGTTGAAAATTCCAATACGTCTTAGAAATAACAAAACCGTCAGGAAAATCTGCACCTTAGTAATGACATTGCGCTATAATTCAGTTGCAATTTTCTTTTCCTGTTGACAATCCCGCTCAGTTTTTGCTTACTTCATACAGGATATTGTATATAACAAACAATAGTGTGAAATATAAAGGAAAATCCACAAAAGAAAGATGTTGGCAATGACGTTAAATCGGGGGTTGGAAGTAAAGGGTGATCGAAGATATCCAGTAAACTCTCGATTCGAGCCAATTTGTAATGTTCTATTTATTGCACAACGTAGGACATGTCAACATTATAATATGCTGCCTAAAATCGTATTAAAATTAAGTCTGTCCCAAATTTGACGAAGTTCTCTCGCCAATTAGGTAAAGTCGTTCATTATATTTGTCAGATCCGTTCACGAGGGGAGGTAAATACATTTTTCTACTCACATTCCACCTTAACAATCATTTCAGAGCTTTGTGTCATGAAAATAGTAGATTATGTACCTATATCTGAGTTGGTTTTTGCTGTTACTCAATGGTGGATCTTATATTCGCCAACAATATCTTGATATTTTATGCGAGAAAAGTCATTTTTAGGTAGCAGGTTTCTTATGAGGAAGATCAGAATATTTTGGCTTGCCCAGCTTGTTTACGAACGTTACATGTTTCTAAATGAGACGAAAAAGAAAATAAATCCTTGAAATTTTGAACGAACATCAAAGGGGTGGCAACAAACTGTAAAAGTTTGTGGCCCAAATCATTGTATTGATAATAATACAACATTTTGGAAGTAAAAGGGGATAATTAACCGTAAATTTAAGTGTTGTGGGTGTTCTAAATGTAATGGTCGGAGGAACTGTCCCCTTTGAGTAAAAATTTAATAGTTATGGAAATGGAGATAAAAAACCATAGATATTAAGAATTTGTGTATCTAGAGAAGTTGTTGATGTTCTCGTATCATATTTAAGGGTGAAGTAATCTGGAAATACTTCTAATATTACTAACATTTGTTTTGGGAAACATAAATCCTTTAGGCTTTGAAAAACTTAAGACTTCAAAACGTTTAATTTTCGGAACACAGTGTTTAAATTTTACCCACATTTTCCTTTAATGTTAGTATGTTAATATTATGTTATATGTCGATAAAAAAAGATATCTCTATGCAAAGTCAAGATAACAACAGGACAGCACGGAACCTAGGATGGTTCTAAAACGGCGAATCTTTCGACAACAATGGGACAAAGTTTCATTTTGTGCCATTATTGTCGAAAGAGTATAGATTACGTAATTATAAAAATGACAACTACAGGGTGTCCAGAAATGAAGGTGCCAAACAAAAATCCCAGTTAGTAGACATTATTTTATGTCGATTTAACCCAAATTACCTTAGTCCAAAAATGCTTCTTAAGCGAGCTGGAGCTCCTCATAGATGGTGCCATGAAGTACTTTTTTTTGTAATATGTATTGAAACAGGCGGCTGTCATGTAGAGCACTTACTGTAAAATTTGTTGTTTTTGATTAACCTGATATAAGAGTAATTTAGTTAAATAAATTAATAAGTGATTACCTAATTTATTTAAATTTATTTTTCTCGAGAAGGGTGCATCCTAACGATTTGAAACAAGAGCACATTATTTGTAGAAAAGACCCTAGAGAATTCGAATTTGACACAAAAAATGTCAAAAAAATACAATCCAAAATGTCTGCGGCCCCTCCAACATGGGACACTAATGGCCGCAGCAAGGAAGTATTATTTACAGCAACCGATGTGTGATCAGAAGGTCTGGATTCTGGATTACGATGGGAGGGTGGTCATAAGTCCACGCGCACGTAGGCCTCCTATTCGGGCCCTTTGTGCTGCCTCCCTGACTAGAGTCACTCAGCCCCGCAACATCACTCAAGCCACCCTGATCAGAAGGTAAGTCATTGTGCAAAGTTTGGACATTTTCGATCGAAACGTTTTTGAGATATTACAAAAAAAAGTACTTCATGGCACCATCTATAAGGAGCTCCAGCTCGCTTAAGAAGCATTTTTGGACTAAGGTAATTTGGATTAAATCGGTACAAAAGATAATGTCTACTAACTGGGATTTTCGTTTGGCACCTTCATTTCTGGACACCCTGTATATTGTGGTATCATAACAATTCTTATACCGCGCCCTTTTAAATCTCAGCCCTTGGTGCAAATTCACATTTGAAAACGTTTCGTAATGTAGGCCTCCTATAACAAGGCCTGTACAAAGTAATTTTATAATAAAAAGGAAATGTTAATCAAACATGAACTCTCTATATTTCTCGAAAATTAAACATTTCAGAACATGTAAAAGAGGTTTAAAAGCGAATAACAATTTATTTCTTGTAATTGACATTAAGGGTTTAAAGTTAGTATCTTCAATGACCATTGAAGAACGAGAAGTAAAAGATTAATACATTAGGTACATAAAACCTTCAGGGAATTTCATTTCCATTCCCCTTTAATCTGCCAACATTTTTCTTTAATTAACTAAAAACCAAAGCTTTTATTCAATATTCAAAATGTTGAAGATGACTGACATAAACGAGATCACAACTGTAAGTCTTCTTAGTCATACTACACATAATTATTAATGTTGCAGTCTATAGATGATCTAGTTTTAAAAAGTTATAATCTGCATATTTCGTTGATTTTTCAATTTCTAGGTGGAAACAAACCCTTTTCGTAAATTAAACAAACTAGTGTTTGGAAGGCTTATATGAGAAACCTAAAGCAAAGGAGTTACGGTGTGAAACGTCTTTAGGAAATGTACGCAAGAGGGCAACAAAATGTTGACGCTGTACTTAACTTTTTTTTAATATTTGGAGGGAAAAAACTTTGGCTGCAATAAACAACCGGAAAACTCGCGCAAAAAGAATAAGAAATGCAATGGCTGTGACGAACAGTGTACCAACAATTTCTGATTTTCTCCTGAAATAATATACAGGATATGTCATAAATGATTATAATATTTTGTTAATTTCCAGATAGAAAAAAAGAAATATGTATATTATAATATACAGGGTAGGAAATAAATATTTTTAATATTTTGTCAATTTGGTATACTTATTATAGTCGATTAAAAGAGTCTTATGTATGTACTTGACTGTACAATTTTACTTCTGCATCTTTGTTTGCAAAAAAATTATGAATTTTTAAAATTTTTAACCTCAAACATTCATCCCACTACACCTATGGGAAATAAAGAAATAAATATAGTGCCAATAGTTCTTCATGAACAACATGGCCACATTCATCTTTTATTATCAATTATAAGTAAAAGTTCTTGCCATCCTTTGGCTACACTTTACAATTTTCAAATTTTAATTAAGTTAAGCGGTTCTTGAACTAAACCCTAAAGAGTAAAAACTTGGAGAATTGGTATATTGGACGCCATTTTGAATTTAGCAACAAACTAAAAACGGCGATTTACTTGCAACCATGTCTACTAATAGAGGGTTAATAGAAGTAAAAAAGTTACTGCCAATAAGTTATAAGTTATTTTATACTCTCATAAAAGTATAATCGTCTTAACATTTAGAACAATTTGATGACGTTTCGCCATAAAATGGCTTTTTCAACTCGAAATTGCTTATATTAACAAACATTTAATAACCGAAATTATTAAAAAATGTTTGTTAATATAAGCAAATTTCTACTTGAAGAAACCATTTTATGGCGAAATGTCAAATTGTTCTAAATGTTAAGACGATTATTATACTTTTATGAGAGTATAAAATAACTTATTGACAGTAACCTTTTTTACCTTTATTAACCCTTAACGAAGACGTCGTTCTGCCGTTAATACTAAAAATATTTACATCTATAATGTCTACTAATTTTTTAATAAGGGAAATTCGTTTGGGTTAAAATTTGAATGTTTGCTCCCAAAATAACGCCCCTAGTTTCGGCCCCTTGGGCCCATTTTGATGAAAAGCTGGTTTTACCGACGAATTTTTTTTAATAGGGCTTAGTTTTAGATTTGATCAAAATCGGCCTAGCAGTAGGTATAGGCTTCACAGCCTTGCATAATCGTACCCACAAAAGCATAGCTTGTACGTTCAATCATGTTTAGTATTCCAAAACGTTTAAGAAAATAAACATAAAAAAGAAAAATAATAACAAGACATTTTTATCCCAACTGAAGGATAAAACACCTCAGCACTGAATTTATGATTTTTCCAAAAAAAAACATTTTCCAACCTTATATTCCGCAAAATATTTGTATCTCGATGAGTAAACCCTTAAATTTTAGCGTATACTTAATTATGCCGAATTTAATTTTTTATAGTCGCCGCCATTGTTATATTATAATCATTTACGAAGTAGTAAATGAGTAGATGAAAGATCGTTTAAAATAATAAAATGCCTCAATTACAAGTGCTTCATCGAGTGCTGAAAATACTGCTCGAGTAACCTCGTCAAATTTTCCGTTGCCCTCAAATCTGTATCTTTACATAAATTTTACTTTTGCAAAACTCGAAAATAAGGCACCACAGATAAAACAAAATAATTTATTATAGCATAAAAGAGAAAAGAATGCACGCAAGAGCAAGCGGAAGCAAGCAAAATTTTCTCACCCCCGTTTAAACCAATACGTAAACTGCTTCCAATTAACAGCGATAAATTCTAACAAATACGCCCATAACGATTATATTTGATAAATAATACGCAATTTACTTCAATTATGAGTAAATATAACAAAATTAATCAACAGATGCGAGCAGTACGTCACGTGTTATACTCATTTTTCCAACATGTGCGTATCAGGCGATGGTTACAAATTAGAGAAAAATTTCAATTTTCAATAGTTTCACAAAAAACATACGTATTTTAAATATCGTACCTACCTTTACAACGTCCGGGAAATGCACCCCTCGAAAGGCTTGAAACGTTCCATTTTACCCTCCTGAGACGCACTAATTTTTAGAAGCGTTCACGTTTCGTTCCTTTTATTTTTAACACTTTAAACACACGCTTGAGGCAGGCACTTCGCGCAAAACTAGAAAATAAGAGAACACACATAAAACAGAATAATTATAGCGTAGGTAAAAGACAGAAGAATGCACGCAACAGCAAGCGAAAGCAAGCAAGATTTTCTGACCCCCGTTTAAACAAAGTACGTAAACTGCTTCAAAATTAACAAAACTAAATTCTAATAAATACGCTCATAACGATTATATTCGATAAGTTATAATTTACTTCAATTATAAGAAAATGTAACAAAATTAATCAACAGATGCGAGCAGGTACGTCACGTTATTCTTATTTTTCCAACATGTGCGCATCAGGCGATGGTTACAAATTAGAGCAAAATTCGCTTTCAATTTGAATCAAATCACATACGTATTTTGAATATTACGTACCTTTACAACCTCCGTGAAATGGGTTCAATTTTATCCTCCAGAGACGCGCTAATTTTTAAAAACGTTCACGTTTCGTTCGTTTTATTTTTAACACTTTAAACACACGCTTGATTAGCGGCAGGCACGTCGCGACGCGTTTAATAAACTACCGCTCGTTCGATACAATTACAATGCATGTGTCGATTGTTAATCAAAAACCAGTTTAACTGAAGTGTGTTTGGAATTCGTAAACCTGCGCACATTAGAAAAAGTTAGAATATTATTGCTATCCACACCTTCAGTTTTGCATTTTTCACATTTAATATTTAAAGAAGAGACACTAAATAATATTACAAATTGATAAAGAGTGTCATGGCTGCAATTGTTTCTATGATAATAATTTAAACTGATAGCGTTAACCCGGTTGAGTATTCGAAAAATTTTCATTTGGTGTGAGGATCGTAGATCCTTTAGGCATTGATAGAATGTGAATCACGCAAAAATTCCAAATTTATGATAATCTTGTAGACGTATAAGCCAATTTAGGGGTAGAAACCTGTGTTAAGTGAAAAAAGTACTTAATACAAAAATAAAGCGGAGGTTCATTGCTTCGGATTAGCGACCCTAGGCGTACTACTATAGGTATCAAGGTTGAAATAAAAGGTCATGGAGGATCAAGTGACAATGGATTGATGATTAGTTAAGGCAAGGTTAAACAGAATAATTCGATTATGATTAAAGCCCAAAATTTGAAATTTAGCAACTGGAGTGTCAAATATGTCTATTTTGGATGTTGGTATGCTCCCTTAGATCAAAACTCAAGTGATTTGGGCGTCTCTAGCACACAATCTGTAGGATTACGTCATCGGCTCAATGTAACCCTAACATGTTCCCTACCCTAACGTAACAACAAAAATTCAAATCTTAGAACGTTTTACAGTGTAAGTTTCCTATAGCAAAAGCTGTACACAAGATTTTATTGAAATATCACGTTTAAAGAGAGCAGGTCATGCTGGCAACCTTGCGCTTGAAAAGTAGGGTTGTTGAATAGCAAAGGTGGACCACTCTCGAATTCTGTGTGAGACAAATAAGCGACTGCCTATCCTAGAGAGGCGATCTGATTCACTCATCCCTCAATTTATATTAGGGAAGAACGACCGTATCTTCTTTGATGCGGAAGTGACATCTCAACCTCAAATATTCATCTTCACGGATGGATCTTTTCCCACTGTATTCCAGTTAGAATTGGTAGGATTTACGCTTAGTGGTGCATAATATAAAGAACAAAACCATTAGAGTTTCCAGTTACAGCAAGACTGCCGTGAAGGCACTTGGTTACTGTAAAATTACCTTTAGGTGGGTTTTCGAATGTCACCACACAATAGAGCAAATAAGAAGCAGCAACACCCTCGAGCTGGTATGGGTTAAAGGGCATGCTAGAACGAAAAGCAACGAGAAAGTCGATGAGTTACCCCGACGGACCTCAAAAGAGGTGTTTTATGATCCAGAGTCGGATCTCCCACTTACAGTATCAACTGCAAACCACTTAATAGGTAACTCAAGACACCCAAACTCAGCACAGGGCTAGGCGTAAGTTGGTGTTAAATTGTCGTCATGCGAGAGAGATCTTCACAGGACCATCTCGTAGCCTGGCGAGTTTTTTGCGCAGAGCTACCAAGAAGGAACCTGCACCTACTTGTGAGCATACTTTCTGGGTGATGTAAACTAAACAAGCATATGTATCACATGGACTTGGTAAAATCACCATCTTGTTGAGGATGTTATATAGACGACGAGACGGCACACCACATACCTTGTGTGCCCCGTACTAGCATAACTGAGACGATCTATGTTGGGGGTAACCTGGTTAGAGTCGCTTCCTCTTGCAGCATCCTCAGGTTCATTATTTCACGTGTGGGGAGATACTCCAAAGGGTCTATGTACGCGTGGATTATGTTCAAATCCAGAATCCAATCCACTAGGATATGTTGATCTATATTGCATAGTGTTATTTCGAGCTCCCGATCACCCTTCATAGAGTACAATAGTTCGTTATTTAGAAATAGTTTTGGAAAACCTTAGAAAGTGTTCAGGACTCAAATACTATTGTTAAACGTTAAACAAGGAATGCTTTGTATAAAGAGTCAGTTCTACTTACAACATATTGGAGTCTTATTTAATTTTAAATGCATTCAATTATATTTACACATAAAATTCCTCTAGAATTTTTCATATGGCTTAATTAATTAATCTATTACGCCAATTACTGGAGGATTTATTGGGCGCGTCAGTTTTAAGTAAGTAAGGGCTTTTGGAATCAAAGGGGTGTACTAAATTGAAATATTATTGTGTACGTTTTGGAATAAAAGTTTGCCGAAGCGACGGTTTAAAACGGCCTTTCACAATTATTTGAACTAATGCTATCTGTAGTTATTGATCGTTCACCCTCCTTTTTATGTACGTTTCATACACCATTGGACGCTTGCCAATTTGCAAAAATTATCTGACTAAAACACAGCTATATGGAACACGAATCCTGCTTATTAAAACAATAGATGAAATACAGCAATCAGTGCCTATATCAACAAGTTCGATTACGATAGAAACATCCAGGCTTTAATTATTTAACTAAACAGGCGAGGACATTAGTGTAGTTTTAACTAATGTATAATGGTCGATGTCGCGCTTCTGATGACCCCAATAAATACAACGCTTTTCTATCGCGTAATAAAACAGTGTGTCTGCAAACTTTTTACTAATCAAATTATTGCAAACAGTCGTTCAAATATGAGAAGTATCTACTAATTCCAAATGGCGCCACGAGTCAGAATCGTATAAATTTAAAAATACGACACTTTAAAAAATTTTATTCTATGAACGAATTAGTCGTTCAAGAGAATTATGGTATTACTAGGTACCTTTATAGGAATAAAATACAATTATTTCTAATTTGAGTTCAATATTACCAACACTTGCTCTTCTACCGAAAATGGTTGAGCTTTAAAACTAGGTACAAGTAATCTACACTTGAAAGCTAATAAGCCTTCAGCTTCACATTATAATACACGCTTTAAATATTACTCTAATACTAATAACCGCATTAGAAGCTCTAGACAGTTTGTTAGATACTGCGTAACACAAGTTAGAAAGTTTATAATAGGTAGGTATTACTATTTTGAGATACTCGCAGCTCTTATCGTTGAGAGAGAGAGACAGAGGTAGTGTTTTCCATCCACAGAGTTTGTATTTTCTTTTCTGCTAAAGCTAGAAGAATTTCGAATTTCTTTTAGGAATGTGGCAAAAACTCCTTTCAATTTACTTATTACAGAAACGATATATCCAAAGGAAAAATTCCCTGTATGGTAATACAATAAAAATATTTCTCTGGACACTTTACACCTTTTAATATTGACGATACTTTCTGGAAAGAGCTTCAAAATTTATAATTAATATTTTACTTTTCATTAAACTGACTTCGTTAAGCTTTTGATGAAAAACGAATATAAAATTAATAAAGTAAGAAAGTGTTTTAATTTAAAGCTTAAATTTATTAAACAATTATATTTGCTCGTGGTTTCCACTTTAAGTCCTGAAACTGTCTAATGAAAGGTTCCTTTAATAAAGTTTAATTTGTTTTTAAAAGCAATTAAGCTTAGGCCTTCATATTCATTAAAGTGTTTAATACCACTGTTGATCCATCCAATACTAATTAAGCCAATTTGAAAATGTAGAGTGATAAAAAGAAATAACTTTATTTATGTTTATATTGTTTATGTTTTATTAGTTTCTCAAGATTCTTTTGTGGAAGGCATTTTGGAGAGGAGAGCGGTAAGGCTTTGATGTCCCAGGATAATCTTGTTTTAAATTAATGCTTCCGTTTTACATATTTGCTGTTTACGTGTACTTCAACTCTTCGTTTGCTACGTTATCCATGCGTTACGATTACGTGTTGCAAAACATTGTATTGATAATAGCAAATACGAGGGACAATTCAATATTATTGGGAATGAAGAAATTAGGTAGGCCAGGGAAAACAAAAAACGTAGCCTCGGTAGAGTTTTCTTGACATTTGCCGCTTCATTTGCGCTAATTTATCTTAAATAGCGTTTGAAAAAGATAGTTTTAAGTTTCGGAAGAGTAGTGAAGAAATGGAGAACATTTACGCACAATGATTTATTATCACTTTAATAAAGGTTTAACTGCGTATAACTGCGAAGAAAGTGTGAAATCAACATTTGGCGATCAGGTCACTTCCTTCCCAACAACTAACAGATGGTACAAGGAATTCATACGTGGAAGAACTACAGTTGATCACCAAAAGGGCGCAGATCCTCCCATTACCGCTGTGACAGAGGAAAACATTGCTACTGTGAAAAAGATTATGGAAGCAGATAACAGAACTATACGCCGTAATAGAGGCTCAACTGTGAATTGGATCGTCATCTGTGAAAACAACAAGATTATTCTAAACGAGCATCCTCCCTACTCCCAATGTTCAACCTATAGCTGCTTGGCTTAGAGTATTTAAGTAGTGGAAGGGAAGAATAGCAGAAGGCAACTACTTTAAACATTTATCTAAAATAAACTTTTGCAAAAGTTGCCCTGTTTCTTTTATTCGCAATAATAATGCCTTGTCCCTCTTATAATAGTGTAGATATCATCAATTACAGATGGCACAGAACTTGAAGTTATAATTTTTCAGAGTTTAAGCGCTTCCAAAGAAGATTTATACAAGCACAATTAATTAATTTCAATTAGTTTCATAGTGAGTATTCAAATATGCCTTGTTGAAAGGTCAAGCAAAACTGTATTCGAAGTTAAGGGGGTTAATTTCATTATCTTTTCATGTTTGTACAACGCTCAAAGCACGACTACCTATATGTTATGTTTTATCCAAAATAAAGCAAAATGGATTTATTGTCTTGACGTTATATTAATTTTAAATGAAACGACATGTATTAAAATTTGGAAACGCGGCTAGGCGGACATGAATTTTGCGAACTTGCCTATTTCAATTTCAAACCCTTATATGGAACTTTATTAGAAGCCACGGATCAGACAAAAAATGACTACTTACTCATGTCTAATGGGGTCAGAATAGAAACAAATTCTTTATCTCATGAGCTTTTTTTATACGATGACGTTTAATTTAATGGTATTGTTTAATGAATACCAACTTGAGGTGTGTAAATAAAATTCTTACAACTACAAGCACGATCTAAACAAAGGATCAATGTGTGTTTGTGGGTGGTTTCTGTAGTTTCTTGTTTCCGTAGAGGTTCTGGATATAGATAGGCAAGGACAGTCGTGTTTGCCAAATTGAAAGTGAAATGAGGGATGGAGCTTAAATTGTCATGCAGCTGACTGTATATGATATCACATCACGTATTTGATATAATTTTTTATACTGCCAATGATTTAAACATGATACCGTCCGTGTTCTATAAGCACATAGGGGGTGAAACCGCACTTATTCTTACGTGCAGTGCAGTAAGTAAAGTTAGTGGGACACTTAACAATAAAGTCACTGTAAATAGTGATCAAAACAGTCAGCAAACGCTTGGTAGGTAAGTGTTGATTCATGGATTATTTTAGCTGAATTTAGAACGCGACACAATAAGTTGGTGTCTTGTTGCTTATTGTGTAGTATATACGTTGGTGTATGCATAAGTTTTTTCCGGTTATATGATACAGAAAACTACGTAATTTTCAAGGGAAATTAATGTTTGTTTTATTCAATGTATTGGCCATCGACTTCTGCACATTTCGCCCATCTTTCAGGTCACTTAAGAATAGAATGCCAGAAGAACTGCTTGTCTTTTGCGGCAAACCATTCGTCGAGCCATTTTCCAACTTCCTCGAAATTGCGGAAGTGCTGCTCTGCGAGGCCGTGCCCCATTGATGCGAAGAGGTGATAGTCAGATGGCTCCAGGTCTGACGAATACGGCGGGTGCGGAAGGATGTACCATTCATGCGAATTCAAGATCTCTTTCACTGGTTTTGCTGTTACCATGTCTTCTGGTCCATTCCGGTCGTCTTTCGATTAATGCGTGGTTTAAATTAATCATTTGTTGGCGATAGCGTTGTGTATTAACGGTTTCGCCGGGATTCAAGAGTTCCTAATACACAATACCGCTCTGGTCTCACCAGACACAGACCATGGTCTTCTTGCCGAAGCGATTTGGCCTTGGTGTTGAAGGACCGGCTTCGCCAGGTGAAAGCCACGATTTTTTTCCGCTTGGGTGTTCAAAATAAATCCATTTTTCGTCACCCGTCACAATTTGATGAAAAAATGATCTCAATTCGTGGCGTTGAACTGTTGAAGCAGCACTTCACAAGTGACTTTGCGATTTTCCATTTGACGTTCATTCAAATCGTGTGGGACCCATTTACCGAGTTTGTTGATCTGTAAACGTCGTCTGATTGTTTCTTGTAACACATGTAATGCTTCTGCTAATTGTTGTTGAGTTTGAGTTGGGTCATCATCCAATAACTCTTGCAATTGCTCGTTTTCGCATTTTTGTGGTCTACCAGAGCGCTCACTGTCTTTCACATTAAAATCGCCACTTTTAAATTGTCGAAACCATGTCTCACATGTTCTAATCGATAGAGCGTGTTCACCATTTATGTTTTTACCAGCAAACGTTGACGTTCAGCAGCCTTTTTCTTTTGATTAAATAAGAAAAGCAATGCGTGCCGCAAATGTTCTTTTTCAGGCACAAAACATGATCACTGAACGATAAAATAAAGACGTCAGTTTTTGGCGGACTCAACTTGTATTGTGTTTGTAGTTTAATGTCAGACGAACAAAATGACGTATATGTCAATCTAGCTGACCTGGCGAACTTCGTACCGCCAATAAAAGTTCTCTGAACTGAACCCTTAGAGGGTAACTTTTGAAAGAAGGTGAAGTACATGTCTTATGGATTTCAATATAGGTACTTTTGAGCAATTTTTAGATTTCCATCTGGCCCCGTTACCGAGATCACGTCAACCATTTTAAAATGTCAACTCTTATTTTGACCCACTCAGGGGATGAATTTCAAAAATCCGCTTCTAGTGGGTGCCTATATCATTAGGGAAAGGTTCACTGAACATTTCAAGTTTCCAGGTTCAGTGGTTTGGCCTGGGCGTTGATAGATCAGTGAGTGGGTCAGTGAGTCGGTCAGTCATCACTTTATCCTTTTATATGTGTAGAACAGAGATTAATATGCTACGTACTTTTCGCTGGCGCCATCTCCTAGTTAAACCGGAAAACACTTTTGCATACGATACTTGGTTGATTAAGCTACAAGTTTCACTGTAGTAGTAGTCATTTTCATTTCGGAGGCATTACACACAAATTTCTTACACATATACGTTTAATATAACGCAAATGATCTAAACTAAAACACCTACATTTCATTGCAGGAGACAGGCTCTTCTTATTTGTTCGTGACGGAGAATTTCCATGTCAGAATACCTTCGTTGAAATAACATCTAGATTCTATATTTCTTATAGAGGGTGAGCACCTTCATGTGCACTTAGGATACCAAGGGGAGGTGTCTTGCTCTACTTTTACTATTTAAGTAATACGGCACGTCTAACGAATCCGTTGAGGAGTATCCTCGATTTCGACCAGGTTGGCTAAAAGTAATTGGGCAAGAGCAGGCCACTCACAGAGTGGTTTTCTTTATTCCAGTCGTGACATAAGGGATATTAGTTAGTGCCACGCTATATATCTACTTGTTTAAGTTTCCTTGGTAGCTTCATTTACAAAGTTGCCGTAAGCTTTAACAAGTATCTGGCGGATGGACCAGATTGTATCGTACCTTTCACATTTAATTACCCGATTCGTTAACTTTTGTCTCAGCATACCCTTTAATCCAAATGTGGTCGAGTGTTCTTCTCTCGCTAATTTCATTCAACTACTAATCTAAAAGTTTTCAAAGGACCATCGCGTGTACGTACTGTCGTTAGATATTCTCAGGAGCATATTCTACACAATCATTGCGAGAATTTGGTTTCAATCAAACATTATCCTTACAACTTTTGCCCTAGAAGATAATATTCATGAATATTTCCAGATATTGTCTCCAGAATTGACCATTCCACAGTAGGTAACATTGTCAGAAAGACTTGTTAGTATTACTATTAATTTATTGCACCAAGCGATCATCTGTTGCTTCAAAGGCGCTTGTATGAATGCCTCTTCAAAGGATATAAAGCTCTTTGTCTAGGTATATCAGGATTCTACATTTTACTTATAAGCAAGACCAATGCTAAAGCTTTCTGGTAAGTTGATAACGTACAATTTCCCTATAGGTAGCTTAAGTGTCTGATCCATAGCATGGATAAGGTGTGTAAAAAAAGAGAGACCAGAGCTTCTTTCTGCGCTATCCTCTACGGGAACAGTCACACCACGCACCCATACGAGGTGTAGTGTTATCCTACCCCTCAGGAAGTGTGTGTCTCTTAATAATATTTAATTTAGTGTTTATAAAACTGCAAGCAGTTGAAAGGTTCACAACATAACATAATTTAAAGAATTAATAACTAATGTTTCTCCAAAATTATTTTGTGGAATTTCATAATTAATTGCAATAATAAGTACAAATAATTCCACTAATTTTTTTTAAATTATTTAAATTACTTGTATTTATCTATTATTACAATTTGTAGAAAATCTCCTGAGAGCAAGTGCAAGTATAATCAATATACTCAAAATTGGAAATAATGAAAACGGGAAATAATTTAAAACGCTATTTCTAGTTTGACGTGGAGTAGGTACCTATTGTCGGCGTAGCGGAGAGTAGCTTGTAAAAGTTATACCTAACGGTTATATTATTATCTGTCATAAAGAAAAATTGCAAATTAAAAATTCATGCGAAACGGGAAACGCCAAAACTTGATACACATTATAATACTTTAAAAAAAAAAAGTTGCTGTAGGTTTTATGAGGCGTGAAAACTCTGAAAAGAATGTCGTGGCCTTTGACTATGAACTTTTAAGTAAACCAATTTAATTAAAACTTTTCTCGCTACTGCCAAACAAATTGAATTTTGAAACACCATAAAATATAAGCTTTAATCTCTGTCAATATAGGCTTGTCTTAGGTACTTATATAATTTAAAGTTAAAAGAGCTTTCTCGTTAACAAATGAGTATTTCTTATGTGTAATTAAAACATTATTATAAGTGAGGATTTTCCATTATGAATACAAAGCGTAATGATTCTATTTTCCGCAATCTAGTGTATGTTCAGTTTTTTAAAATGCTTCATACAGTATAGCTTCCAATCTTTACATGAATGAATTTTTCAAAAGTCAATTCCCACCCTTAGATAACCGATCCCATTCTTTGTTACACTCAGTTCCAAAAAAATTCACGTTTTAATCAGATCATTCCTTTTAAGTGTTTCTTTTATTTAGATTTTTGTCATCATTTTCATCTGTTTCGTGTGACATCGTAGTGTAAATTCTACGAACATTTTCCCTTTCTGATCTACAAGTACCATCGTCCCACAAATATAGGTTTAAATTACTTGCTACCCTTGGCATCTAGCTAGGTTTTTGACCATTCCGTCAAATGGAATCGTACAGAACCACCACCATCTTTCGGACAACCCCGTACAACAATCAATAAATAGTCAGATAACCCCCCCCCCCCCCCATTACTTCTTACGTAACTAGCATTAATTTCGATTAAATTTTACCTGTGAGAATGGTCAAAATCTAAAGCAACCAACTACTCAGGTCTTTAATTGGGGTTGCTTGAATAGAAATTTTTTTTAATTTCTTTCTATCACTGAAGATCGTAATTATTTAAAAAAAACAAATGGGTTATTCATTGAAGATCGACACTATAAAACTTAATATGTTGTCTATATTACCTTAGGCGTTACTATTCATTGTCGTGGAATTTCCTTAACTTTGACATTTAATTAAATTTTGTACATTAAGCATATCTTTTACAATTGTAAATACTGATGACTAAGAAGGCGCTAACATATTCGCATGCAAATTGCATAAACTAATTTGAAATATGTGCTTGTTACTTATTCGTATAGGAAACTAATTACAATTGCAAATAATAAATTAAGGGTAAAACCCTCATACATACAAAATATCCCGCCGAGATGAAATAAAAGGGGAGAAATGCAATTACAAGAATCATTACCAATCCGAGTAATTCGCTATCACGGTTTGGTTGCACATGATCTTGTTTTACGAGCGCTTCTTACCGTCAATGTCGGTAATATAATTGCGAATTCAGTGGCACTACGTGAATTATAAACGTTTCCACTTAAATACCCAACAGACCTTTAAGTACATTAAAAATTGTTTTCATTTAACTAACTAAACACTTTTTCTTATTGTTTATGAAGTATTTCAGGAGCTTTCTGAACAAGACAAAGCTTTCGAAACAATTAAACTTTGAATAACGGAAAAGAAAGAACGTTGTTTTATTTTAAGCAGCCATTGAATTTTTAGAAGTAATTTCTTCCATTGTAACTGAAAAGTTTCTACACTGCCATAATCGTCTTGGGATGATTTATAAATTAATTTGATTCATTGTACACATAATGGCACATTTCGAAACGGTAAAAAACACTTTATAATATTCGGTTCGCGAGGCATAATGGTAATAGGGTCGAAGAATTTACAAAACGTTTGAGAATTTTTAGATTCCGATGCCCCAAAACTTTTCAAAATTTATATGCCATAAACCTATATCTATTTAATTTATGATATTCTACAATAAATTGCTGTAACTAGCTCAAAAGCTCGAAACCTGTAGGGGAATTTAATATATTACAATTTTAGAAAGTTTGTTAAATTAAGAAGGGTGCGTAAGTTATATTCGGCTGAGCTGAGACACAAATATATGAGCATGAATATTTGATAAGGTGTAGTGTAGTCAAATTATGAAGAAAAATAAAAATATTTTTTTTTTTTTTAGGTTTGGCGGAGGAATGTTGCAGCAAGTTTATAATTTTTAATTCAGCGTGATCACAAAAAAAGTATTGCTTCCCTTTTTGTTTTTAATAATCATTTGTCAGTGGTTTACATTTTTTCATATAGGTACAAAATTATTAACGTTTTCGCAAAATGCCTTTTGCTTCTTCAGATAATCTACAAACACAAGGTTGTCTTAGTGACTAAAATACATGCTGGTGTAAGTTTCATTTGATAAGTTATAAGTCATATTGTTTTAAAAAATTTTTTTTTTTTATAAAAATTAAGGTAAATGCTAGGTTAGGTTAAGATGTAGTGCATAAACTTACTTAAATAGGTGAATATGGTTTTGTTGTTTTTTTTGTTTTTTTTTTTTTCCCTTTTTTCTCTTCCTTTTTTTTTCCTTGGTTTTCTTTGGGGATTCTGCTGAGTTAATTTTACGCTTCAATAAAATTATTGCGTTTTTTTTTTGTATTCAAATGACAGTGTGAAGGTGTTGGTAAGAAAGGTGGTTTCATTATCATGCGCGAAATGTGTTTCGTTGTTGTGTTCGCATAGGTGGCAGTTCAATCTTTTGTATAGGATGTTCCAGATTTGTGGGTTATTTTGTTTAATACATTGTTGTATGTGGTGTTTAGCCTCTCGATGTCCGTTCTGTAGTTAATTGACTGTTTATTTTTCTTTATTTCAATCATTTCCAGCACTGCGCGACTGTTCATTTTATTTTCAATGTGTAATATTCTGGTGTCAGTGAAATTGAAAGAGTGCTGTTTGTTCACGGCGTGCTCATTAAGGGCTGTTTTTGGGTAATTTTGGTTTGTTTGCAAATGTTTTATGGAGTTTTTGTGTTGTATTACTCGGTTTTTCAATAATTGCTTTGTTTGTCCTATATAATAGGACGGGCAGTGGTTGCATTTTATTTCATAGACCACATTGCTGACTTGGTTGGAATCTGTTTTGTCCTTTAGTCTTGTGAAAATTTTTCTTTGTAGATTGTTGTCACATTTATGCGCGACGTTTAGGTTGTGTTTTTTTAAGGTTTTTTCTAGTTTTGTAGTTAATTGGTCGATGTAAGGTAAGACAATGTAATTGCAGTTTTGATTTTTTTTTGTACCTTGGTGTTCTGTGTTGTTGAAATCCACGCCTAAACAATTCGGTTGCAGGTTTATTGAGGCATCAGGTTCCTGTGTTTTTGTTTTTATGTTTTTAATTCTTTGATTTATAGTTTTGTTAATGAAAGTAATGGGATAATCATTGCGTAATAACATTTCTTTTATGATAACTAGATTTTGTTTATGGAATTTTTTGGAGGATAGGATTAGTGCCCTGTCCACTAGTCCGTAGATTACCGATCTTTTGTGTTTTAAGGGAGCGTTTGCGTTGTAGTTCAAATATCTGTCTGTCTTGGTTTCTTTCCTAAACCAATTTGTAATGATATCTCCTTTTTTGTTATGAGTAATTTGCAGGTCCAAGAAGTTTATTTGATTGTTTTTTTCTGTTTCTAGTGTGAAGTTCAACCTGGGGTGGTAACTATTGAAGGATTGTACGATTTTGTCTATTTGGTTTTGGTTTATAATTAGAAAGATGTCGTCGACGTATCTTTGGTACACATTCATACTTGGGAAGTTTTTTAAAATGGATTTTTCCAAGTCGCTTATGACTAGGTTGGCGATGGCCGACGATATGGGTTGCCCCATGGCTAAGCCTTGTTTTTGGGTATATAGATTACCATTCCATTGAAAGTTTGTTGATTGCAGGATGAATTGTACGGTGTTGATAAACTCGGCTTTTGGAATTTTGGTGTACATGCTTATTTGGTGCCAGTTTTCGTTGAGTGACTTTGTCACTAGTTCTAGTGGTATGTTGGTATACATTGATTCAATATCTAAGGAGTACATTTTTTGTTGTTTTAACATTTTTTTTTGGTTTAGGTATTCTTTGAACTTCCATGAGTTGTATATAATGTTTTGGTTTGTTGATGTTACGTTGGATATTATTTTTGCTAGGTATTTTGAAAGTTTGTAAGTTGGATTTGTGTATGATGCAACTATAGGTCTCAGTGGTGCACCTTTTTTATGTGTTTTTGGTAGAAAAAAGGAAGGAAAAAAAAAGGAAGAGAAAAAAAGGGAAAAAAAAAAAACAAAAAAAACAACAAAACCATATTCACCTATTTAAGTAAGTTTATGCACTACATCTTAACCTAACCTAGCATTATTTACCTTAATTTTTATAAAAAAAAAAATTTTTTTAAAACAATATGACTTATAACTTATCAAATGAAACTTACACCAGCATGTATTTTAGTCACTAAGACAACCTTGTGTTTGTAGATTATCTGAAGAAGCAAAAGGCATTTTGCGAAAACGTTAATAATTTTGTACCTATATGAAAAAATGTAAACCACTGACAAATGATTATTAAAAACAAAAAGGGAAGCAATACTTTTTTTGTGATCACGCTGAATTAAAAATTATAAACTTGCTGCAACATTCCTCCGCCAAACCTAAAATCATAAAAACAGCAAGAATGTACCAAAAATAAAATAAAAATATTTTTACATCTGTATACTCTATATTAAAAGCGATTCAATTATTATGGGTTCGGAAATGAATTTTCACAGATGGAACATCCTGCAATCCGGCACATGCTAATGAAAAAAAATTGTTATTAAACAAAAATGTACTATATGGGATTTATTACTGACTTAAACATTCTCTCAGCTTTAAAAACACGTCTATCAAATACACTCCATGAATTTGAATACAACTTTCAACTCTGGATATAAAATTGTGCGCAGAAGATATATTCGTGTTATTTCTTGTCGAATACGGTCGTTTATTTGCATCTCCTGACTATCTGAAATTCACCCTTGTTTATCTGGCCCCCCCCACCACGCGAGAATTAAAAAAATTATAGCTCTGAATTAGAAGCAATTTATGAGCTTTAAAAATCCGCAAGAATAACATTTTGAGCTCGATCCCCTTAGCAGGAATTTCCATATGAAAGTGGGGGGGGGGGGATAACTGACCGTTCACTCAGCCCACCCTCCATCTCTTAAAAACAGCATAGGCATAGGCGCATAATTAGGAGCTCTTTAAGAACCTTTAGTTTCTATTTTCGAGCTCCACCGCTTCCCTTAAAACAACCCCAAAACCAGTTTCGCCGAAGAAGTAACTCAGAAAATACCATTAAATCTATAATATCTTTAATGCATCGAGATCCAGCATTATTAAGCTACAAAAATATATAACACTTCAGCAGGAAATCTACCCCTTCGGCGAAACACACAAGAGGGAACTATGTTAAATAATAGAGAAACGGATCATTTTATGACTGTGTATTATCTTTCGATTTAGGAGCTTTCGAAATATCTATAAACTGACTTTCGCGGTGCAACCCCTAGCAGGAAACCACCCCTTGTGTCACACACGCAAGAAGGGAACTATGTTAAATAATCGAGAAACGAATCATTTTATGACTGTGTATTATCTTTCGATTTAGGAGCTTTCGAAATATCTATAAACTGACTTTCGAGGTGCAACCCCTAGCAGGAAACCACCCCTTGTGTGAAACACGCAAGAAGGAACTATGTTAAATAATCGAGAAACGAATCATTTTATGACGGTGTAGTATCTTGCGATTTAGGAGCTTACTAAATATGTAACACTTCATTTCCACGTTGCAACCCCTTAGCGGGAAAACCACCCCTTGTGCCAAACGCGCAAGAGGGAACTATGTTAAATAATCGAGAAACGAATCATTTTATGACTGTGTATTATCTTTCGATTTAGGAGCTTTCGAAATATCTATAAACTGACTTTCGCGGTGCAACCCCTAGCAGGAAACCACCCCTTGTGTCACACACGCAAGAAGGGAACTATGTTAAATAATCGAGAAACGAATCATTTTATGACTGTGTATTATCTTTCGATTTAGGAGCTTTCGAAATATCTATAAACTGACTTTCGAGGTGCAACCCCTAGCAGGAAACCACCCCTTGTGTGAAACACGCAAGAAGGAACTATGTTAAATAATCGAGAAACGAATCATTTTATGACGGTGTAGTATCTTGCGATTTAGGAGCTTACTAAATATGTAACACTTCATTTCCATGTTGCAACCCCTTAGCGGGAAAACCACCCCTTGTGCCAAACGCGCAAGAGGGAACTATGTTAAATAATCGAGAAACGAATCATTTTATGACGGTGTATTATCTTGCGATTTAGGAGCTTGCTAAATATGTAACACTTCATTTTTAAGTTGCAACCCCTGAATAGGAAAACGACCTCTTGTGTTAAACGCGCAAGAGGGAACTGTGTTAAATAATCGAGAAACGAATCATTTTATGACGGTGTATTATCTTGCGATTTAGGAGCTTGCTAAATATGTAACACTTGATTTTCAAGTTGCAACCCCTTAATAGGAAACGACCTCTTGTGTTAAACGCGCAAGATGGAACTGTGTTAAATAATCGAGACACGAATCATTTTATGACGGTGCATTATCTTGCGATTTAGGAGCTTGCTAAATATGTAACACTTCATTTTCAAGTTGCAACCCCTTAATAGGAAAACGACCTCTTGTGTTAAACGCGCAAGAGGGAACTATGTTAAATAATCGAGGAACGAATCATTTTATGACGGTGTAGTATCTTGCGATTTAGGAGCTTTTGAAATATGTAACACTTCATTTCCACGTTGCCACCCCTTAGCAGGAAAACCACCCCTGGTGCCAAACGCGCAAGAGGGAACTATGTTAAATAATCGAGAAGCGAATCATTTTATAACGGTGTATTATCTTGTGATTTAGGAGCTTGCTAAATATGTAACACTTCATTTTCAAGTTGCAACCCCTTAATAGGAAACGACCCCTTGTGTTAAACGCGCAAGAGGGAACTATTCTTCTGCCAAGAAGGAACTATGTTAAAAAATGTTAGTGTGTAAGACAAACAAACAAAAGGCAGCTGGGACGTTCAAAGTTGATTTTCAAACATTCCACCAAATTCATTTCAAATCAAATTCATTTTCGTTTCGTGTGGTGGTACATCGGTTGTTATGGGCGTATTTATCGATTATCGGTTTTTCAACAGTAGTGTGTTGATGTTCACGTTGTGAAGTTGTGCTTTAGTGTACATACGATGCATTGTCATTGTGATTTCTTGGTGAAGTCTCCGTTAATGTTTTTAAGAGGTGGAGTGAAGTCAGCCCCCCCACTTTCAAATGGAAATTCCTGCTAAGGGGATCGAGCTCAAAATTTTATTCTTGCGGATTTTGAAAGCTCATAAATAGCTTCTAATTCAGACCTATAATTATTTTAATTCTCGCGTGGTGGGGGACCAGCTGAACGAGGGTTCGAAATTCTGGTTGTGAGAAATAAAAAATAATTTTCGAAAAAACGTGAATTTTCCTATTATTCGATCGATATTTGCTATTCGTAGTGACTAATTATCTCCCTTACTCGCTCAACATTATTTTGTAGGAGTTTTTCGATAATGTTCTACAAACCACCATCCTTCTGCAAGTGATGAACCCGTGCGATAGCTGTTTTACTCCCATAATTGTTACCGATCTTTCTTCTTAACTTAACCTATTTCCTACCGAACTTTTCTCGAACATTTTCGGACTCTTACATTTGATTTCTTTATTTTTTTGAAAAAAAAAAGTTGTACGCAATTTACCATAAAACTACCAGAATAAATGTGAGCCAGTCTGTAAACAGAAAAAAGGAAAACATTTTGAGCTATTAGATCTCCTTGACTTCATTCTGGCTTCTATTTTATTCTTATTCTTACTAAAGTTGCATCAAATAACGGCGAAGCAAGAGCCAGATAATCTTAGATTTGGTCTTAAAAATGAAGAGAGCATGAATTGGAGAACGTATTACTTGGCGAATGGGCCAAGAAATATAGTGTGATAAAAATAGGTGTACCTACTTTTTGGTACTTACATGTATTTCATGTTGAGATCCACAGTGGCAATTAAACGAAGATTAAAACAATAAAAATGAAGCACATCAATATCGAAAATATTTAGGGCTACGGTCTAGAAAAGAGAACACAGCAGAGTTTTTATCAATTATGCAAGAGGCGAACGATGGAGTCAACATCTTGAGCTTGAAGGGAAATGGTGCACATTTGGAAATATATTATTTCCACAAATACGTATTAGGTGGAACCCTGTCTTTGAGGGATCTCTCGCTTATCTTCTGCAAAATTCTTTGCTGATGCAATAATGAGATTAAGCTCTCATTTCTATTAAGTAGTTCATGCATATAGACCGTAATATTTCGATTCGTAAATTCAATGAGCAAGAGGAAGATTCCCAAATTTTGGACAATTCACAATATTTAATGAATGACGCTGAATGTAAATAATCATACTTTTGAACGTTTCCTACATACAGTGAGATTTTCAATTAAATTTGTCGAAGTTAAGACAATTAGCTAGAAAACATGGAATGTAATCTACTACATGTGTACCTACTTAAAAAAAAAGCAATAAACAGCTCCATTAGAAGAAGTTTCCCAACAGTTATGTAAAACTTAGATGAAAAATGTAATTTCACCCTCACATTTACATACACAAGTTTACACATAAAACTAAAATATATTCGTGGACCTTTTGCAAAATCGAATTACAATAAACTTCCTTTTCCTTTTAGAAAATGCGAATTCAATATATTTTTATAGCTCCCATATCTTTTTTTATATTTAAACAGCTATGATTACAAATATGAGGCGGAAAGGGGCCACAGTGTGCAAACAGCGAACACCGAACCAAATTTAGAAGAGAATTCTACCGTAATTTAAGAGCACATGTGCACTAAAATCAAACGATAAATTCCTAAATTACAGATTTCATCTTAGGAACCGCAGTTTTGCTTGTTACGTTACCCAACAACGTACAGTATGATTTTCAGCCTACTTGTTTTTAGACGCTAACTTTGAATGAAGCTCGTGAAAGCACATTTATAAGCAGAAAGCTCGTCAAATCGTATTACGTTGAAAATATATACGAAGCGAAGTTGCTGTAAAGTCGAAAAGTTCCACGCTTCTCACTTTCTACACTTGCAATGTAAACGTGTTGCTGTATATTTTTATACATTTATTATCTTTAAGATCGAAATTCGTGAATTTGTTTACATTATCAAGGACTCGTACGTATAAAGTTTTTTCAGGATTATTAACAGACAATCCTCATATTTTTCTATAAGAAAAGTTGGGATCATACGGCACATGGTGCAGTTCGCAAAAGTTGCTTATTTTTTTCCCCTAACATCTGCTGTATCTGAAATTTTTTCATATCATGCATTCAGTGAGTAATTCTCATTTGATATACGATTTTCGCGATAATCTGATTTTTGATTTGTTTTGGGAGGTGAATCAAAGAGAGTTCTTTGGTTTTCTGTACCAATCTTTGTAGAATTAATGTAGGACAGAATCCTAGAGATATTTATTAACATTTTATCAGTCACACGATCTCTCTCACCGCAATTATGTCGTTTGGACTAAAGTCAGCATTATCTTTAGTTCTACACCATTTCTCTTGTTTGTAGCGTTGTTTCCACACTCTCAAAGATTGGAAGAGTGTGGTAATCAATTTCTTTACTTCATCGCAGCCCATAAATTTGGAATCGACTGCAGTGTTCTTCTACGTTGCATAGGGTAGCGTTGTCCGTCCCTTTTTGCATTCTTCGCATCATTGTACCACTTTCTATAAACAGTTCTACAATTAATGTTCTAGCAATAATGACAAGGAAGTCAATTTTGAAGGTATTTTTCTATTTTTCTCCTTTCTGGTGTAGAAAATGGCCTCCAGTTTGAAGTGTCTACAGGATGGACAACGTTTCTGTATTTACATGGCAGTTTTGTAGATGATTTAGTTAAGTCTTCTTCAACACAGAAGAGACAGCATGTTTTAATATTAACCCGTGCTAATCTTGTGCTGTGCACAGTGTGAGGTCCTCCTTGTTTAGAGGTTTGACAATTAATATATTTTCTAAATGTTATTGGTCTTCTTCTGCAGATTTCATGCACATTGAGCGAATTCCCTCGAAGTTTATTAAAAGGTCAACCACCCTTCAGTCTATTGATATTTCTAATACTTGCTGAATTTGTTCGGTCCCACGATATTAACTGAACGAAACACACGCCTGATCTACTAGCTCACTTTAACGCTGAAATACCGTTGTGTAGGAACTGTAGCCCGAATGTGGGAGAAAGACAAGTAGCTTATGCTTCAAAGTGGAGAAGAAAGTATTAGTTATTATATTATTGTTGATCTTACTGTTCCTAATATTATTTGCTTCCCTAATTATAATTACAGCCAAAGTTTAATGAATTTTTTAATAGATTATTTCACTCATATAATATTAACCAATAGAATCTGTTATTACATCGTTCTCATCCAATGACAGATATTTTACAGTGAAAAGACGTATCTGTCAAAATTTACCCGCGGGTAAACGATGAAACGTGAAAATTTAATCGCGAGTAAATTTTGACGTTTCGTTTACAGTTTGCATAAATTGATTGAAGATCTTTTTAAAAATGCAGCGTTTTGGAGATAATTCTACTCTTATTGGTATTCGAAAAATAATCATGCCGAATATCCAACGTGCACGTAAAATACTTGATAAAATTTTGACGTTTCTTTACACAAATACTTTGCTAAACGGAAATACTTTTCGTGCATTTGCCATCCAAAATATCGCGACTTCGTCTCGACATTTTGTTATTATGGCAAATTCACTCAAAATATTTCCTATTATAGCTTTTCCTAGCTTTATGGTGGTAACCTGGCAATATAAAATATTTCCGCGGAAATATTTTCGTCCTGCGTACGAGTGGAAATATTTCTGCAAAGAAAAATAAATTTCTTTGAACGTAATATTTTTCGTGCGATTTTCTTACCGAATATCCCGAAAACGACTATGTTATTATTGTATGAATTGTAAATTTGTGGTTAATCAAAAATAATTCATTCAGAGAATATTTTTCTGTTTCTATTTCTTGTATTTAGTACAAAATAGAAAAAAAATGCAACATTTAAAGATTTGAGTGAAAAGATAAGTGTCCCAATATTATATCGACTCGTTTATAACTATTGTAACATTTCGTTTAAAAATTTAGGCGAGGGAACGTGTAGTCTTGAATTTTAAATTAGATTGAAGCGCATAAAACGTGTTACTACATTCGTGTGCTAGAAAAATTATTCATGATCACGATTTTTAAAGATTGTTTAACGTGTCAAAGGTACACAGGGTGGTTCAATTTCTATATGAATGAATGCGTAACGGAGATACGCTAAAATATACAGTGTCTGTAAAAGTTGGCAACATATGGGAAACTTTTTTATTATTAATTTTACGAAAAAAAGTTATTCTTTATAAAAGCTCTGCATGTTCTAAAATCTATAATACAATCATCAGATATTACATTTTTTCAGTCGTATACGCGGTTTGTCAAAAAATATGAATTTTGCTCAAGAGTAAAGTACCTTTATTTTTAACAATATCGAAAATTGTTATTAAAAAAGTTAATCAGAACTAAAAACTACGTTCAAACGTGAGCGCCTCCTTGAATCCTAGAAGCCATAGGTTCAAGAGAGTTTCAATAAATGCTGTAGGGGTCGTTACCAATGACCCTGTAATACCAAGGCAAACCCGG
Organism: Pyrocoelia pectoralis; assembly: GCA_036250285.1. NCBI lineage: Eukaryota > Metazoa > Arthropoda > Insecta > Coleoptera > Lampyridae > Pyrocoelia > Pyrocoelia pectoralis. The sequence goes on along the minus strand of CM070079.1, from coordinate 39,211,916 downwards.
CGCTGCACCTTGCTAAACATCTATGTTCTTGTGTGGGAAAGTCTTATGCCACCACACCAGTGACATATACGTATCGACCTCTAATCATCATAGCGGGGTCAATTTTGGATATGAATACCAATGGATCTTGAACGCTCGTCTATAAGCATTGTTGGTTATTGCAGGGTTGCCTCCTTTGTGAGGGAGCCATCTCTAGGAGCTGAACGTACCGGTTCATTAATAGTAGACTGGATGCAGAAAGGTACCCCCAAGCGGTTTCTCACACTAATTTTTGGAACGCCTAGAAAAAGGCGCAGCCCTGATCTAGCCGAAACGTCGGCATAACGAAGCACCTGGTGTTTCATTAAACCGGTACATCCAGCTCTTAGAGAAGGCTCCCTCACAAAGTAGGCAACCCTGCAGCAACTTGTTAAATAAAGGAGACCAATTTATCAATCGACCACCTTCGCATTGTTGGTTACATTCTCCAGTTTAAAGCTCAGTTCCTTGGCCTAATGTAATGCTTAGAGTTTTTACTTTCCTCACTACTTGCAGTTTGGCGTCGTAGATTGCTATGTACTTTAGCTTTGTGGTCCCAATTTATTTACGTTAAATAGTAACTTGATTCGCGAGAATCAAAGGAAGACTCCATCAGTGTCCTGCTACGAATCAAGGAGTAAAGGATATCCAAAATGCAAAAAAGGATCATGCATGTAAATGGTATTCTTCCTAAATGCTGCCAGATTCAACACATCTACGAAAAAAATTCTACCAACATGATAAATAGGCGGCTTGTTTTTCAATTTTGGACGCGTGCTGCAATGTACGACTTATGAAACTAGTTGTTTAATATACTATTTAAATTCGATGCCAAATTATCATCGATTTGATTTGAAATTTGTTGTAAGTATGTTCTTGTAATTATTCTTTTAATAGTTAACAGGGTCATCTGAACGGATTGAAAGGTGATAATCCTTCCATCAATCCGTCAGTGTTCAGTGTTGTGCTCAGTTAAACATATATTAAGCCTAATAAATCGAAGTTTAAATCGAATCGTTAAATAAATTAATTGTATCAAATCGCCGCTGTTTAGTATTTAAATTTCATCTCCTTTAATTTATCTACCCAATCCATTACTTTGACTAAATGAGAAGAGTTGAAAGATACTAATGATCCATAACGTGTAGAGAACTGTAAATAGGTAGGTATACCATTAAGATCGTTTCGTAGGTATACATTATTTTAACGAGTAAAACATAAGGTACGTTAGCCTGCTTTTATATCACCGCTATCAACTGAAATAGTCGTGTTGCGTTTTTTAACCCTAAAGTGTTTAATACCAAGCAAACTGTTACCCGCAAATTACAACTTCACTCAACATACATACACCCATATCCGCAACCACACTTCCATAGGAAGTGACGATCGTGTTACATTATGTAATCGGTATCCCTTAGAATAAAGTTATTCCAATTTTAATGGCGTGTACGGGTAACTAAATGAACAAGTTGAAGCGACTGCAGGAAATAAATATCTACAATCGTTTATAGAAGTAAGCGAGAACATAAATGATTAAAGCGTGTTTAAATTGCATAACATTGTAAGGGTGGTAATGATTAGAAAAATTACCGATGATTAAAATAAGTGTCTAAGGATGTAATAGAATTGTTGCAAAGTATTGCGTATAGCTTAGCAAGGAATGTATGTGCTTTAGAAAACTGTAAAGTAAGAGCTTTCGTTTTCGATGTTTCAAAGGCGGTGAGTACATGAAACTGAAATGTGGATTTGGAAACACAACGGCGCAAGAACTGAGTGAACGCTGCTGAAAAGTCGAAGAGGACTCCTATTGTTCATGTTGTTCGTAAGTTTTCGTTTAAAAGTTTAATAAATACTGTTCCACAAACTCCATATTCGCTTGACAAAGTACGGCGTCACTAATTTGTACTTTCTCAAGTCAAACTCCTGAAAGAGTTAAAAAAATGGTTTGAAAATTGCATAATTCGACCATGATAATGCCGAAACAACTTTAGGACAAATAAGGATATGTAGAAAGGAATGTCGTAAAAAATTGCAATGGGTAAAATGGCTGGATTGCATATAGAGACCATAACCAGTGAAAACAGCGTTTCCAATGGTTTTTTAAGAGTATAGAAGTGATGTAGGTGTGTACCTACCAATCTTTCTTATACTCTTTCTCCATTTATTACTTTTTTGGAACATACTTCTTCCTTGTTATATGGTCAACTGTGTATTCTTTTGAAATATTTTATCAATTTTGGAATAATCCTACCTGCTGCGGAATCGTACGGTTTCCCTGATCTGCATAAAGTGTTTAATATTATAATAACGCACACACTCATTTCGAAATTTCATATCCGGTCCTGGTATTAAATGTGTAATTTTGAAAATTTTTCGAAATGGGCCACACATTTTTTTTTTATTTTTATTTCGCTGGGGTGACATCTGTGGAGAATGATTTGTCTTCTTCTTCGCTTCTTTCGGAAAGTGCTGAGGGCTATGACACTCTCATCTTCGTTGTCGTCTTCAGTTTCAGAAATCACTGGTGTCAAGTCCGCCACCTGGATTCCTTTTCCAGCAGGCACAGAAATTTTTCTCCTTTTGGAGGTTCTTTTGAGACAATATAATTTTGAATAACTTCATCGAATGTTCATGTCGTTCCGGATCAATAAAATCTGGCATTCTTCTCAACACCTGTCCTCTGTCGCAAGGATAAATCTCTGTAGCCCTGAATCAATTTTTTAAAATCGCTTCATTTATCACCACCTTCATACATTCATTCAGCAATCGCGGGAATGCAACATCCTTGCTTTCCACCTCCCTAAAACATTTCTCCAGGATGCTTTGAAGAGTTTAAAGGAGATGTCCAAAGGCTGCGTGATATGTGTCTAATTGGGTGGCAAAAAAAATAAATTGGATGTTATTCGTCTCACAGGCTTAAATTATTTTGGTGGAGAGGTGTGACGCTAAATTATCACCAATGAGAACTGTCTTGTCTTGATGATGCCGGAAATGAGGAAGTGCTACCTTGAAAAACCAGTCCTCAAATATGATGCCATCAAACCAACTGGATTGTGAACGATTGAATAAACATTTGTCATGACCATCTTGTAGCCACTCTGGATACAAATTGCTTGCTTTGTACACGATGTAAAGGGAAAGCATCGTTCCAGAAGCAGTAGCTACAAACATGACGGACGTCGAACTTTTAGAATGATCCATTATCCTCAGAGCCCTCTTCACACCTCGTCGTACTACAACCTTCACCTGGCCAGGATCGTCTATCAAGTTGGTTTCATAATGAAATGTGGATCCACATCTACCAAACTTTCTTCAAGGTGATCAAAATAATTATTTATTTGGGGAGACTTGAGTTCACTCCTAGCAACTTTAATATTTTGTGACATTCTCACCGTTAGTGTAGGATGTCGTTGCACAAACGAGCGCATCCAGTCGGTACCGGGCAAGTTAATCGGGAGATGCGCACACCATTTTGTTCCAGGAATGCCTTCACCATACGCCTGATTTCAATTTGTGTGAAAGGGAAACCCCAGTTAGCAGCTCTTTCAATTGCAACAACAACTAATCTCTCCTCATCATGGCTTAGTATAGGCTGGCGACGAGGTTTCAAAATATCGAGTCCTCGGTATTTCCGGTATAATGTCGCTGTTGGTATTCCATACCGGTCCTCGGTTTGTCTCAGCGATAATCTGCCTTCTGCTACATCCGTTAGAGCTGTTTGTAGGTTTTCGTCAGTGTAGTCGACGTATCTTCTGGCACCAAGCTGTCTCTTATCGGTTTGCGGCATGTCTCAAGTTACCCTACGAGTTCATTTTTGGAATCAAAAATTTTCAATCAAAATATAAATAGTTGTGACGCTGGCACATTGGGAATACTACTATATGATCGAATTTGAGGGTCAAACTAGTTAAAATGTACTTATTCCAGAGGAGACTGCGCGTGTTTTTATTTACATGAAAAATGAGGTTTAGAAGAGAAGTGGCATATGACTTCACGTTGCTAACGACTTAGTGTTACCTGGAAGAAAATAACCCTTATTTAAATACATAAAATATACCACAGTCTTGCCGTTCTAACTACATCATAATTACAGTTATTACTGCAAAATAGAGCAAAAGAAGAAATGGGAAAGGAGAGTGGTTAACAATTCTATGATATGGAGAATAATAATGGACAAGAAGTAGGCGAATTATTGCATAATATAGGATGGGCGAAAATAAGTACTGTAGACTCATCTACAAGAAACTTTAAGTAGAAAAAGGACCTCTCGACCGGAACACTAATAAAAATTCTTAACAAAAGTTTCTGAACGTGACGTGAAACAAACAAAAAGGAAATTGAACCAGTTGTAGACCGCTTTATAAAGTTAACTGATGGAACGCTGAACTGGCATCCATTTGATCAATTATATCGCTACAAAGTTTAATGGATATTTAGAGTAGTTTCAATGACTTTCAGTAGGTATGGTCTCAAGCTGCAAGAGCAGAATACTTTACTAAATAGTTGCTCGTTTTCTTTTGAATGGTTTATTTATAGTCAAATTCAACGTAGACTATGAATAGACCCCATTCATCTATTGGTAAATTTCCAGGTAGCTTCATCATTTGGTTGTGTAAATTCAAACATGGAGGAAAAAATGTAGAGACAAACTGTGAAATATAAAGTTAAAACTTTAAAAAGAAACAGTTCACTACATCGTCGAATGAATCCACTGTTATAGTATTCAGATGGAGCTACCTGTACTTATTGGTTGATGGCCACGACGTTTGAAGGGATAAAATCGTACGGCACGGCATCTCTAAAAATGTTTCACTTTCTGTTACTTTGTTGTAATTCTCTGTAATTTACATTTTCCGATATGTCCTTTATAATGTGTTAGGTATTTTGTTTGGCTACCACACTTTTAAACTAATTTAAGCTCTGCGATTAAATTTTCAGGTCGCTTGTGTGGCATTTACAAAACAGATATAAATTTTCATACATTGAATCTCACTTTTAGTTTGGAAAAGTAAATTAGAACAATTCAAAATTGATTTGTGAAATTGAGTTTTTTTCGAAATGTCATTCGCATCCTGATACATGAAATAGACCAATTACTGTTCACGTCACATTCGGCGAACTCTTCTTACAGAATAATAAGTGAAGGACAAACTTTGTAGGGCGAGCTTTATAATATCTCATTTCAAGAAATGTATGAGCTTTAATAATAATAATAATCGTCCCTTCTCTATGCTTTGTGGCACATACCTTTGGAGTGTAATTTATCTTATGGCTAACAAACGTTTAAAAATACTATCTAATGATAAATCTTTCAGATTAGGTGACACGGTTGGAACATTCGTTTGTTTTTTGGACGTAACATAAATTCGTTTTCGACAATTCGCTAGATACAGATTTATACACTCGAAAACAAATGCACGCCAAATAACTCAATACAAAAAAAACAGTTGCTCGTTTGAGTTATTATTTGCCCATGACTGTTATGTAGTATATGATTTATGATCGAAGCCCCAACGAAGAAGTTAGGGACAATTTGAGTGACTTGTTTATATTGCGTGGCGTGTAATTAACTTAAACTAAAACTACATGCCGGCCAGTAAGTAGAAGAGATTGATTTCCTAGGGTTGATTACAAAATAAGTGTAACGAAAACTTTACGAAGCATCTGATACAGTTTCAATAATTAAATGTAATTGTATTTACGAAGACAAATTGGATGGCATTTTTTTTGGAATTGATTGTATTTCTGTAATTAAGTTTCGCTTCATTTATTGTACAGGAGAATGAATTATATTTGTATCTTCTCCTTTTATACAGAATTGTATAGTAATTGCTGTAAGGATTGAGTAAGTGGGGATTAGGATCATATCAATTCTGTAAGATTTAATGAATAAATTTAAAATTTAGTGTTAGTAAGACAATCATTATTCTTACTGATCTTTCCTGAGCCTCAGTTTTATGTTGGGCTTTCGTGGAAAGAAGGTTGATTAGATGTCCTTCTTTTACGTATTTTTGATGAAAATAAATAGACCAAAGATTTCCTTAACGTTGTAATTTGGCGACCATTAATTAGTTTTTCTCACTGCCACCTTGGTAAATCAACGTTACTTTGAAAAAAACACGATAGTAATGGAAAGTAGAACCTTTACTTGGATACATAAGCAGGTGGTATCCAAGGAGTGAAAAAACGATTTACTTTATTTACTTTCGGCCTATGTACACTTGTCATGTATACCTAAATATTAATATTGACTTTCCTGGCTTTAACACTAATTTTGATTTCAAAAAAATTTTCAACCTCGTCCGAATCATTCATTGTACCGATTAGAAATTCTGATCAAAATTTTTCTATTGAATTTGTTTTTTATTGAATTTTTTGAGCATTAGCTTAGCTTAGCTATATTCAAGCAAAACTTATGTTTACTACGAATACCAGAAGAAGAATCTGAACCGGTGGTCCATAAAACAGGTCTCTTTAAAAAAACCTAAACCATTTAAAATTATGAGCGTCGAAATGCCTCTTTAGATTCCGGTTTTTTTTCAAATTTATGAATTTTCTTGGTACAATTTGTATTATTGAGTTAGTTTTACAATATATACGTCTCACTTTTTCAACACATCCTTTTACTTTAACGTCTTGCCGAAGATTGATTCAGGCTTCCTCCACTATCAGAGGTGAGAATAAACAACATCGGCAGTATAAATGGCACCAATAATATGGAAAACAGACAAACGTTGGAGATAAACGGAGCTGCAAATTACTAAGAAGGAGAAAGCCGACAAGCACATACCAGCAAATGATTGGTGGTACAAAATTGTAAATCTTGAAAATTATGGGACTAACTTCATGTTTCAATAATAATCTTTAACTATTGTGAATATTAAAAAAACGACTAGTTCAATAAATTATTTTAAATGTTCGAAATTGTGATCTTGAACTTCTAGACACTTATTTATTCTTTTTCCGAATGATTGTACACAGGAGAGGACCAAGATCACAGAAAAAAATCCGGCGATGTCAAATCAGGCGACCTAACAGGCCAACCTCTGACGATCTATCGGCCATTCAATACTTCCCGTACTTTTATTGAGTAATTCGATGGGCAATCGTCATCCTAAAACCACAGAATTTGTGGAACGCTACATCCTGAAGTAGAGGTTGTAGTTCATGTTCCAGGAATTCGCAAAAAGCAGGTTTCTTGCGATGACAGCGCCATTTAAGATTTCAAAGTTACCCCCACTCCCTGGCGAAGGACGACTTTGGTATCATTAGACCCCCTTGTAAGCGAATAAATTTTATTCAGAACTTTCTTTCATTTTCAATGACTTCAGATAAATCGGCCACCCGGTATATAGGTGTCAAGGACCCCTATATCTACTGGACTAAACTAAACACATTGTTGGATATAGGTAGTTACGGTTCTGTCGTAATTCTTGGACTACCACTCCCGTATTTAGTCTTTAGGTTAGCACCTTCTTTATCTATATTTGTGTTCACATGCTTTTCTTGATGAACCATGGTGATAAAAGTGTTCGGGAGCTTTATCCGAGGAAATGTTGATATTTGTAGAGCTCTTGGTGCAGCTCGAACCTTTAGCCAAATTGTGCTCATTACTCAACAAAATAACTTCATGGGCCTTGGTTCGGATCTTTCAAAATTAAAGTTGCCAAACATTTTGTCATTATCGAAGTTACCAATGGTTTACCATCCGTAAACGGGCATACTTCGGTTGTGTTCGCCGATCCTTCAATAATTCCCAATGTCGACCTCTGAGGTGTAAAAGCGATTTTAGTAACCGTTGTTCTTTAAGAAGCTCTTGGTTTGGAAGTGTGGTGAGATTGCATATTCTTCTTAGTGACATACATTCAAACAGTTTTCAGTGTATTTGTGCGCAAATAAACCATTATGATTATGCAACAGAAATTATCATTCCATCGGTTCAAACATCTCAAAAAGTTTCCAAAGCAAATTGCAGTGTAGGTATATGTATGTGAGAATAATGATATATCAAACCCCTTCCCAAAAGTTTTAGGAACATAATGTAGTGAAAGAAATTTACATAACTATTCACCAACAAACGGAATCTGTTATTTATACATTAACATTTATATTACACAATTTCCAATTTTGTTTTTATATGTACTGTTGGCGCAAGCCCTAGATGTTATAAAAATATGTCGCCATAATACATATAAGAATATCCCTCAAATCCCGTTGGGTAACAAAACTTTCGCCAAAGCAGTAGAGAGCTTACCTCAGAATTCTCACCCCGACGACACTATTAGATTTAACTTATCAAACTTGGGAGTTTAGATCTTCCCTTCGGGCATTTTTAGATAAAGAAATTGTTTCGACTTGAACTATGCCAAACTTTCATGTTATATTAGTGTGTTTCAAAGTAATGCATAGAAATTGCGAAAATCTGAACTTAAAGTACTTACCTACATAGTATTACTAACTAATCTTAATGCAATGAAAGTTTTCTTTCAAATTCCTAATGAAAATTCAAGTAAACAACATTATGGATTAGGAAGTTCAAATAGTATTATTGTTTTAAGAATTCTCGATCTGTTATTATTTTATTCTATCTATTATATTTTTTTAACCGTGATATCCGATCATTATCAAACGACAAACTATTTTAAGACATATTTTTATAAATTTTTAAAAAACCATGATAAAGTATTTTTAGATTCATACGTTTACCTAATGCATAACGTTTAGAGAGGAAATGTCACGTGGAATTTAAATATAAGTATCCCTTTCTTTACGAAAAGCACTTTTTATCACGTAACAGTAAACTGCACATTTCCCATACGCGCATAAGGGCAAATTTCTTGCTCCGGTTGAAAGACTAAAAATAACCCAGAAAGCGCTGGAATTAAATTATTTAACATTCCTCCCCATAGTGTAAAAAATTCAAAGTGATGAAGATGCAAGCTGTAGTGTCTTGTGAAACGTCAGAACTTTTGAATTCACATTCAGCAGCCGGGCCTGACAAACCTAGGCTTTACAGCTCACAACCACCAAAAAACCTTATTTTGGCTGACAAGGAAAAAAGGCAACCTAAGCCTTTCAACGCAGACTGTGGAACAAATATAATGATGCGGTATAAGCTAAAAACTAGTTATCTTGACAGTTCGAAGAACCGCGAAAGCCTCAAATTAATTATGATTATGTAAAACTTTACTCTAAGTAGACTAAGCTATTTTCACTTTTTTCACTGTTTTACACTTTCCTTCAACTGAAAACATAAACTTCTATTGTATTCCTTTTACTGTATCTTGAGGTTTCCCATGCAAATCATTATTAATTAATCAACCAAACTTTTTTATTATACTATTAAGTATTATAAACAGAATACACCGACTATCTGTTATCCATTTTGAAGAAGCAAGGGTGTGCGCGCAGTGGCTGTGAAAACCACGAGAGGTGTGTTTAAAGCCAAAGGCCTATAGAATAGTTTCATTTAAGCGTAAATTTGAGGTAAGAATCACACACTTGTAAAAATTTAAATTTATGTAATCTGCTGTTAAATCTTTTGTTCATATTTCAATTAGGTACTTCTTTTGATATTTCCACAAATATTTCAATAAAATTCCTTAGCATTTTCTACCCAAAATGGCAGATATAGCAATACTAGTATAGTATATTATTTTCAAACACACGAGATTCTTAATGAAACTTGTGTAAGAAAATATGCCATTCCCTCCTTTATGTAGGATTGAAAATCAGTTTCTCCATTCGTCTCCCTTTATAAAAAAAAAACCGTAAAATTATGATCTCTAAAAAGCTTTCCTTTCAATTCTATTTCAAGCAAGAGTGGTTAATCATGTTTCGTATCTTTTGGTTCTAATACGAAAAAATACGTTTAAAAGCTTCCATTTATTAACCTAAAAAATCTTTAATAATAGAGATATCGAGGATTTTTCATCCAATTCTTTATCTTACAGCTACCCAAAATAGAATTTAATTAAATGAATAATTTCTGTTGCTGACATTTCAATTTATCACTTTTTAAGGTACATAAATACTAAATAAAATTTTCGGTGATATAATATTTAAAAGAAACCGTATTTTTTATCATTTAAATTATGACAGGTATGCGTATCTTCTTTTTGAATTACCTAGTATGTTTATTAAAAGTAGTGAAATTCATATGTTACAGGAGGAAATACTTGCAATATTTGCGTATGATAAGTGTATGAACAATGTTTATGATTTACCAGTTGTTATTTAATATTTTGTGTATCCGCTGAACACCCATATAGTAATAACAATATTCACAAGGACAATTCCTCTGCAATACCTAAAGTGAGCACTACATTTTTCATTCCTGAGTATGTTCTTCAATATGACTTTAGCATAAATAACAAAATAACGAATTTCTAAAGTATCAAATATCAAATATCAAAATATCAAAAAAAGACTACAGCACCAAATACTGGTTATGTGTTGCCATATAAAAGAAAACTGTGAAGAAAAATCCAACCGTGAGTGACAAGTGACCTCTTTCACCTACAGCAATGCCCACAATTGCCTTCTAATAAAACTTATATCAAATTGCCTCGTAATTTTGCAAATGTCATAAAGTACAGAGAAACAAGCGCGTACTATTTAAAAGATGCCGCCAATTTCAGATCCGGGCCGATAATCAGTGATGGCAACGGATTCTTTTAACGGAAGAGAAGTTATTCATCATAGAACAGCGTACAAACGTCTAAATCGTAAAATTTGATTTATAAAAACTTCTGGTAACCATACAAGACCACCAAAATTCTAAGGGCGTCATGCTATGGGGCGGAATTTGCATCAACCGAAAAAAATCTCTAAGCAGCGGCGTGAGACACATTTTCAAGATGTTGTTACATTTTAATTGTCGAATCTCAATCGTATGGATCACAGTGTGTGGACCACTATAACCGAATATTTCAAAAACCGTTTGGGCCCAGTATGGACGCTGATGGAGACCACTTCGAAACGAGTTGCCAAATAATTGCGTTATTGTTATTCGTTATTATTTTGTTAAATTGGTATTGTGTTCAATAAATATAAATTCTATAATATTTAACTCTATGTTCTCGCACCCTGTACAAATGATTCTCCAAAGAAGAATAGAGAACGAAAGGGATATATGGTAATCTCTTAACAAAAATATATATAGAGGAAAATATTAAAGGATTATGGTGGAGATGGAGAGCACGATGTATAGATATGTAGGGTGAGGAGGAAAGGAGTGAAAAGATGGAAAGGCAAGTGGAAGAGAGTCAAAGGAGACCACGGCGGATAAGGATTGAAGAATTGTTAAGAAGAATAAACAGAGGAAAAGCGGGGGCTGAGGGAATACAAGGGGAGCGAGAGGATGAATGCTGGAAATCTTCAATAAAAAATGGACAGGAGTTTCGAGAGAGACAATTTTATGCTCAGTCTAGAAGGGGGAGAAAAATTGTACATAAGAATTTACAGGGCGATAAGCACCCAGCAAAAACATTTATATATACAATACATATAAATTATGTAAGAGCTTTTTAGATTTATATAAAACTGGAAGAAAAATAAGAGATATTTAATGTCAGGATGATAGCAATTTTCAAAATAATATATATGTCTATTAGATGTAAATTCTTCTACATGAATTTATATACGTTTTATGTATATTTTATGTAATATTTACATAAAAAATAATAGTTGTAAAAGCGTTGCGATGACCAAAATTTCAGCTACTCGAGCATAATGTAATTATTATCAATGTAAAAAATTATTTAAGCAGTTCCATACAAAAAATGGAAAAACTACATTTTACGTGCAACTGTACTTTTAATTATATTTAACTTAATTCTTGCACGAACCCGTTTTTACCTGAACTGAAAGCCGACAGTTTATTATGATATACTTGCTTGAAAAGTGTTCCTTACCCTTTAACGGCTAGCGTACCCATATGGTAACACCGACAGGCGCACGTATTTTCACTTCCTACACTTTGTTTACTCCGAATAAGAACTGCATTCTTGCAGTTTATTGCGTGCACGTGGTCTATAGTGTGAAGTGATATTGTTGCAAAGTAATCAGAAACCATAGAAATTTATTATCAGTGTGTTGTTTTAGGACAAATTTCTACTTCTAGAAAATCATGGACATAAGATTTGTGTAAGCGTATTATTTTTTGTATGAGTAATTTTCTCCGTGGGCTACTTCTAAATTCCGTAGAATATACTCTAATCTTCATGTATTTGTTTTCAAATTAGTTGTTCCTCTTATAGTTTCCCGGTAAATCGCCCTTATTTTTTACTGTTACCGTACGGTAACGCTAGCGTAATGTGATATCAAAAATGGCAATTTCCTGTACAGGTGAGGACATACACTAGAATAAGCACTGATTTGGACCCAGATGAAATCTTCATAGAGACTCTGGGGATGAAGATGAAGGTGGTTTGCTAGACAGCCTGAGTAGAAGGCAGCTTACAGCACTGGCTGAAGTTCGTTTCGTTGGTGGTGAGGATAGTGAAAATGCAGCTGCAGGTCGACCAGGGAAAGAAGACATTACGTGGGTTGACGGAGATGTGATGCCTAGAGCAAACGTATTCCCGATTAGTAACTATGGTGAATTCAAAAACCTAACCCCTCGTGAGTTGTTCGAAAAGTTCATTGATGACGACATAATTTCATTCCTCGTTGAAGAATCGAAATTAGGTATATGCATTATTTTGCAATCAGCCCGACCCAAAAATTACTCCTGATGAAATGCTATGTGCTATAGCCATTCTGATTCTCAGTGGTTACAATACACTGCCAGGCAGAGATTTCTACTGGGATTCGAAAAATGATTTAGGAAATATCATGGTCATAAATTCAATTAGGAGGGATAAATTTAGGCATATAAGAAATCGTCCAAAGTTATCTGGCCATGTTCGGAAAACCACTATGCGGTGCTGGGAGGCCATCCACATGTAGGAGCAGCGTTAGTGTCAACAGAGTGTCTGACGATGTGCACTATGATGAAAAAAACCACCTTCTGGTCCATACTGAAGGTAAAAAGAGACGCAGATGTGCTGGGGAGGGTTGTTATCATCAAGTGTCCCAAGCATGTGTATAAAATGTGGCGTTGGGTTATGCATAGAATGTAATCTCATATTCCATACCAAATAAAAGATTGATTTTTGAGAATCTCATATCTTTGACTCTTCATCTGGCTAGCGTTACCATATGGTAACGCTGGTTTTTTGTAAATAAAAATTATATTACTATGAAATTTGAATTTTTTTTGCCTGAATAATAAACATTGAACACATACAATTCCCATATGCAATTGCACTTGACAAAAAAAAATTTCGCCGTTAATGGGTTAACCGGATTCGAACTTTGGGAGTGGGCGTTGCAAATTCCGAAATCCGACATATGTTTTCATTGTCTCCGACATTGTACCACTGCGCTAATCTGTAACATCCCTTTTTTTTATTTCGTACTTCGTAACTTTGCGCTGTTTTGCGTTATTAGTTTAAATTTTGTTTGATTATACCGTTGAGTGAAGTCGTATTCAATAATATTATACCTATCTTTAACTTTATGTTAATAAAAATGACCAGGATTTAATTTATTTTATATTGTTTATTTTCTATATAAATTAGGCGCATTTTAGTCGATGCGGATCTAATATTAAAGGTACGTGAACTACAATTTTTGGCGTTGTAGAAAACACGCGCGTTCGATTGCTTATGTGGCGCAAATAGAAACGGGCTTTATTTTCTACCATACAATATATGCAATCATAATTTCTAATTATATTTACAGAAGGCATACATAAAAAATAAGTAATATTACATATAACATTTTACACATAACGTACATAAATCTAATTATGTAAATATGACAGCACATGAATTTCATGAGTGATATGTAATTATCTATATGTATACAGGGTGTTTCAGAATAAGATGCTGATCCTTAAGGGTGTGAATCCTTATGTGATTTTAGGAAGAAAAGTTCAAATAAACCTATGTCCTAAGCCTCTTAACTTTTGAGCTACAAGGTGTGAAAGTTTTAAGAAAAAAATCGTTTTTTTATCGTATCTTAAATAATTTCCTAGATATTTTTATCAAATTTGGCACACGCCCTCTAAGCATTAATTATTTTGTCATTGCAATTACTTCCTTGACAACAACGTTTCTAGCCGTTTCAGAAATCATAGGCACATAGCGGCATGCGCATTAAATGCTTTTTATTTTTTTTAATCGGAAACCGTTCGTCGGACGAAAAAAAGTCAAAAAATCAAATTTACCCTAAAATGAATGGGAATTTTAAAAATAATTTTTATTTTAAGAAAAAGCAGTGGCATGCATAATATTTTTCCAAAAATATCTAGTTCACATCCTGTACGGACGCCACTGGTTAAAAAATTAAAAAATCTTTTTTATCAAAAAATGGCTGTTGATGCATAGAGGGCGTGTGCCAAATTTGATAAAAATATCTAGGAAATTATTAAGGATACGATAAAAAAACGATTTTTTTCTTAAAACTTGTAGCTCAAAAGTTAGGAGGTTTAGGATATAGGTTTATTTGAACTTTTCTTCCTAAAATCACATAAGGATTCACACCCTTAAGGATCAGCATCTTATTCTGAAACACCCTGTATATTACATGAATTTCTGTATACAGAATATCCGTAAGTTTCTATACTATTATGTACAATATACGTAATTGTGTGACATACGGTTTATATAACTTATTAAAGAATACTTACATACTTGATATATAAAAAAGCATATGTAGGGGTATTTACTTCAATGTTGTATGTATATTTTATATGTGTGTTTGCTGGGCATAGTAGAAAGGGAGCAGTTAGAAAGAATGCAATGAAAGTATTGGAAGTGGGTTGTAGCGTTGAAAAGGAAAACACCGGGGATGTTGTAGAGGAAGAGATAAAGATAAAGATCAGAATTGTGGGGCAGAGAAGAGGGCAAGGATGGAAAGAAGGGAGCATAACGGAATCTTGAAAATTTGCTGGGATGGTGTAAAGAAAAAGAGGATAAGGCATGGACAAGAAGAAAGAAGACTATAGTTTGAAAGAGGGTGATATGCAGGAAAAGAAGTAGAGAGGAAGACGGAAGCAGAGTGGAGGATAGCGGATGAAATAATAGGGTGAGACAAGGATGTGTAAATGCAAAATAAAATAACGAGAATCAGTGAAGGGAGATATAATAAAAAGATTTTCAACAAACACTTGAAATACCAAGTATTAATATCTAAAATTATTTACCTATTTAAAATTTTTAAAAAAATATTTTTGAGACACGTTTCACTAATACATAATATATTTTTAAAAAAATTGAAAAAATAATTTTGGAAATTAATAATTAGTATTTCAAGTGTTTGTTGAAAATCTTAGAATGAATTTTCAACAAGTAAGAACCAAAACAATTCTATAATAATGATAAGTATAAGGAATTAGTGTCCAGAGGAATACCGAGGTATTTGAGGGGAACAGAAAGTAAAATAAGGAAGAGGATTGTGGCGCGTGTCAGAGTTGTAAACTAAGAGAATAATAATAACGATGTATTGGTGGGAGGAGGAAAAAGGGATAAGCATGCAGATTCTGTGTGGAGTATGGAGCATATGGCGGAGGAATGCACTGAGCTAAGAAAACAAGAGAGGTTGAATTAAGGAGGAGAGGAGATAAACTGGATGGAGAATAGAAGAAACTAAAGATTGAGATTTATGTTGAGATTTATGTTTGCTGTGTGGCTTTTACTTTTTGTGAATTATATTTTTTATTTATTATAATTATTATATTTAAGTATAAATGCAATAAAATATTACTACCTACGAAAGATTCTGTTTTCTACGAAATCACAACCATTATAAAGTAGAAATATCCTTGGAATACAATAAATGCTACAATATTTTAGTTAACCAGCAATCACGTTGCCGTCATAGTTGACCGATTACAGTTCAGTACAGGCGCTGCAAAGCGGATCCATAGGGCATAAATGGGGTTTTTGTGTTTTAATGAATATTTTAAACGCGTATAAGAAAAGACGTCATTTTGTATTTTCTCGTGCAAAAGATATTGTAGGGAACACTGTAGATTTGTTTACCAAAGCACATTACCGTAAATCAGTGGAACTGAATTCTAAACTACTTTTAGAATATTTTATACTTAATAGCATTTTTTATACGTATTTTCCTCGCTAGAGCGTCGACAGGGTTGTAGGGTTGTAATGTTGGACTCTCTTACAATAAATTGACAAGTAAAAT
Organism: Pyrocoelia pectoralis; assembly: GCA_036250285.1. Classification (NCBI taxonomy): domain Eukaryota; kingdom Metazoa; phylum Arthropoda; class Insecta; order Coleoptera; family Lampyridae; genus Pyrocoelia; species Pyrocoelia pectoralis. The sequence continues at coordinate 39,195,647 of CM070079.1, read as the reverse complement.
CAGTGTCGTTCATTTATTTGTCAACTAGAGCGTTTTAAAATGCTATCTACATGAAAAAAAAATGGAGATCGATAATGAATACTCAAGATCTAAATGCACCTTCAAATCACATTAATTCCTTAACGAACTTGAAGTTCAAGGAATTCGGAGACTTGAACGAGAAATTTGTGCAACGTAAGTTGTTTTCACGTTATCTCCTTTATCTATATATTTCGGTTTTTTGTAGAAGTAACTGTCAAAGCGTCAACTGATGTCCACTTTATGCTCCTTTAGGTATTTCAAGAACTTATGTTACAAACGAAACGAATGAAATCTTTTAGATGAATGTACGAAACTCATTTAAATTAAAGGTCATAGGATTTTTAATGTGTATACAATCGCCGTTTTACCCAAAAACTGACTATAAAAACATGAAAAAAAATCAGAATTAATACTGTAAGAGAGCTTCCTACTATCGTAACAGGAAAATTTGTGATATTTGACATCTTTTAAGACTATTAGATTTAACTTTTGAACTCATTTCGATAAGCAACATTAAATACATATGTATATGAATTAATTTTAAAATGAAAACATCCATTAGTCTAATGGCTGAGGCTAGAATTACGTAAATAATGTAGAAATCCCATATATTTTTACTTAAAACATATCTGAATTTCATTAAACCACTGTTTGTTTTATGTATACATTTTTATTTGTACGTTAAACATTAATTCAACAGCTGTAAATAACTAAATATTAATTTCCACAATAAGGTAGGTACTAATTATTACGTTTATAAAATAAACTGTATGATTCTATTTTTTACGAGTGGTTTTGTGTTTCTGAATCATTATTAAAACGCTGTATTTGTTCGTATTGAAGCTTTTGTTTCATTTATCACACTAGACTTTCCCGGTATTCAAAAACAGGGCAAATATTTCTTTCATTCACCCCTTCTATACTAAGTAATTATTTTGGGACATTTATTTTAAAACAAAAACCTAATTGATCATTGTGTAAGTCCTCACCTTTAAAGACTCATTCAATGAAGTTGGTAAAATGTTGCTATTTCAAAATTAGATTATGGGAATACTACCCAATTCGTGGCGAGAATGGTCCAACTTTTGGATAAAACAGGGAATTGTAACTTTAGATTTACCTACGTAAAATAACAGAAAAGTTTTCTTAGAGTTGTTTAGTGTCACAAACAATTGGATAGAAGGGAAATTTTTGGGGGCAATCGTTAACATGTACATTATATTCTTGTATAAGTGAACGTACGAGGGTGGAATGGTAATTCGGCGGATTTTGGCTTTAAAGAAAGGGCGATACTAACACATCACTCAATAAGTTCGTAGGATGACTAATAAATAACAACTTTTAGGCAACATTCGACTTTATTCATCAACATAGTCTCCTTCAGGAGTGATACATTTATTCAAACACTTCTCTAACATTTCGATGCTTTTCTTGTAGAACAATTTATGTTTGGGCTCAAAATACCCTTCAGTTTCGGCAAATCTCTTTCCCTGGAAATTCTTTTTAGGTCTGCAAACAGGTAGTAGTCGCTGGGAGTCAGATCCGGAGAATACGGTGGATGGGAAAGCAATTCAGAGTGCAATTTTGTCATTGTTGCGATCGACTGGTGACGCGGTACATTGTCTTGGTGAAAGAGCCCTTTTTTTCTTCTTCATTTGGGGTCGTTTTTTCGCAATTTCTTCAAACGTACCAATAACGCCATATAATATTCGCTATTGATAGTTCTTCCTTTCTCAAGGTAATCGATGAATAAAATATCGTGCGCATCCCAAAATACGGAGGCCAAAACCTTACCGGCTGACATTTGCGTTTTTTGTCGCTTTGGATGGTTTTCATCCTTTGCTGTCTACTCATTTGACTGCCGTTTTGATTCTGGAGTGTAGTGATGGATCAATGTTTCATCCATTGTCACATACCGCATGAAAAAATTCTTTTTATCGAGCTGAAAAGCTCCAATCAGCGCTCTCAATAGTCGACGTGTTGTGGTTTTTGATCAATTGTGAACAAACCCATTTCCAACAGAGCTTTCTCATGCTCAAAATTTTCTTGCAAAATGGTGAATACACTGCCTTCTGGTATATTTAAGGTGTCAGCTATCTCAGGCAACTTCCATTTACGATCCGCCAAAACCATTTTGCGAATTTTTAATGTTTTCTAGAACAATTTTCTAGAATTTGTTTCAGCGGCCCCGTTTAAAATCAGGAAACCACTTCTCTACGATTTGTCTCGAGGAAGCAGAGTCCTGAACAACAGTTGTCAAATCATGGCTTTGCTTGAATGATATTTTTCCCATTAAAAAGCAATGCTTTATCAATACACGAAATTCAGATTTTTCTATTGTTTTGAAAATTACAAAAGTAGCGTCACTAAAACTACTATAACTTGTAAACTAAACGTCAAATTGTCATAAAATTTTTAACGTATCGTTTGAAGTTTGGTACTTCTTAAAAATCATATGAATTTATCAATAGTGGCGTCATCTATATGTCATCCTGCGAACTTATTGAGTAATGTAATACACGAGCAATTAGTAACCAATTACATATAAAGTTGGATGTTTAAGGTTGTCACTTAAGGCGGGTTTATACGACGGTCTATATACTATTAAGACCGTGGGTTTATACAACTATTGCATAGTGATAATCACAATTACGATCATAGTCACACATACGAAGAGTGTGTTTATATACAACACATGTATAACCATAATCTTAATCTACATAACCCAACATTTTTTGGTGTTGCTGGTTTATCGTGTTTCTTTCGCGAATTTTATATAAAAACAGGAAACCCCAAAAGAAGACGATGCAAGAGATAAGCCTCTCCTACTTAGTTTTATTTTTTAATTTCAATTTCACCCTCAAGCAGGGATCTTTATTGTGCTGAACATCGCATCGACACGGGACTTACGATTTTACTTCCTATCCGAGAAGAAGGCGCGTTTCAGTTATTTAATAAAATAGAAAATAATTTATTGTAGCTACAAATGTTTTAGAGAACCAAAATCAAATGCGGAAAGTTTTTGTATTTTTTAAATATTCCTTAAAATAAGGGAGTAATGCCGATTTATCGAAACATAAAAAAAACGCCAATAACTATGAACGAGGGATCCTAATAAAAATTTTTAACAAAGTATGGAGGAATTCGGGAAGTCATGGGAACGAAGGCTACCGTAAATCTATTGGGAATGCGGAACGAAATTAGTTTCACGGAAAAACGTCCTGTTTAACGTGTAACAAAACCTTTTTTTCGTCAAAAACAGCATCGTTTCAATACCTTATAATTTGCAACCCCATCAATTGAAAATACGTTCAATGTTAAATAGTTTCTGAGAAAATATACGTTTACGAATGAAAAGTAAGTTACCTCTAAATTTTGATCTATTCCCCTCTAATCCTAATTTATTTGATATAAGTAGCACAATGCCTGTTTAATTTAAATGTTATAAGATAGGTGCCATTCGAAATGTGAAAAATTTGTAATGTAAGATAGAAGTAAAATTCGTTCAATTTTGACAACCATTTCCGTAAACAGTATATAAAGAATCCAAAATATTGACATAATAAAAGCTGTTTTATGCTTGAAATTAAGTTTCGTTGTTCATTAGAGTCTTGATGCTTATGTACTCAGTTAAATGAACTTGCGTCCTAAGCGCAAAGAAAAATTTTTACATTTTTGATGCTTAAAGCTTTTAGCTTATGACATTTGCATCATATCTATTTAAAGAAAACACCAAATGTGTACCGCTTTTATTACACCTACAACAAGATGAATAAAAGTAGCACGATCTCTAATTCTATCTTCGTGCATGCTCTTTCAAATCTGAAGAAAGAATTCTACTAACTTTAATATTTAATACCTTAACGTTACCGTATATAGTTGTAAAACAACCAGTTTTGCCGTTGGCTGAGGTCACTTACGTTTAATATTTACTACTCAGTTTGTGGGAAGGTTTAATTAAATTCGTAATTGAAATGTTTAGTGTTGTAAATGAAAGGATTTTGATAAAGATGTCAAGTTAAACGCTATTTAAATATTTCAACAACGTATTTCAGATTGAAGAATCAGTGTTATCTATAGAGGAACAAACTTTTCCTTTGTTCGGTTGTCCTTTACAGAGTTCCCTTTGGTGTATTTGAGGCATAATCTAATTGTGCTGGGGGGTTCTCTATCATTACATTTAAATACTGTGGGCTTAAATAAACTGAATTGGTTGCTTTGGATTTTATACTTTATTGTTATTGTTACACTGAATCTTAGGAACTTAACTATTGTATGTTCACTCTAATTTTAGGAAAAGGTAGTAATCATAATAAATAACTATACATGCGTTACAAAACTGTTATTGTTTCAAGTATCAAACTGCGATTCAATACTTTCTTATTTTGTATTATGCACAGTACAAATAAATAATATTATCATTCTGAAGTATTCGTCTTTGCTTTATTTCTGCTAGACGAATTGTAACGTTCGCTGACATTCGCGATTCTGTTTGCTCTTCAAACAGAAAATAACGTTAATATTATTTAAAGAAATTAAGAACGTGATTTTGAGCTTCGAATGTACAGTTTTTCGAAGGATGAATTCTTCGAAAGGAAAATGTTAAAATCGTGTTATCGTAACCTGGTGAACGACATGAGGGGGTGGATTTATTTTGTTGACGAAATTCAATATTTGTGTACATACATGATAGGTTTTTTATACAATTTTGTACACAATAAATATTATTATTTAGTTTCTCTTACCTTTACTTACCCTCATTGTCGTATTTCGAAAGGAAAATCCATCGATGTGATTAAGGATATTTTGTAATTTGTAGGAAAGTTGCCCGAGAGGCAATGCAATAAAGGCACACTTGATTTTTGCAGTATTTGTCTAGTTTCATTGCGTCTACCTTTAAATTTTGAAAGATATAGAAAATGAAGAATAATTTAGTTGTACTCACAAAAGCAAGATCAATTTATGGAACAAAATCAGAAGTATACATGGGAAGCATACAACCTTCCAAATAACTGGTATTATTACAGAACAAGGTCTTGTTACACAACCAAAAGAGATCCCTCATGTTTTTGTAGCACACTATGCACGTTGTTTTAGCTCAAGACACTACTCTGATGCTTTCCAAAAAATAAAGGAGAATATAGAAAAAATACCGATCGTAATTACTAATGAAGAGAAGTCAGCTTATAACGATAATATAAGTATGTCTGAACTAAATGCAGCTCTTTTTCGTTTAACACCCAAAACAGCAGCAGGCCCAGACGGTATATACAATATTATGCTGAAAAATATGCCTGTCCTGCTAAAAAATTTTATACTAAAGAGTTTTAACTATATGTGGTCAAATAATGTGTTTCCAAGTATGTGGCTAAACTCAACTATAGTTCCAATCCTTAAACCCAATAAAGATAGAGAGGACCCAAATAGCTACAGGCCCATATCGCTAACATGTACGACGTGCAAAGTTATGGAGTTATAGTAAACCAACGGCTAAATTGGTTTCTGGAAAAAAAAAAACAAAATAAGACACGTACAAGGTGGGTTCAGGAAAAACCGTTCAACCATAGACCAAATATGCAAAATAGAAGGGGATATCAGAAACTGTTTTGCAAATAAGGAGCACCTAATCGCTGTAATGCTGGATCTGAACAAGGCATACGATACAACAAAGAAATTCAGAATAATACAGATATTGATACAGTATGGTTTAAATGGGAATATACTCAACTTTATTAAAAACTTCCTTACAAACAGGCAGTTCAAGGTTAAGGTTAACAACACCTTATCAGTTTCGCAGTCACAGGAAAATGGAATTCCTTACTTAGTGCTACTTTATTCCTCGTGGCAATTAATGACATTGTGTCTAATATTTCATCTCCGACAAAAGCAATACTGTATGCTGACGATTTAGTAGTCTATTGTTCAAATAAGAATGTAGAATGGATCAGACAAAATATACAAAACACTCTGGAAAATTTGTATGAATGGACTAAACACACTGGGTTTAAATTCTCAGCTGAAAAAACTAAATGCGTACATTTTGCAAAAACAAAACACATTAATAACCCAATTTTAAAAATAAATAACGACATCTTGGTTTACGCTAGTGAGGTTAATTATCTAGGTGTAATTTTCGATAGAAAGCTAACATGGGTACCACATATCAAAAACCGTAAAGACAAATGTAAAAGATCGCTGGATTTAATTAAAGTAGTGGCACATAACGAGTGGGGTGCAAATAGGGAAATATTAAAGCAAATGTTTCGAGCACTAATCCAATCGAAACTAGATTATGCAAATTTTATATACACATACACCAGTACACACAACCAACATATACTTAAAGCCTTAAACGCAATATATAATAAAGCACTCAAGTTAGCAGCTGGAGCATATATAACTAGTCCATCTCTCAGTATATACAACGAAACAGGAGTAAAACCACCACAATACAATTGGAAGCAAAATCTACTAAACTATGCTGCAAACATTCTATCTAATAAAAGCCATCAAAACTATAGGGAGATGAAGAACCCACAGTACCAAACTCTCTATGAAAACAGACCCAATTTGATCCCACCATATACGATTAGAGCTCATCGGGAAATAAATAGGTTTAATATATGTAAGGACAACATATACACAATCCCTTTACCAAATGATACACCACCTTGGAGGAGATTTCCACCTCAAATTAACCTTATCCTCTCCGATTTCCATAAATCAGAAACCTGCGCCCAATTTTACAAAAATAAATTAAATGAAGTGATGAGTAAGTACAGCGACTATAATATAATATATACTGACGGTTCAAGGACAAATAACAAAAGTGGATGTGCGTTTGTGTCCAGAAACTACTACGAATCCTACAGACTAAATGATAAATCTTTGAACTTCACAGCGGAAATACTTGCAATCATCAAAGCTCTATAATTTATAAAATGACAGGCTAAGCAGAACTTTATCATTTTCAGTGATTCACTATCAGTGTTAACATCTCTAGAAAAAACCTACTCAAATGACCCACCGATCGCGAGAGCTATGGACCCCTTACATCAAATTTGGCAGGCTGGGAAACTAGTTTCTTTCATTTGGATACCAGCACACATTGGAATTCATGGAAACGATGAAGCGGACAAGAAAGCTAAGCAAGCAGCTATGAAAGTAACCATTGACGAAAATTCCATTACTAGCTCAGACCTTAGAAAAGCAATAAAAGGTTTAATGAATGATATGTGGGAAACGGAATGGATAAGTACAAAAAACAACAAACTTCGAGAAATCAGCAACAGCACCCGGACAAAACATTGGACAAAAGGCATTAGCTTAAAGCGAAAGGAGGAAATCATCATAACTAGACTGCGAATAGGACACACAAAACTAACACGTCATGAATACCTACTTAAGAAAGAAGATCCGCCTGTGTGCGAAATATGTGCAGTTCCACTAAGCGTGCGGCATATCTTATCCGACTGTTTACAACACAATGCTCAAAGAGCTTCTTACAACATTTGCACCGACCTAAACAGGGCTCTAACAAACAAAATAGAAATTGTTTCTACCAGACGAAAGTTGTAGCTTTTAGCGCATTCTACACAATGGCATGCGGATGGATGCCTTTTTTCATTGTGCAAAGTTTACAGGTGCGAAAATACTTCAATGTAATAGAAAAACGAAAGGATCAACACAAAAAAGCAAAATTAAACCTTACAAAAAAATGAAAGTGAAAATTGAAGTATATACCTATTAGAGAGAGAAGTGTGCTTGATTTATGAAGAAATGGCAACTGCGAAAACCTTTTTGATTTTTCTGAAAACAGTCAAAAGATACGGGTTTTTACGGGTACCTAAATAGTCAAGAAGAACAAGATTTGGTTAGATTTTTTGTTTTTCATTTTATCAAACTTGAAAAGTTTGACATGAATTTAATTGTATATGTGTGTGTAGCTTTTTTATGTTAAGGAATTTTGACTTCTGACTCGGAAAGAGCATCAAATAGTACGTCTAGGATTTTTTGTCGTAGCTCAACGGGAACACCTACAAATATGGCCGACAAAGTTTTGATATTTTCTGAAAAAAATCGTAAATTTTAGATTTTGACTTCAGATTCAAATAAATAATGAAAATGTAGAATAGGAATGTCCAATAAATCTAAAGTATTATCTTTTGAGGAACACAAAATGGCTGACAAATCATATCTAAAAAATAGTGTGTTAAAGCCATGAAACAAATATTTTCAAGTTTGCTTCTATGTTCTGGAGCATTCTTAACTGGTTTATAATGAAATCAAAACCCAGCTGCAATTTTGTTTATGATTAAGCTTGCGAACATTTTTTATATTAGGAAAAGTTGTTTGCGAACAAAGATATTAACAGGGAAGGAAGGTTAATACTGAAAGTGTTTAACAGAGTATTTATTTACTTATTTCACTGGTTTTGCATTCAGTAATTGGGTAATGTTCGTGGGAACCCAACATTTCGACTGGATTTTCTGCTCTAGTCTGAAAGTCAAGCCATTTTATCCCACACGTACGATAAGGGTTGCGTTAGGGAAGCCTTGCGTGCTTCAAATGTTTCAGGCAGAACACAACACGATATCATTAAAACCTTCAGAAGAGTTAACCTTAATTCTCCATTGCGTTTGGTATTGGTAGACGGTAGCTGGTTATGTAGACAAATGTAGACAAATGTAGACAAAAAAGTACATCAAGTCGCTAGTCCTGTCCAACTTTTACCGAGGTTTTACGGTTTACTAGTGCATTATAAACATGAGCATTTTCATTCAAACTTAGATGATTTAAAGGCTACAATTTTTTTAAAATGATACCTTTTAACACGAAATTTTTTATACAAAATGGCCTTCCTTGAAACGAGCAACCATAAAAAAATAAAAGTTAATGTGGCTAACTGAAAAGAAGAAAGCAAAATAATTAGGTATCTCTCTTTGAAACATACAATTTTTTTTGATGTAACAAAATGTACATGTAATTTAAAATTGCCATAATATCAATTTACCAACCCCTGTAATATAACTGAGATAGCAATGTTAAGGTATCAAATCTGGGGTAGACTTTATACACTTCGCTCTGCCAATACCTCGTAAAATATAAAAGAAAACGAAAACAAGATAGAAGTTTTAATCCATTCAAAAAGACACTTGAAACTAAGAGTTTTAGTGACCATCCGATGCATTATTAATAAAACCTCATAATTTATTAGAGCGGAAAGAAACGAAGACAGGGAAACGAAACGAGAACAAAATTGGATTATATTTTATGCACAAGTCACAAATAATTTATATAGACCAAAGTTTTCATCTATCCTAGACACAAAGTTCAAAGATTTGCGGAAACTAATGTAATAAATTTCGAACTCCTTAATCTTGTTGATTTAAATAAGGAAGCGGAGCACTTCTAACTCAATTACAAGAGAATTAACTTCCTTAAATAATTTTGCATTTTACATTATTTACTTTGAAACCAATATTGTGAGCAGTCTTCTAATTTTCTGGAAGTAAATATCATTATATTAAATATAAGTTCGTTAAAATGTAACAATCTCAGAAACGATGATTAATTATACCGATGGAGTTAACGAGCATAAAACGCAAGAAACAATTTTCAAATCTGAAAGAGAACCAAATTATTGTCTACATAAGTGAACTTGAATAACGTTTAATAGAACAGCACCTTCAGATGGAAGTGGAGTAATCTTCACAACGTTAAAAGTTTTCTGCGTTGAGTAGAATTTTTATTATTTTTGGGCGTTGTTTAAATAGCGATTTAAAAATTAATTTTCCAGTTCAAATGGTTTGGAACGGTCCTCGGAACATTTTTAGAAATTTTCAATTTATAAAATCAAAATGAATGTTAAAAAATTAATAAGATCTGTATGAAATCGTTAAAAATCCAAACAATTGTTGATATTTTTATTCCTGTAAGAATTAAAAAATAAATAAGATAAATTTAGTGCTAATTAACCCTTTATGGTATTAAAGATTACGAGGTCACCCTGACACTTTCTTTCAGTTGAAACATTTTTCACGAAAACTACTTAAATCATATTTTCTTGGAAACTGTATTTCTACATTAATTACTTTATGAGAATCTAGTTAAATATTGTTCTGGGTTTTGAGTATTATTGACTTAGCTGAAACTTATATGTTAAAGGCCTATAGGGAGTAAATTTGAACGTAGTAGCATCCGATCCGTAGTAATAAATTCATTAAGTTAAGTCGATTTTTTTCCCATCGATGCGGTACGTTCCTTTTCCTTAAAGGAGCTACCGACGAAATTCCTTACTTTCTTAGCTACGGTCCCATTGGACACGTAACCCTAACTCAAATTAATAAGTTACATAGAACTTTTCTAAAGAGTATTTTGTAACATTGAGATCGCAGGTGGACCTTTATGTAAAACCTATACGCGTACATTAGCCATTAGCCGAGCCATTAGCCAACCAGACATTAAAACGTAATTTTATAGACGAGTTATTGAAAGTGCCTTTATTCCTTTAAATGGATCATGACGTTTATGATCGAAATCCCTTTTATTTCAACCTCATATTCATTATTGTTATTTATTACAGAATTGCTAGGTGAAAATGCTAGGTTTCGGTGCAAAATTCGTGAAAGATCCATTACAAACCACAAAACAAAAATGTAGTACGTAGGTAATACTAGATTTTCTATTTACAATTTCCAAACAAACAACCGTAGTAATTGGCATCTATTTAAATTAACATTAAAATTCAGTATGCATTTACCATCAAATCAAATCACTGAATGCCTATACGTAAACAAGTAATGAACGGCGCTTCAATTGCTAATGAGATACAATTAGTAAGTGCACACAAACACATTCAACATTCTCTTTGCTATCAAACTGTAAAATTATTATTACAAAATGTGCCAAATTTATAGGCTCTCTCCAAGGTTTATGAGAAAAAAATGGTACGTCGTTCCCTTCTATTTATAAAATAATTTTCAACCTCTTCAGATTTATGTAAAATAGGGATCTCAGGGATATCGTTGCATCGGTAATAGATAATTTTTTTAAGTTCATTTCATCCAGTTCTTGAAATAGTAGTAAGTATGTAGAAATTTGGGAGAACATTTTCTCTTCCTATTACGTTACAGCAACTCTGTTTGATGGCGGAATTCGAGGTTTCGATTACTTTTACATTAAGATAAAAGACTCTCGTTTGTTCTTTTTATAGAAAATAGTGAATCATTCTTTTCAGTCACGGTTTTCGTATAATATTTACCCCCTTAATTGACATCGAAGTGATCTTAGACGTTCCATTGCCCTAACGCCATGAAGAAACGCGTTAGTTCATTATGCTTCCAAGTTTAGGTAATAATTCACTCGTAAATAAAATGATTCCTGCAGGCTCCCTTTATTATAAAGCTCAATTCTCTTCATATTGTGCTCGTTAGTGTATTTAATTGGAAGTCTCTAATTAAATTACCAATCTAAAAGTTTCATTTTCGCGTAATACTAGCTGGGCGCTTTGATATAGTCGTTACAAACAGAACTCGGCTGAAAGACATATTAAAATGTTGAAATTTGTACACACAGATAATTATATATAATCTACGTTGGAAGTATGCAAATCATTTTTTATGTTCACTTTGTAACGGAGTTCAATGTTTTAATTAAGAAAGAGTCAATTCTGCAGACATACAACAGTTAGAAAACGCAGGTAATAACCCTCTGAGAATACAGTATTTAATTACATTAAGCAAGCTAGTCGAACTACTAACTAATGCCCTTATATATACACTTTGTATAAAGTCTTGGCAGATGTACAAAAACATTCAGGCACGTTCATTTAGTTTGGAAGGTGATCTGTTTTGTTCCTATTTACAGCATCATTAAACAACCGTCGAGACGTAGGCAGTTTGAATAGGAAAAAAGGATCAAATCGTACCTTATTAGAAGGTACAACGAATTCTCTAATCAGTTACGTGCAGGATTTTCAATTGAATGAATCGTTTTCGAAAACCAATTTTTCTATTTTAGAATTATATTTGCTTTAAGCAAAAGATCATCGTTTGCTTAGAGATGTATGAGATTGTGAGCGTTCAAAATTGAGTGCAGAGATGCTTATATCGAGCAGCAGACTAGTAAAAGCAAATAATTCATCAAATACCTCGAACAAGCTATTTCTGTTGCTGGAAGGAACTTGTTTTTGAATTGTATAATTACAAAGTAATAACGGTTTGAGATTCAGTTTCAAAGATAGAGGGAATTATAAAAGTAACTGTCGTTCCGGTGGGAATCGATTGTTTCTACATTAAGAACTGTTATCTGACCAATAAAATATATTTGAGTAACAATTGTGACTTGTTTATTACTCCCCATTTTGCTAGATATCAACATAATGGGAATCACAATAGATGCATAGTTATAAAGTTAGCAACATAAACCATTATAAGGACTTACCGCTAAGATACAATTACAAATTCACTATATCTCAATGAACACACGATCCTCTACGAGTTTATAAAGTAAACTTCATAATAAATTTAACTTCGCGAGAGAACATTACTGCTATTACCCCTTGTTGGTGGTTTATAAATTATTTAAAGCAATGCAAGGCACTCCCATCTATTAACACTTTCGTTTTTATGTACGTATGCTTTCAATAATGCACATGATAAAAGTCTCGTTAGCTATTTATATGTAAAATGTAGGTCGTTCTTTGTTCTCGCCTTATTTATTATTGGAAGGGAGAATGACCATAAAATGTGAAAATAGAAAATAAATTTGAAAATTGCAATTCTGGCATTCTTTCCAAACACGCACTTTTAATACATTGTTCTATTTCTTAAAAATGTGCACTAAAAGTTGATAACAAAAAAGGGGTGAAGGAGGTTTATCAAAAAGATTGCAAGCGATGCAGAACCATCAATTTACATACTTGTTTTTCATCCCCACAATGCAGTGCGGACATTGATAATAAAGATTTTGTATTAATGTAATAAAACCTTAAAAAATGTGTCGTTCCCTATAGTCGCAATATGCTTCGTACTTTTTCCAAAGAAATGGACCAGTGAATGCAGATCTATAATATACCTCAAGTCTCAAGTCTCAAGTCAAAATATGATAAAAAAATTATTGGCCATATAACGAAGACGTATAATACAACATTTCATCAAAGCTTCAGTGGCAATAATATGGAAGTATTGTTGATAAAACATTGATATATACGCTAAATAGTATTAACCAACACCGGAATTAACTATTGGCTCCTTAATACTTTGTTCGTGAAAACAATTATTGTTATCATACTCAACTCATTTTTTAAAATGGACGAAGAATAATTCTATTAATAATTTTTAGTACTTAACAAGTTTAATTCTGCAATTCCGTTTGTTGCTTAATTAATTAGATTAATGAGTTTGACCGTCGAAGGACCATTGATATGTTTCAGTGTTTTAGTGTGAATAACAACACAATTTATTCTACTAATTTATTGACGTTTTTTCTTGATAATAATACTAGTTACTAGAGTAAAAGATCAACAACTTTTTTATTAAGATTCCTATGGAAATGTACGCCTCAACACCGTTGATGCAATGCACTTGGTGAAACTAATTTCAAAGAATATCTGTACCTTCAATAGACTAACTTTTGATTCATTATGATAACTCAAAGAGTTTATAAACCCCTTAGTAAATGTTCAGCTATTAATAGAGTCATAATGACTTTTGGTTAGAAACTACAAAGAATGTCAAACGTCTTGTGAAAAACTATCTTGTGACTGTTACAAATATTCACTGGACTGGTTAATTCAATTTAGGTTTAAAATCAACAAGGACCTTTACGTAAAATCATTGGAAAATCGGTTTGGATCAGTGAAAGGCTTAATTATGTTGATTATTGTTGTTATTATTAACGCAGATTGTTGCAGTGTACAAAACCTGCAGCATAAGCAACTTTCTAAAAGCCCTGTCCCAAAAACAGTCCGCGAGGCTTTAATTAAGAACGAAAATATTGTGTTACTTCTGCGCAATCAAATGGAAATGAACATTTACTTAGGTGTTTTTGACTTTGGATGGAATACTTTGGAGAATGTAATGTACATAGAAGTAAATAATGCATAACATTACCACTTCGTTGATTATCATATTATGGTAAATCACAACGATTAACAGGAAAATTAAAAAGAATTGCGAAAGAGGTAATCCCATTGTTGTATCGATCAAAATATTTTAAGATTATTTATGTACCTATTGTTCCGTTTCTATCAGATTTCAGGGAAAAAATTATAGAACTTATTTTGTCGCTAGTTCTTCGCAGCTACATTTAAAAACTTTCGCTTTACGTTGCAATTTAATGTCAACTACAGGACTATAATGTAAAGGAGAGACAAAGAACGAAATTATCCACAAATATGCGACAATAGTAAAGCACTGGAGAAAACTAAAAAAAAAACGATTAGGGGGGTGAATAAATGCAAATATTTCTCAATATGACATAAAAAATTAAAAGGACAATAAAAAGTGTAGTGTTCGATAATAACTCATGATCAACAATTTCTTAGCAGACAACATTGGGATAGAAGAAGAGTTAGAAAAGAAAGAAAGTATATAAAACATTTTAAAACCAACTACAAAAGATGAAAGAAAAACTTTCAGAATACAAATTAAAAAATTTGACAAAATATCAAGGAATTGTTTGAACGGGATTACACAAATCCGAATGCGTCCAGGAAGAAACAATACTATAAGAAAATGGGGAAAAGAAGACACAAACAACTATCAAATCTTTTGACTAACAATTTTCAAGCACTGAGCTGTATTGAATGTAAGGTTCATGATTAAGGCTCGGATTTATATTTTTTTAAAAACCTGTAATATTTAAATATATATTTTATGAAAAATGGCAAATATTTTCATAAAAACCTGTAATATTTGTTAAATATTTCAAACTGAAACCAAGAAGTTAAACACATTTATTCATCAAATCATCATATTCATAATCAATTAATCATTAAGTTATTTATTACAAGAGGAAGAACCTAACCCTTAGCAAGTATAACATGTATCCATCCTAATCCTTACATTGTTTACTGAACGAACAACTGACCATTTATTTTAAATCCTCCTTTACAGGTGGTATTTTAAAAATACGTATAAATTATGAGTCAGAGAGAAATTCAGCAAACATTTTCTGTAACGTTCAATACACGTATCTAAAAAATAAACGTGACAAGTTCTCACCACTAATTGGGATAACCGGGCTCTACCAATGCACCTTGTTTTCATGTTGTAATTCTTACCACCGTTCACAATACAATAGGGCATTTGAAAATCGGCAAAATATTTTAAGAAAAATATGAGAAGTGCGAAATATTTTTTTTACTTTCCAATATTTATTAAAATATTTGTGTATTTTTTTGTATTTAAATATTTTTAAAAATATTTCGATATTTAAAAAAATATAAATCCGAGCCCTATTCATGATATTGCTGAAAGTTCATACCAAATATTCAACTTCCATTCATTTAATACTTTGCTGACATTTTTATGTTGCATTATTATCTTTTATATTGTGTTCTCCTCGTCCAGTAATAAGGGAGAAGAGTGTGATATTCTGATGTTTTGAAACCCAAACTCTGCCACATCCATAAATGCGCACTCGTACAATATTAATGTCGTTCAATTTTTTGTGAAAATGGGTCCATCATAGATGACCTTGGTAATGTAAAGGTAATATTACATATATCGAGAACCTTGAAGTAAAATTTCTCCGAATATCGAAAGGTACTGTTTGCATTTCCCCAGATGTAAACGATATTCATTGGTTGTGGATTGTTGTAATGCAGAAATGAAGTAGTAGAAGGGGGCATCGCTATACACTACGTTCATTTGAAAAGGACCCTCACTTAATATTTCTTTTTAAATGAGGTATGACTGGATACCTAAAGCCATTTGAAAAAAATTGAAAGGCTATCTCCAATAGGGAGGGGGTGAATCTGACGTCAATGACATTAGCGAGATAAAGTGTCCCCCTCAAACGAACACAGTGTATAAAAGTCTATTATGTAACTAAAGTTCGTCAAACTAAAAAGGATAGATACCATTTAAGTAGTACATATTTAAGTTACAGAAACAACAATAGTTATCATCGATCATCGATGTTACTACAACTAAAATACGCTGCTCATTAACAGTTAATTCCGAAATCGGTCATCAACTCCGATGCATACAAATAACTTTGTTCCGAAACGATCTCTACGGCTGCGGCGTATGTGATCATGCTAATCAGTTAACATAAGGTTAACTTCGTTAGTCTAATTACTGATGGAGTTCTAGAGAAAACTAATTACAAGAATAGCGCCGGGAATTCAAATTGTCATACTTACATTGTGTGGTGTGGAATGATATTGGACAATGAAGTCGGGCTGCTTGACAAACAAAAAAAAGCGCGTAGTTAACTTTACTTTAGATCACGAAGGATTCGGAAAACAAGGCAAACTTCAACATCATTTTATTCTATAGGTATTTAAGTAACTAAGTTAAATATCGGAACTTTACAAAACTAAAGCTGAACGCTTAACAGATTTAACAATCTTCGAAGTACACCTTAATAGATCCGCGAACAAGTGGCAATTTTCTCATCTTTCAACCCTTCACAACCTGTTCACGGGAATTTCATCATTATTTGTACTCTAGACACATTTCGCGTCATTTCCTCCATAAATATAATTCAGAGATTTTTACGCGTATTTGTTGGTGAGACAAGTTTTCCTTTTTGTTTGTTTGCAGTTAAAACGAAAACTGTAAGTTATAGTGAGGGACATTTGCTGCGGTGAGCTATGCATGTTAATATGTGCAAGATGCATTTGAGATATGCGCGAAAACATCTCCCTATATCAACCTATAAAACTACTTAGCTTTGAATATCAGGGGTATAGTAAAGGTAAAAGTTATAATAGAATTGGAGTTCCTTAGTTAATAAATAAAGGTAATTATTAAAGTTCAATAGGCATCTAGATCCTAGTTGATTGCTTTATAATCTCCAGAAAATAGAAACATAGCGAGGAATTAGCCACAATAATCTTATACTTGTATATTTGTTAACATAAAGTTAAGCAGTGTTGAAAATTGGAATTAATACACCGTTAGGCCCCACTTATAAGAAGGCATCTCTTCAACCTTTTATTGCGAAAAGTCAATATTTGAGATATTGAGCTTTAAAATCCAATTCTTATTCATTTAGAGGCTTAATTCTTTATTAGTTCTAATTATTTAACACTTTAACTTTAATACCGACTTATTTCTGCCACTAAGGAAAAGAAATTCTTTTGCTTATTCTACAAATTGTGATGTTTCTCTTATGTATCTGATCACCCTTCAACGTATTTTATCGATCCTCTTATTACTAGACACCTGACTGCACACCAAGTGTGACCTGACGTCATACTTCCCGTAAGAAATATTATAGGAATCATAAAGGGGCAGTTTGCACAGAACTCAACTCTGTAGCTGTGTGTGCATTAAATATTTATAGGTACCTTTATGTATTTATAAACGGAGGTACACGCGATTCTCGCGTTTTGCGTGCTTTGAGGGGAGGGGGTATCTGTGATTGTAGGTTGTAATTTTTAAAATATCACACCTTGATGAGCTGACTTAGTTGCTTGAAAAAAAAAAATTACGTTTTGTACCTTTTCAGATTTTTGAATTTTGACCCTGTAGGTATCTGTAATTTAGCAAGTTATTAAAGTAACTAAAATAAAGGATTACATTTACTTACATTTGACGTAAAAATCACAAAAATGGGTTGATATTTGGTAAAGATATACGAATTCGTTCCTACCTACTTATAGTAAATTTTTACAAATTATTAAAAAAAATGTAAAATGCAAACTTTGTGGAATAGATTTGAGACCAAAAATACATAATGGCCCTTTCACAATGTTAATTACGTCTTTGCACATAGCCTTTGCCCAAAAATTAACGAAAATATAACAAATTCCGTGTGAACTTCATAAGGATAGTTTAGAATGAACTTTGAATGTAAAAGAACTCAATTTGGACACTGGCAACTTTTTGGGAATACGAATGGCCTTAGGGAGAACGTTTTAACATTCATCTTTAACTATAGTAAAACTAAAAATACCATAAAACATAAAATGTACAAATAGAAGCTGGTCTAACGTTGCATAACATCTGTTTTATA
This sequence comes from Pyrocoelia pectoralis, assembly GCA_036250285.1. Lineage (NCBI taxonomy): Eukaryota > Metazoa > Arthropoda > Insecta > Coleoptera > Lampyridae > Pyrocoelia > Pyrocoelia pectoralis. The sequence continues at coordinate 39,177,434 of CM070079.1, read as the reverse complement.
GAAAGATCCTTCTCTACCTTAAACAGTTTCAAATTTTTGTTTATTTCACTAACTAAAGGCCACCATTTACACGTATATGTACTTGTACAGCAGTAGGTAAATATGGATTTTACTTCCTCTTAATTACAATACTTATAAGTTGTATATTTAGAAGTATAGTCAAAGTATAGGTATTCACTTTGGTATAGTGTAACGTAACAATACACTTGCCACCTACTTTAATCAATAGATATTAAGTTAAATATGTAGACAAAAACATTTTTTTCGGTGAAAACATTCGACTATATATGTTACCTACGACATCGTTCATCGTTCAAAATCTCTAAATTCGAAATAAGCACACAAACATCTACATTTCGAAAGTTACCGAAAGAAGGTATCGGGACACATAAATTAGTCTACGATGAATGCTGTTACTACTTTTTACATCATTTTAACCATGATAATGTTAACGCGAGGCATAATAGAATCATTTTTCATCATTTAAATAACTTTTCAACTTGAAATATGTAATTAAATTTCCATGTTATCGAGAAAAAGTTTCCGATAAGTACTTCTCATTTTGAAAATTTTCGCGAAAATACTTTCTGGGTTTCTGGCATTGTTTTAATGTTCGAAATGGGTTAAGGACCTCGGACAGACAAACTTTGCATGTTTACACAAAATTTTCACCCAAAAATAAGCACAAATAGCGAATTCTATTTTACACGTAATCTCCATAAGGAAACTTTGAACGTATTTTCTAAGTGAAGAAAATATATTTAGACACAATACCGCTTGAATAAGATGACGGACTTTTATACCTACTAAAATGTTTAAAACTTACTTTGAAAAACATTAGTGCAGATATTTACGTAGTTTGCGGGGTATCTATAATAAATTGTAGCTTGTAGCATTAATTTGTAGGTTATAAATTTATAATAGCTTTGGTTTTAAAATATCACATCCGCATTCGTCGGGATTCGGCGACTGTCGGAAAAGTGCACAGCAACACAAACATATACACACGTCTCGGTTATTATATAGTGATAGGTAAGAAAGTCAGCAGGACACGCCGAATTGAATGTATCATATGGACAATTTTCATTTAAACAATTAATCGGGTAGTAAATTGTTGAATAATTTCGCATATCGTTTAGACAGGGCGAATCGACACCCCACCGAATATTGAAACAACACGTATTTCGTTCTTGAGAGGTGATCAACTTATTGAAGTCAAAGTAGCCGACCATTATACAATGTGTCCAATTAAGTCGGAACACATCTGCTACCTTACAACGTATAAATTTTAGTTTATTTAGTCTATTTAGACGACATTATCATCTTCTTCACCTGGTTTTTATTTCAGATACTCTAATTTCATGAGCCAGGTCGACAAATTCGAATTTCGAAGAAAGGAAAGAGGTCATTTATTAAAAAAAAGCAATTTAAAGCGTTGTTTAAAATTATTAGATTATTAGCGACGATTTATAAACAATTTTTAAAAAAATTACTGAACCAATCAATCAAAATGGATTGCTCATAAATTTAGTATAATCTCCAACTACAGACCCTCGCAGTGGTTACTTTCCTTAGATAATTGTAATGTAATTCAAAATTATTATAACGGAATATTACACACTTTAAGTAGCCGTATTGCTAATTTAAAAGATGTAAGATTAGTCAGTATCATCACGTTAATTAAAACGTTTAAAGATTACATATCAGAATCTAGAAATTTCTTCAAAGATGATTTTGAAACAAAAGTTGAAGAATGGAAAAATGTGATGTAGTAGATGAACTTTAACTTGATTCGGACAATTTCGATTTAGGACGTTATGATAATCTTAAGTTACGCCTTTTGGACACTAGTTTCAATCAAACTGATCATCTTCCATCGTCAATTGATGGTCAAATAATGACAATAGCAACAAATAAGTGTGATAAGCGTTCTAATTGTAACATTTAACTTGAATTTCATCATCATTTAGTCACCAAATCATCAATTTAAGACTGAGGATGATCAATTTGAGCGAAACTAATCGACGATTTTATAAAATAATGTCATTTTATTTTTCCTTTCGTCTTAAGAAATGACAAAGTTACAGGGAGGCTCTATATTTGGAATCCCAAAAGGATTCCAAATAACAGAAAAACATCCCGCTTCATTTCCCAAGAAAAAAAATTGAACTTCAGAGCCAACATCAATCAAATTATGTCCATTTATGTCCAAAAGGACGTTGTCGCGGTGTTTGCATTAAATATAGTGAGTTTCAACTCTATAATAATAATACTTGTAATTAATAATCGTTTTTGAATTGTAAAGTAATCTACCGTCTTTGTAAATAAATGCATTCTTTGATGTTCAAAAAACGGGACTATTATTATTAATAAATTAATTCTCCTGTACCAAGTTAATGTGTGTTGAATTTAAAAAAAAAGGACGTTCAAACCGAAGATTGTGAGAACCAGATTGAACTGCCAAGCCGTAAGAGGCCAGACTGTTCGCTTGCTGTGATATGGTATAATTATAAAAGTGGAAATCACATATTGACACTTACGAATTGCATGCTCAAAATATTGGATTAGCGTTGAATAAATACCTACAGCGCAATTCTTTTTCGACACGGTCAGCAAAATTAACTATTGTACAAGATCCACTTACCTTTTACTGTCTTTGCCTGTCTTGCATCTGTAATGCAAAATGTTCTTCCATGTACATCATTCGGGAAAAGCAAAGTTCTAATTTAAAACTCACCCTGACAGCGGCCTGTACAGCTCTCGCCACAATACCGCAACACAGAACTTTTAATTTAAAAAATATCGAATTTCGTTTATTACACATTTACACTTATATTATTAATTCCGCCACGGACGCGTCGCTTAAACATCTAAACTTGTTAAAAAATCAAGTGCAATTTGATGTGTATGTACAATACATTGAAAAACCACCGCGAAACAGGTTATCCGTCGTTTCACCAATTAGATTGTTGCTACGACGACTAAACCGAACACATGTTTGGAATAACGTTAGACATTTAATATAATTTAACAAATGTCGTCGAGACATTCACACCTGTGGACTTACATAGATAACAAACAGACAATTAGTTTATTAAAGTTTTAAGAAGGGGAATTTGAACTTCGAAAACACATTTATGAAGAAAATGAATACAACATTCTTTGATACGTTTCATTAACAGCAGCGTTTTTTGATTTATGTATTAAAAAACATCGAATGCGTTTTGTTAACAATTCGCCCTTTATATCATCATGACCTTATAGCTGACCTCATCAAATACGAATGTGCCATTTTGACTTGCTTGGGATCTTTCATAATTCTTAATGTGCCGCAAACGAAGTCAACTTCCATAACCTAGAAATATCGGATAAAGAACAGCGTAACTAATATAATCAAGCCATTTAGCTAAAATACTGAAATAAAGGTTTATTAATTCAAATGAAAGCCAATGTCATTTTAGAGCCGCTTCCCCGTCCAGCATCTTCAGGTTTATCTCACGTGTGGTATGACTTGAGTGACGTTCCGGGACCGAACGACTCAAATCAGGGAGGTAGCACAAAGGGCCCGAATAGGTGACCTATGTGCGTGTGAACGTCTGACCACCCTCCCATCGTGATCCAGAGTCCAATTTCATTTTTTTGTAATGACACGTATTCACCCTTCACTGTAGGGTGCCTTTCCACTTCTTTCTTCGTCACTTTTCCCAGCATTTGAAGTTAATGGTATGTCGTTAATTTCTGATTCAACACGATTTCAGATACAGGAAAGAAGCAATACAAGACATTTGTGCAGGACCGCCTTGTTGATCGTATGAAATCCTTAGATGCAGACATCCCTTGAAACAAATTGCCTCTTTGTGAAGCAGACTAAATCTAACCCGAAAATGAAAGCAGCTAAGTGTGACGCCGAGTTATTTTCTAAATTGTACATAGGTTGCTAAACTCGAGGCGGAGATCCCGACGAATTTTTCCAGCACGAAAATCAAACTGTCCCACCTGCGCTTACCCAAAATGGGAATATGTACACCAATGTGAAGTTGGACTTTCTTAAATGTCTTCAATCTCTTCTGGATCATGATCTCCCAACTGTAGAGCCTACAGTTTCAGCAAAGATACTAGATGGAGCCGAAGTGTGAAACTGCGATCCTTTCAAAGACGTTTGGGGAATAATAGACGCTGTATGGGACAAATACTTTGCATTCTCACTGAAATCTTCCGCCAGAGCAAACCGAGGAACAGGATCTCGAAAAATAGTAATCTGACATCCCCTCTCCCAAAAACTGGAACAATTTTCTTCGCGTGGCCGAAAACAAAGTTGAGTTGTTCAATATTCTGCATCCATATATTTTGGAGATTGGGCAGGATGACAAGCGGGTTATAACAACTGACGGCGAAAGTGTGCGCTGCTCTCCATCTGCTGACCTTGCTGGTCTTACACCTTGTAACCATGAAGAGGCTGCTACCCGAATTATCCTACACCTGGACAATATGGTCAAGAAAGGACTTAATAAAATCATAATTCGCACAGTTGATACCGATGTAGTTGTCCTGGCTGTAACAGACTCTTTCAGTAGAGGAGTTGTGGATTGCGTTCGGAAAATCAGCCGCTCTTCCTTTGTTTCATGCCTTAACTGGATGCGACACAGTGTCGGGATTTGTAGGACGAGCAAAGGAAACCGCCAGGGATATCTAGAATTCATTTCCAGATCTTACGCCTGCGCTTCTTCGTGTGGTAAGGGCAATTCCAGGAGAACAAATACTTGACGATCACATGAGAGTAATTCATCGATTCATTATCCCTATGTACGATAGGACCAGCAGTTGTACAGATGTGACCCAGGCTCGCAACCAACTCCTCACAAAAAAAGGCAGAGCCATTGATGGAATATCACCAACTTCGACAGCCTTAGATCAACATATCAAACGAATTGTTCACCAAGGGAGCCAAGCAGTAACTGCAAGGCCTACCATTCCTTCTCCAACAGATTAGGGATGGGAGCGTGATTTAAATGGAAACTACCACCCGTTTTGGACGCCACTGACGAGGCATCAAAGCACTGCCGTGAACTAATCTCGCGTGGATGCAGTGATGGACAATGTCAAGTAAACTGCAAGTACTTCAAATGTGGGTTATAGTCTACATCTTTGTGCAAATGTGACAGACAGTGCAAACACTCAAAAGACTTCCATTAACTTTCCTGCATTAATTCATTCATTCTATGCGCATGCGTTTGTAATATTTTAAGGATTAAATTACAAGGAAGGAATATTTTTCTGTATGCCTAGACCATGAACCACGTGCAACATCTTTCACAGCACTGCACTGATATATGCACAATTTATTCTTATTAATCTTGCTAGTTAAACATCATTTTCATTTCATGCCTTCGCGGAAAGAGGGTTGACCCAATAAATTTGTGTAAGCCAGTCGCCATTTTTTAAAAGGAAGGTTACTGTAAAATGAATGAAAACGAACTATCGAAAAAGACGCTGAAATTATACCTATCCCAGTAAGCTGATTTTTTGAGTGAAATGAAATTGAAAATCGCATGCATTTTGATGAAAAATTTAGGTCAGTTGATCCTGCCACTATTTGGTCGCATTAAAGTAAGTTTGCTATTGTTTTTGAAACGACGAAACGGCCATATTTATGATAAACAGAAAAAAAGCAAAAATACTGACGCGAGAGTATAAGTTGACCAGTTCTAAAAGATGCTCCGGATGATCAATGAAAAATTATTACTTATTAATATAATATTATAATAATTAATTAATTAATTATAATATTAATTATTAATGTAATCATGATATTTAATAATTGCAAACATACCTTACTTTAATCTTAGGTGCTTGCAGAGGAAAAAATGACTTGGTCTCTCTATTAATGATATAACTACCTCATTCTGTTGTGTTTAACGAAAATATACGAGCTTAGGAAAGCGTGATACGCCTCATACGCAATTTTTTGGTCAAAAAATTCATGCACAAAGCAGTTAATTCACAAAAATATAATTGTCCGGTGTATTATTATGGGCCACAGCTTTAGGTGTACTTCTGCATCTCTTTGACTTGCCACTGGAGCTGCTCTTAACATTTTGACAAGACATGGAAATTGGCGATCAACAGTAGCGGAACGCTATTAGTGGGGCAATTAACTTGCTAGATTCTTCTAAAATCACATCCTCTTCAAATATTATTCAAAGTACGAACAAATACGACAACGATAATCATTTATTTAATTTGGTTCATTGTAATACTGTAAAGATGATCTAGCTTTGTATCTTCTATTCTGTTTTTCACTAAATTATCTAGCTCACTACAATTCCTTAGCAATTTCCATATTCCCTTAATCCCTCTTAGGAGGGGTTGAACTTGAAATCATATTTCAGTCCCGGGAATGCAAGAAAGCCTGATGTTCCTATTTTATAATAGTAGCAGACGGTGTATACCAAAATGTATAATTTTAATTTTGATTTTTTTCATTTCGTTTCATTTCATGCTTCAGGCGATCTTCCACGCTTTGATTCAACGTTAAGGGATTCTCTCCCTCATTTGAATTGCTTGCGATAATATTCCACTTGAAAATTAATTCTTCTATGCACTATCATCGTTCTCGCATGGATATTCTTCCGGCTTGCTACCTTCTTGCAATAGAAATTTTATGCCATCGATGTAATAATCACAGATATGAGGCTGTTACAACAAAACTTTGTAATGCAACTATAAAATTTTACAAAGCATCGAGATGAAAAAACTACCGTAACAAATAACCGCTTTTTTAGCTAGATAGACAACAAATCCCCATTAATTTTCAAATTATAACTGGAAGAGTCTGTGGTAAGCGTTAATAACACTGCCATAACTAATGCCATGTAATTTACGCGATTACAACTTACCTTAATTAACTTAGGTTTCATATTGATTATAATGTGGAATTTGCACATTTGTTTCCGCATTGTATACCTATCTGAATTGGTACTTATTGATCAGTTAACTTTTTCAGCTTGTTGTTCGCTAATGATGTGACAGTTTCTCTGTTGAAAATCGTTCGTTGTATAGTGGTTTTTGATGTTTTCAGTGCTGTGTACTTTCCTTAGTTTAAGTAAATTATCGAGTTCCATCGTGAGGTAAAAAACGAGCAAGTCAATTATTTGTAGAGCCCCCCCCCCCCCGAATAGAACTTGTTCTACTGATGTGTTACTGCTTTTCTTATGCATATTTTATATTATACTATAACTCGTTTCTTATATTCTCACCGTCTAACATCTTGTAATTCCGCCCTAACAAAAAATGTTAGAAAGAAGTAAACATCGTGACATACTTTATGCGATGATGAATCGTTCGCTCGGGAATTATGAATTATTGATGGACGTAAGTTTCAAAAACAATTCGTTGCCTAAAGATGTTTACACTGTTTTTTAAAGCTCCATCGACAGGACACAGTAAACAACATACGCATAATGAAATATCTCTGTATCATTTCTATTTTAGTTTACTCATTTGTAAAAGTCCGCAGCAAGTTATTGTGCATTTTGTAATTTGCATCACGGTTGAAAATCCCATACTTCGCTGTGAGTTTATGTGATCCAGAATTAAATTGAATCACACAGTAACTACAATTTGTGTGTTTTAAAGGATGTAATGGAAATGCTGTGTAATTTAAATTGTTTGTCATGGCTTTGATTACAAAAACATGTGTTACATAATTATAAATTCTTACAGTAATTTAGATCGTTTTAGTTGTATGAATTTCTCCATTTATTTAGCTTGATAATATTAAAAATAAAGTACTTGATATGTAGCTAAAATCTTTATTACGAGTTTCTATGGCGATCGATTTCGGCAAGTTTTGCCATCATCAGGCCTAGCTGTAAGTACATATGTACTTACAGCTAGGCCTGATGATGGCAAAATTAGATCGTTTTGGTTTAATTAATGAGAGCAACTCACATTAGTGTTGCAGATTCCATACACTTGTTTTATAGCAACAATTACATATCAACATATCAAACAAGCGACGTTGATGGTCGAATTAGTCATTACTAAATTCTAGGTTGTAATGATGTGAAATTTGTACATATTATTTGTTTTAGAACTCCTGTAGGAATTCCTTAAATAATACAAATTTCTACCAGGAGGGGTCGCCAGCAAACGTAAACATCATTCCCACCAGATATCTCTCCCTCCTAATACTCCCACCGGTCCTAAAAATACCTTTATAAGGAATTGCACCGCAATAAAACAGAAGAACATACCGAGAGATCCTTCAGATCTGAAATCCGATTAACCTAATACCTGTTATGCAATTACGTACGGTTGTTTAGAACCGAGCTAATTGTATTCCGTTTTCCGTTACACCTGTTATGCAATTACGTACGGTTGTTTAGAACCGAGCTAATTGTATTCCGTTTTCCGTTACACCTGTTATGCAATTACGTACGGTTGTTTAACACCGAGCTAATTGTATTCGATTGTTTAACCTGTTCTGTTGTAGTTAGTACGGTAGTAGAACCGAGCTAATTATACATATCCATACCGAGCCTAAAACTTACGTACGGTAGGACAAACCGAGCTAAGTTTACAACTTACCTTAGGACCTTTCTGTATAGCCGTAGGGCTGCGCTCAAAGGAACTAACCTTAATTAACCTGATTACCATAAATCCGAAATTAACCGCATTCCTGAAGAACCTATAAATTCAAACCGTTTACTTGTAACTGACCGAACCCATTTAAAGAAATAATACTCACCAATGTATTAATTGAATTTTATTTCACAGCATAATTATTCACATTTTGTAAACGATTAATATTCAATTACAGAATCACCTGTCAATTCAATTATTAACTGGTGTGAAGCGAGCAACGTCTTTGGGTCGCATTCAAGCAACCGAACCAGAATTATTTATTTATTTTCGTTATTAATTACTTGTTAATTTATTATTTTTCATTATATAAATTAGTACAAGGTACCGTTTATTATTGAGTAAACGAACTGGTCTCCGACTATTTGCTACCCGAGGAAAAGTGTTTGTAAACCCCTGGAGGTTAGGCAAAACATCATACAGCCTAATTCAAGCAAACCAGGGAAGTTTATATAAACAAACCCTTACCAGGCACCCTAGCAGTGAATGCTAGGCAAGCAAAATATTACATGGCGCCCGAGCAGTGAAATACCCAGGATTCAAGGCCTATTACAAAGCGCCCGATCAGTGAAATACCCAGGATTCAAGGCCTATTACAAGCGCCCGATCAGTGAAATACCCAGGATTCAAAGCCTATTACATGGCCCGTGCAGTGAGAATAACCAGGATTTAAAACCATTACATGGCAATAAATACCGACAATTAGAAACATTACAAGTACAGGTATAAATTACTAAATTCTAATTAATTCTAGAGCTCCAGAAGATTTTCGTTGTTTTACTTTTGTTTTGAATTTAATTTTATTTTCCAGCTTGAATTTAATTTTCTTTTCCAGTTTGAACTTAATTTTATTTTCCAGGATAATTTTTTATTTTTTTAGCAGTTCCAAAACCTGAAAGATTTTATTTTAGTTAATTGTTGTGTGAAGAGTACTACTTAACAGTCACAAAATGGCTACAGCTGAACCGCCGTAAGCAAGTTGGAAGCCGAGGTGAAGATTAGTTGGGTATACACCTTAAAGAAAGAATCATTAATTATGGAATTAAATAAAAGGGGAATAAATTCAACTGGTACAGTTGAGGAGTTGAGGGCCAGATTAATACAGTACCTCCGAGAAGCTTCTGCAACTGAGATCGAAATGGAACAGGAGACCCCAAAGCTAACAGAACCCTTAGGTACCAAAGGGGCGATACCGAAAGTAAGTTATGCTAATCCGTATGGTAGAGAACCTTCAATCCACCAATCGATACATGACCCGAGGCCAGAAGTCACAAACAAACCTTCCGCTGCTGAATTGAGTGACAAGGTGAGAAAATGGGGAGTAAAATTCGATGGAACAGGAGACGCAATGGCATTCCTAGAACGAATAGAAGAGTTAAGGCAATGTTATGGATTTGAGGAGGATGACTTGCTACGTACCTTACCCGAGATGCTAAAAGGTAAAGCATTGCTTTGGTACCCGCAATCATAAAGAATGGTGGAGAAATTGGGCTGATGTGGTTGACAGTTTAGGGTTATACTTCCTACCCTACAGGTACCATTTTAAATTAGAAGAAGAGATCCGTAATAGATTGCAACGTCCCAGAGAGCCAGCTTCCGATTACATTACAGAAATCCTCACGTTAATTCGTAGACATGGAGGATGGTCTAGAAGCAATCAATTAGACCGCATCTACGAAAACCTGCGAATAGAATATAAATACTATATTCGACCAAGGGATTTCAACAGTTTACCCGAGTTATTGGAACTCACAAGCGAATTTGAGAGATTACCCAAGGCTACGCATCCGGAAAATCGTGCTTGGAGTAACCAGCGAGTCAGATTCGAGTCCAGTTCAGCACCTGTGGAACGTGAGAAAAGTCCAGAAAGAAGACCGGTAGAACCAACAGCAGCTGAAACAACAGTGAGACAAAACAGTAATCCGGGAGATAGAAGTGATACTTACCAAAGAACAGCAGTTTGTTGGAGATGCGGAGAAACAGGACACCAAAGAAAGTATTGTAGGGGTGCGGCAAAATTATCTGTTCTAGATGTGGACGTACCGGAATCCTTTCTCGAAACTGTAATTGCCAGCAGTCGGGAAATGGAATCGCCAGTAAGGGAAACTCAGGAGTCCTTACACGACATGGCCGAAGCTCCTGCCAATACACAGAACTGTGCTTGTCAAAAACAGCCAGTTACCGAAAGTAACACAGCCAGTAGAAGATTGTCGCCTGTTTTTCTTCCGGTGAACATATTCACAGAAACGTTTTCAGCCTTGATTGATACAGGTGCAGCACGCTCCTATATGGGAAATCAAGTATTTAATAGGGTAAAGGCGAATAAAATTTTACCTGTAACAAGCCAGCCACTAAAGTACAATTAGCGGATGGTACTGAAGTACACACAGAAGGGATGTGTCGATTCCCCAGCCAGATAGGAAGACATTGTATAGACTTAGAATGCAGATATCTTCCTGGATTAACGTCAGAAGTGATCCTCGGAATGGATTTCTTGCTGCAATACGATGCACAGATAGATATCAAGCAGAAGACATTGAAGGTAGGAAATGAAACAATTTCTTTACAAACAGAGTCTTCATCCAGGCTAGATGGTATTCAAGGGTTGCAGGAAGACCAGTTGCTCCAACTAAACGATTTCCTAGAAAAAGAACTACAGCAATTTAAAGATTCACCGGGACTTACGGATATGGTAACGCATAACATAACTGTAAAGCAAGATGCCGAACCATGTAAGCAACGGTACTACCTCGCAATCCAGCGATGCAAGCGATAATTAACGAAGAGGTAGACCAGATGTTGGTTGACAAGGTAATAGAACCATCAAAGAATCCAGGGAGTTCACCGATAGTGATAGGTAAGAAACCATTACAGGAAGTCATAGTGAATGCTAAAAACAGTTCGGTTGAAATGGCACCAATGACCAAAGCAAAAAGAGAAAAGAAGAGTAAGAGGTGCTCAGGAAGAACGAAGTCGAGGGGATTAATTCGAAATGAACCCCGAAGACAAGATAGAATCGAGGAGTTAACTAGAAAAATGAAAAGGAAGCAAAGACGAAATAGAAGAACAGCTATTTTAATCGGGACAGGAGAAAGGCTTTACTTAAAACGAAACGATGCTGAGGAACTGGGTTACGAAGAGTACCGGCCTAATCCGAGGAAGGGGTGGTATGTAATGATGTGAAATTTGTACATATTATTTGTTTTAGAACTCCTGGTAGGAATTCCTTAAATAATACAAATTTCTACCAGGAGGGGGTCGCCAGCAAACGTAAACATCATTCCCACCAGATATCTCTCCCTCCTAATACTCCCACCGGTCCTAAAAATACCTTTATAAGGAATTGCACCGCAATAAAACAGAAGAACATACCGAGAGATCCTTCAGATCTGAAATCCGATTAACCTAATACCTGTTATGCAATTACGTACGGTTGTTTAGAACCGAGCTAATTGTATTCCGTTTTCCGTTACACCTGTTATGCAATTACGTACGGTTGTTTAGAACCGAGCTAATTGTATTCCGTTTTCCGTTACACCTGTTATGCAATTACGTACGGTTGTTTAACACCGAGCTAATTGTATTCCGATTGTTTAACCTGTTCTGTTGTAGTTAGTACGGTAGTAGAACCGAGCTAATTATACATATCCATACCGAGCCTAAAACTTACGTACGGTAGGACAAACCGAGCTAAGTTTACAACTTACCTTAGGGACCTTTCTGTATAGCCGTAGGGCTGCGCTCAAAGGAACTAACCTTAATTAACCTGATTACCATAAATCCGAAATTAACCGCATTCCTGAAGAACCTATAAATTCAAAAACCGTTTACTTGTAACTGACCGAACCCATTTAAAGAAATAATACTCACCAATGTATTAATTGAATTTTATTTCACAGCATAATTATTCACATTTGTAAACGATTAATATTCAATTACAGAATCACCTGTCAATTCAATTATTAACTGGTGTGAAGCGAGCAACGTCTTTGGGTCGCATTCAAGCAACCGAACCAGAATTATTTATTTATTTTCGTTATTTAATTACTTGTTAATTTATTATTTTTCATTATATAAATTAGTACAAGGTACCGTTTTATTATTGAGTAAACGAACTGGTCTCCGACTATTTGCTACCCGAGGAAAAGTGTTTGTAAACCCCTGGAGGTTAGGCAAAACATCATACAGCCTATTCAAGCAAACCAGGGAAGTTTATATAAACAAACCCTTACCAGGCACCCTAGCAGTGAATGCTAGGCAAGCAAAAATATTACAAGGTTGCTGTAAGATATTTCAATACAAAAATTTAGAATATTTCGAGCTCGCCGCAATCTGAGTAAGTGTATAACGGGCACGGATGTTTCTAAATTTGCTGCAACTTCGTACATGCCTCTAACTACAGCTAATAACGAACATAACTTACATACCCAGCAAATACACATATAAAATATACATACAACATATTATGTAAATTGAAGTAAATCAATCAAATATGTAAGTATTCTTTAATAAGTTCTTTAATAAGTTATATAAACCGTATGTCACACATTACGTATATTTTACATAATAGTATAGAAACTTACGGATATTCTATATACAGAAATTCATATAATATACATATAGATAATTACATATCACTCATGAATTTCATGTACCGTCATATTACATGATTAGATTTATGTACGTTATATGTAAAATATTATATGAAATATTACTCATTTTTTATGTAATGCCTTCTGTAAATATAATTAGAAAGTATGATTGCATATATGGTATGGTCGAAAATAAAGTCCGTTTCTATTTGCGCCACATAGGTAATCGAACGCGTGTGTTTACTACAACGCCAAAAATTGTAGTTCACGTACCTTTAATATTAGGTCCGTATCGACTAAAATGCGTCTAATTTATATAGAAAATAAATAATATAAATAAATTAAATCCTGGTCATTTTTAACATAAAGTTAAAGATAGGTATAATTATTGAATAAGACTTGACTCAACGATATAATCAAACAAAATTTAAACTAATAACACGAAACAGCGCAAAGTTACGAAGTACGAAATAAAAAAAAAGGGATGTTACAGATTAGCGCAGTGGTACAATGTCGGAGACAATGAAAACATATGTCGGATTTCAGAATTTGCAACGCCCACTCCCAAAAGTTCGATCCGGTTAGGGACACTTTTCAAGCAAGTATATCATAATAAACTGTCTGCTTTCAGTTCAGGTAAAAACGGGTTCGTGCAAGAATTAAGTTAAATATAATTAAAAGTGCAGTTGCACGTGAAATGTAGTTTTTTTCATTTTTTGTATGGAACTGCTTAAATAATTTTTTACATTGATAATAATTACATTATGCTCGAGTAGCGGCCATTTTGGTCATCGCAACGCTTTTACAACTAATATTTTTTATGTAAATATTACATAAAATATACATAAAACGTATATAAATTCATGTAGAAGAATTTACATCTAATAGATTTAATAATAATAATTTTGAAAATTGCTGACATCCTGACATTAAATATCTCTTATTTTTCTTCCAGTTTTATATAAATCTAAAAAGCTCTTACATAATTTATATGTATTTTATATATAAATGTGTTTGCTGGGTAGTAAACGTGGAACGGTAGGGGGAAATTCCAAGGTGGGTGATAGGCGTAGGGTTACCCCCATGATTATTTATAGAAAGATGAAAGAGCCCAAACGACCGTCAAAAATTTCAACTGTTGTTCACGAAAATCAACTACTTAGTCTATGTTAATCAACTGCCTTTCGATCGTTTATTAGGCAGAATAAGGCCACGTTTCTAGGCATCGTGACCAGATATCTTTGATTTTTCAAAAAAAAAACGTAAATCAAAAGCAAAAACTGATAAGATACATGAAAGAGAAGGAAATAATTGGCCATAAAAACTAATAAACTAAAAATCAAAGAGGGCAGTATACAATATATACAAGAGGGATGATAAGAGAAACTGAAACAATTTCAAGGACTCTTTGAAGTGCTTGCCCGAATATTGCCAAATCGAGTAAGAACCATAATAGAGCTAACTTTGCATTACGCATAATGCTAATTTAGGAAGAACAGGAGCACGTACATCCATAATCAGACAAGCGAGTGAGAAGGTAATTAAAGGAAAGAAAAAATTGCACACGTGGAACTGGTGAAGGAATTTGACAGAATACGAGAAAAGGCGTATGGACAGTATTACAAAAAAAGTGGGTGGTTCTAAATACAACAGAAATGACAATAGATATGTACAAAGATAACGAAAATGTAATTGGAGCAAGTAATAAAGAGTCCAAGGATTTTGTCGCGTGTTGAGTCCGTTCCTTATTCAGTGGTATTAGACGAAGCAATTACGATCGCCAAGGAAAATATGAAGAAATTAAGACCTGAATTTACTGGTAAAGATGACATTTATAGTTGATAGCAACAAACGAAGAAAATTGACCGCATAACCTTTCAGAAACAGAGGGAGAACTATTGAAGATAATATGAAAGTAACATTATGAAAACAATAACATTGATAACCTTGGTATGAAGAAAAGGCATGAAATAAGATTGGACGAGAGACAAATCCTTGAGTTCAGCAACTTCAAATGCTTAAGAGTACTTATAGAAGAAAAGGGTAAATATCACAGCGAAACAAATGAAGATTGGGAGCTGGATTAATACAATAAAAACCACGCTTGTAGGAAAAGAAAGGAACCAAGAAAAGATAAAAACCGAAGAGTTTAGAAACGTTTTTAGCTCAATAATCATATAAAGCAGTGAGGCATCGTCAAATAGAGAGATTAAAATCTCGAAATAATGCACAGAAATGAGGTTTCTAAGAAGAATAAAAAGCAGAAAAAGGACGACCAGAATAAGAAATAAAACTTTTAGAAAAAAGTTTCAGAGAACCAAATAACGAAACGGATGTTGAATGTCGGACGTGACAAGGCGAGTGCTTGAAAAGGGTAAGAGGAGAAGACCAAGGGCAAGATGGATGAATAGGGTCAGCAAAAAAGTAGAGAAATAAGGGTTGGAATTTGAACAAGTACCAAGATAGGAAAGGATGGGAACAACAATACTGCACATAACTCCACCGGCGTTACAGCTAAACGTGAAAAAACCTAGTATTAAGAGAAAAAGGGATTGGTTTGTATTCTCACCCTCCTATTTTCTGGTAACTATGAATGAGGACGGTTGTAATATGGTCTCAGTTTTGCTATAGGTGGAAATGTGTTATCATATTCTTACTTATTTTCTTAGAGGAAAGCAAGCGTTTATAAATTTGAAAGATTTTATGAAGATAAAAGTAAATTTGAAGTAACGCGTAAGAAATTTGTGCTCTGAATGCAAACTTTGTCTATGACTATATCCGAATGATGATGGTGAATCTGTGCACGTAACGAAACGAAATTACGTATACAGGATGAAAATACAAAATACTTTTGAAAAGTTTTCTGCCTTTAATATTGCCATTTCCGAATTCCACGTATTCTAAGAAAGTTTTCTTTAAATCGCTCCATTATAGTAATCCTTTGACTTTGTTAGGTTCTATAGAAGTTAAAGTTAAAGCTTATGATCTCTTCTCACCCTTAAATAGTATTGGAAATATTTCCGCATGTACAATGGAAGTTCTGCCAACCAAAAACATATTTGATATTTTCATAAAATAGCCGAATCAATGAAACGAGTTAATCGCCAGAATCTCAAACATATTTTCAATAAAATAACTACGAAGAGGTCCTTATGAATATAAATTCAATGCATTTGAAACAGAAACAATAGTATTCGTAGTATTACCTCGATCATTTCGTATTTTATTTAGAAGTGTGAACATTACGGCTCATGCAAAATTTTGTAAATTAAGACAATAGTAGGTATTTTTGTCGACTCTTCCATATTATTATCTGACGTGAAATGAAATTGATTAATTACAAAATCGATTAAATAATTTAAATAGAAACTGGCGAAATTGTCATAAGATGTTTTACAAATTGACAAATAGTCTTTAGAATATTAAATGACGGGTAAAATAATTGATATTACAGAATAAGGGCGTATCTATTATAGTTTTTAAAAGGATTAAAGCTCAGCATTAAGTGATTTAAGGGAAAGGATATGACATAAGTTTACTGCCGTATAGGTTAACGCAACCGGATTTTAAGGATTTAGGCTACTTTTGTACAATTTTACAAGGTAAAACTTTGTGAATACCTACCAAACAATTTCTATTGCCTTCAACATGCCACTTTTCCTAATGAATTTGAGTTTATACCATATACCTTCATAAAAGAAAACCTTTTCTACACAATCGTTATCGAGAGAAAAGGGTTGTAAAAAGGAAAAGTAATTAAAGATACATCCAAAAGATAAACTACCTACATTGTTTTTGTATGTGTTGAAACTGTGATTAACCCAGAAAGTAATTTTGGTCGTAAAGCAGAATTATTTTATAACTTTGTTGTTTAATATATTTCACAACAATAAGTTTTATATTTACTCCAATGTTAAGTTAAAAATATGTTTACCAGGAAAATTGTATTTTACCCATCTGTTGTTAATGTTGTTAATACAGTACACGATTACATTACCAATATCAGTACATCAAAGTATTACACAATTTAGGTGTTAATAAAAATACAATATAAAGCCAGGGCCGGTTCTAGTGTAATCAGCGCCTGTGTGCCACGATCGTAAGGTACCTCCCACCCTCCTCCGCTGTCAATTAAAGTTAAAATAAACTTAAATAAGTTTATTTCACGTCGATTGTTTTTCAAATTAAAATTAATAACGATTTCGCATTTCTTTGTTTTTCTAGTTTGACTACTAATCTATTTTTATTATTTAATACCTAATATCTTTTCTGTCGTCGTTTTGGTACTCCTAATCATCTGCGCCCGTGTGTCCTGCATACGTGGTCGTTCCTGGGTAACAGTTATGGAACGAGCAATACTATATGCATTGGGAATATAAATTTCATCCGAACTGTTTGTTTTAACTGTTAGATAATAATTAAAGAAGAACACGTTATTGGCAAAATTTCTTTCAGAATAGGTACTCTATTCTTAAGGGGTTTCTTATTTCCGCGCGTAAGACTGCCACTGAGGCTTTCCCACTCCAAATTTTATCACGGTGACAGTATTACCGCTTGGTAAAAAATTAATAAAACTGTAACAGTCAATTTTAGCATAAGAACAGTTTGGGTAGAAATGTTGAAAACTACAGGTATTTGTGCCGCAATTAGACCCAAACGTCGCAGTACTTAATTGTAATTCTTCCTAGATTTACGTTTTAGTTAAGTAGATGCCGTAACAGTCATAGTCATAATTTAGATTAGAACTACTATATGGCAGAAAACCCAATGTACTGCAATAAAACCTCCTCGGTTAAATAGTAAGGTTACCATTGTATCCTAGGAGCACTAATCAATCTATTGAGATTCATCTGCTCATCTGAATAAGCTCGTCAGCTCGTTTGATATTCTATTTCACCACTGCAGAACGAAATCTCGAAGAACGTGAATACATACGGCTGTTGTTGTTCGAATGCGTGAATGACATTTTGTCTGACGTTCCCAACCTTGGATAACAACTTTTCAAATACAAGCCGTTTGTTACGCCATCGTCATAATTAAATTCATGTTTCTTCAGAAAAAAGGACGGTTTCCCTTGCCTATAAGGTTTATTTTCATCTGTTGTTGGTTGTATAGTAAGTTTGAAACAAACTGTGCCCCTTACGAAGCTTACGGTATTGAGATGTTGGACCAAATGGTCAGAGGAAGGGGTTCAACAACGTCGCCCTGGATCCGGAGGTCCTCGAAGGACTACAGATCGCGAAGAACGTCGATTAAGACTTTTGGCCACAAGAGATAGATTTTCAACTACTCGATCAATTGCAAATGGTTGGATGAGGGGTGTAGGACCCAGAATGTCCATGTCATGTGTTTATCGCCGGGCTGCATTTATATCGTCCATTTTTATGTCTTCCTCTTACACCAATTCACCGTCTACGCAGGCTGGAATAGAGCAACGAATGAACGAATTGGGCGCACGAATTGCATCAAATTGTGTTTAGTGACGAGTCCCGATTTTGCTTGTGGGTCCACGATGGCCAGACGGATGCGTGGAGAACGTAAAAATCCAACATTTTTTTCTGGAACGTAACAGCCCTCGCACAAGGAGTGATGATATGGGGTCCAATATTTTATGGTAGCAGATCACCCTTGGTCTTCATTGACGGCAACCTAAACGCAGCTAGTTACATTGCCAATGTGCTAAAACCCGTTGCTCTTCCATATCTTCAGAGGCTAGAAAATTCCATTTTCCAACAGGATAACGTGCGCCCTCATACGGCAAGGGCTACAACACGTTTTTTGGAAGTAACTAACATAGCCGTCCTCCCATGGCCTGATTTGTTGCCCATTAAACATGTGTGGGGTGCGATCGGTAGACGAATATACTATAAATGAAAAAAGAGTAAAGTAGAGGGCGCTTTGATTCAAGTTACATTTACCCCACTACATTTTCAAATCGCGCGAAGAATTTAAACACTTTTACATTTATTTTTTTAAAAGAATTTATCCAAAAATGAGAAATTGAATTATAAACTTACATACTTACAAGGTGTAATTTTACCATACAAACAAATAGTAATTTAGTTGGCAGTTTTACGACTCAAACTGCTAGGGGCAGATTTTTATGAAACAATCCAAATTTGTTCAGTAACATACAATAACCTTACACAACAATAACCTAACCACGTCATATACTTTACTACATTAGGATGGCAGCGAAGCCAAATGTTACGTGTAATTTGTTGGTTAGAAATTAATCAACATTTTAGATTTATTAGCTAATTAATGTAAAATGTGTCTTAATTTTCTTTAAAGTTGCTATAAGTCATTAAAATGGTCTATTTTGAATTTCACCAAATTTAAACCACGGTCAGAATTAACAAATTTACACAATTTAATATTGCAAAACTGACAATGACGCTTTTGGGTCATTTTTAGACAAATTTAGTTTTGTAAACTTGTGTCGTGTATTAACCAATCAACGCCAAGGTCAAATTTTCCCTATACTTCACTTTACTCTTAGTTCATTTTTACTATAGGTAAGTTATCGGGAGGGTGTTTACCACGATCTCCAGCTACGGATTCAAGAAGCTTGCAACGATATACCACAGCCAGCTATAGATCACTTGATTGATAGCACGCTGCCTGTCTAAATGAGTGCATTACAAATCGTGGCGGAGCAACTACTTTTTGAGAAAACTTTTAAACTTTTTATTCTTTTGCTTTCATATTTTAATCATTACTTTGTTTCATGAAAATGGACATCTCAAAAAAATTTCAATAAAATCGTTCAACAAGCTCCAGGTGTTCCAATTTTTATGGAAGTCAGTATACTTAGCAGTTGTAGATGTGAGGGAGAAATGTAACAAAGTTCAAAAGGTGAACAATTGTGCATTGAAATTAATCATGGACCAAACATCTAAAGCTGGCACTGTGACGGGCAGGATACTCATGTTATTTTATCTCGTGCTTTAGGAACAGTAAGTTCACCCCATGTCTGCAATGACAGTTTAAAGTGAAGTCGACACTAGGGCCAATTTTGGATTGCCACACGTGGGCCATCTTATGGTCATCTCATTCCCCCGATATTGTTCCTCTGGATTTTGATTTTAGAGCTTTTATAAAAGGCGAAGTTTACAAAAAGCCATATCAAAACGTAAACGAAGACGCGATCACTAACGCCACAGGTGAAACGTCCTGATTATGACAAGGAAGGTGTACTCGTATAAACGGGTTCAAATGTCTGGAGCAACAAGGAACATTTACTATTAGATAAATTTATTTTTTATTTAGTGAATTACTCACTGTTTTTAAATTTAGTTAGTCTTTAGAAGTTAGAAATAATACAAGGGAAACATTCGGCTTGTTGTGTAACATAATACTTTAAACGTTTTACGGTTTGTAGCTCCTTTATTATTAATTTTAAAGAATGTTTTATTCAGAATTTCATTTTCTTTCAAAATATGCAAAAATGTATAAGGAGTTTTATTAAAAAAAAGACTGTATGTAATCCTTAATTGAGCAACATTTCGTTCAGAGAAGTACAAAATTTTCAATGTAGCTATCATCAATGGTACTTTCCTCATTACAACTGTTGTCTTATAGCGTCACAAGTTTTAAACTAAACTTATAGTGATAAGTATGGCTTAAATTTTGAGAGCTTTAATGTTTTTTATTTTCCTCTTCACGTGCAAATATAACAGATTATTTGCACCAAATTTTTAATTTAACATATAAGCACTTTGTAATCATTCAATGTATGCTTAAAAACATCACTTTTATTAGTTTTCTGGAAAGCTTTGCTACATAGTGTATAACCAATATTCCGTTCATCAAAACTAATGGGAGGTACATATTTGTTCCAGAGATTTTCCATGAAGAGATCGAATTTTATAACCCTCGAACATTTAATGGTTTCCTTTTCATTTATTCGACATAGGTGGAAACTGTTAACAGCGAATTGTAGACATAATTCGTAATTAATCCTTTTGTTATCCTACAAAATTAAGCTTAGAAGACACTACATTGCAGTGGAATAAGTATAGGTGGCAGCACCCACTTTAGCGACATATAAGATCCTTGACACATTTTCTTATTAAGACAAAGAACGTTTTCGGTGCAACTTCAATATTTAATTACGGTCGACAGACATTTAATAACTAGTATAATATTACTAAGCGTAGCTTGGAAAATACTTGTCATCCAGTATAATATATCAAATTTGACATTAAATTACGATATATAAAATCAATCCGCTTCGCTTGACTCTTCTTCACATACCTACATCAAGAGAAAACGATTTCAATATATTTTTTCGAATCGATAGAAATTTTATTAAATCATGATGTCTAAAAAATTCGATTCCAAATATTTGAGGAAAATCTGGTCCGATTTTCAAATGATCGCAATTTTCCCTTTTTTATACGATTTTCTATAATATTACGAGCAATTTGGAACGTTCGATTGCTAAAAGTTACTTGTTTGGAAAATAGCAAAATTAAATTGGTGAGCTTACTTTCAAGTTAAAAGAGAAAAAAAAAACACTTTTATCTTTTATTAAATTTTTCGTTTTCGTATTAATCAAAGTTTGAATTTTTGTGGTTTGATGTTTTTATCAAATTGAAACCGAAAGAAAGGTTAACTAGATCATTAGAAAAATTTTCCTTTGAATTATTTTTGTTTACAGCGGAGTATTCGGGTAGGATTAAACTGAATCAGAAGGTAGTTCAAAGGTAAATAAGAAAATAAAGTTTACTTTTAAAATCCACTTAGAGAGATATCTTATTTTGATTGTTTTTGGTATTCGATTTTTCGTTATTATAGTGATTGGAAATTGGAAAGGCCGGATTGTTGGTTATTCATTCAACAGATGCTTACAAAACCTCTCCTACTGGAAAGTTATAAAAGGGTTACGTTCGAAATTTGCTTGGAGGATAGAAAAAAAAAGTTTAATTTAATGATGAAGGAAGTTCAACTTGGATGGCGTCCAATATTATTGTGTAGACAGGTGAGTTTTAGTATTTTGGCATAGCTAAACTTAATCGGTATAGGTTGTTGGCTGTTATTTCAGATCAACTAAAAGTGGAACTAGAAATTCTATAAAGAAGGCTAAATATGCAGGGTGTTTTTTTGGGAGCTCTGCAAGAATATGCTCAATACTAAATCACAAGTCATACAATACTTCACACGAGAACATTTGCGAAAAAGGGTTTGTGTTTGAATCATGAAGGAGCTCATATTGAGCATGTGTTGAAGAAGACAAGGTTTTAAATTGATTTGAAACTAACAGGTTACGGATTGATTGGTTTAAAATTCGTTTGCCATAAGGTCATGGCCAACTACAAAAAAATCCGAAAAAAATGGTATTGCAATGAAATGAGAATAAGTCAGAAACTATTAAAGATAGGGATAGGAACATGTAATAACCAAAATATGCCCATTTTGATTCTCTATCAAATGCAATAGTAAGAAAATGGTCATTTCATTTAAAAATCTGAGTTTTCAGTCTTTGAATTTTCTTAAATTTGGAGCCTCATAGGTTACGGTCGTACGCAACATAACTTTTTTTTAAGTACACCAAAAGAAAGCCCTATTCTTCCTCTATGCGCTGGTGAAAACTCGGTTGCCATAGCTACAAACCGTTTTCAAGTAATGAATTCTTAAAGTACCGTCTGCATCCGCCATTTTTTTTAAATAAATGGAAATAACTTAAAAACCATAACTTGTAGATATTGACATGTTGGTATAAAATGTTATGAAATTTCACGTAGAGTCCAAAAATGCAATAAAAAATAGGGGTTGCTGTTTAAAATAACGAAGTTGGTAGCTACTTCCGGCATTTCCGGAAGTGCTGCCATTTTGAAAATATTTTACATCGATTCGGATTTTTGAGTAACCCCTAAGTACAAATTTTCAAAAATCTACCTATAAAACTTTCCCAGAAACGTCTAACTAAAGCTCCCAAAAAAACACCCTGTATACCTTAAGTTTTACAGGGAAGTCGATATTGCTGCAGCAGTATATACAAATGAACACTGAATATTGTGATAAATTCACGAAATTTGGATGCAGCAGCATCTGAACCAAAGCAAAATTTGGATACAGCGACAGTTGGACGAAAACCGAAGAGATGCATAGAAACTATTATGCTGCATGATTTTCAATTTAGGTTTCGACCTATGAATATTGCGAAGAACCTCCCTGCGACCAGAAAGGGTTTTGTTATTACGACACGAGAATGGAACAAAGGAACGTTTTATCGCAAATTAAGAACAATCAGTTCAGGTTGAACCAGTAACTGAGTTCAGCAAATTCATCTAAAGTTTTACTGGATATCAGCGCAGTGGTATCGTCAATTTCTTCACAACATGCCGAAATTCGAAGCAGTCTTCTTTCATCACGGTTTTGACGAGATGAATTTTTCACTGATTCAGTGACAAAATGCCAAAAAAAGATGCAGTTGGTCATGTGGGATATGGAAATCAAAGTGTACCTTCTAGTGTTCGTTTAACGCCCCGTAACAAGGTTTTTACGTTGTATTTTTACATAGTAAGTAACTTTGCTTCAATAGCACAAGGGCGTATTGATAACTAACGCATCCACATCTATAACTTTATTCGTAATAAGTGTCTCTCTTCCCACTGATATAATCACTTTCTCTCGTAATTGCCATTTATGCCAATTCATTTACGCTAATGTACTACGATAGTTGCGAAATCCGTTACGGAAAAAAAATTTAAGTTTCCGCACCTCCGTTAATACTTCTGCATCTGAAGAGAAACTCTTGCTCTTTACCTTGGGAAAGAGGAAAAAGTCACAAGACACAAGATTTGAGCATACGTCATGATACTCAAGTTTCTCCAGTGGTATTCGCATTCTCTGACTTGCGTGAGGTTGAGAATTGTCTAGACGTACCCTATACACACGTCGCGTCGCTTCAGAATTGCTACTGACAGTCCAGACACGTCCTTCAAATTCAATATGTACGATGCCGTCGCAATCCCAGAAAGTGGTTATCATTACTTTCCCGGTAGATTTTTTGTTTTTTTATTAGTGTCCATGTGTCATTTTGCGGTCGTATTGATGTGCCCATGACTCGTCACCGGTCACAATTCTGTGGAGAATCGCATCACCTTTAGCCTCATATCGAGTCAAGATCGCAAATTTCATTTCATTTCCTCAGTAAACATTCCCAACGTATACATATCCTTCGATAAGGTTCCAGGCAAGTTCACCGTCTGAAAATTCATCGACGGAAAGTTCACCGACAACAATTCACCGACTGGAAAATTAACCGCCTGGAAACTTCATCGTCTGGAAACTTCACCGACTGGAAAACTCACCGACTGGAGAATTCACCGACTCGCAATTTGTCGAAAGGACAATTCACCGATTCGCCAAACATGATTGATGTAATATGGACTTTTGTACAATATTTTATTTGATGCAATAAAATTGGTTATAGATACCTTCACGGTCTGCGGAAAGTTCTTCGACTGCCATTCTCCGAAAAACAATTCTTCGACAGGAAAATTCTTCGAATAAATAATGTATACAGTCATTGAAGTTTTTAAACTAATAAGTATGCCAATACTTCGGCTAATTTATTTTTAATAATTCTAAATGAAAGAATGAAAAAGTATCAATTGAAAAAAAATATACTAAACCTGCAAATAACCTAGGCGCTTTAGTGGCAATCTACGTTTCAGTTTAGCATTTTTTTTTACTTCTAAACTTTGTCTAGTGTCACGTTGCCATTGTGTATCAATAATTAAAAAAATATATACTAAACCTGCAAATAACCTAGGCGCTTTAGTGGCAATCTACGTTTAAGCTTAAAACATATTATTTATATTTAGAATTATTAAAAATAAATTATCCGAAGTATTGGCATAGTTAGTTCAAAAACTTCAATGACTTTTATTCGAAGAATTTTCCTGTCTAAGAATTGTTTGTCGGAGAATTGCAGTCGAAGAATTTTCCGCAGACCGTGAATTTTGTTACATCAAATAAAATATTGTATAAAAGTCCATATTACATAAATCATGATTGTGGAATCGGTGAATTGTCCTTTCGACAAATTGCGAGTCGGTGAATTCTCCAGTCGGTGAATTTTCCAGTCGGTGAAGTTTCCAGACGATGAAGTTTCCAGGCGGTTAATTTTTCAGTCAGTGAATTTCACCACACGCAGACATTCTTCGACCACTACGTACCTTATCTTTCGGATCCGTTTTAGCAGGATTTTCGTCTTTCACAGTCCTTACCCACCTCACTCACATCCACACACTTATCACGGTACTCGACGTTGAAACTTCGATGGATGTCAACCGCTTCGCCCTAAGGAAGTCGATAACAAACTTGTTGCTTTAACCGCACGTCAATGTCAGACGCCATTTTTTAGAATTGTCAGGCGTAAATGCGATATTATCGAGAATCTTCACTAGAGATACTTAATTATGTACAAATGGCACAAATGGCAAACCACGTTTAACACTGTCATTATAAACGTTATGGCCATAGACGCATTACGTATCAGCACGGCTTTATGAGACCGCTATACAGAGTGTTTCTACTCAAAGTGAACAACATAATAGACGTTGTAGAACTCGTCAAAACTAACACTTTTTTTTATAACACGAGTTCCATAATCTCTATTACGTTATCCACTTTGAGTAGAAACATCATGTATAGGTACGAGAGACGAGAGCTCAGCTGTTGTGCATACTTTCAAAATTTGTATCCTGAATGATATTTTCGTTCGATGTGGTACTTTAATGAAAAATTCTACGTTCCGTCTTCATTACTAGAGGTGTTTTTTTAAAGGACCTTAAAGAGAAAATTCAGATAGAGGCACCTACCCCGGAAGTCGTCTTTATCTTTCTGACTCTGGCTATGGAAGCCTACGCTCTGACAGAGGTAAATCAGTTTGTAAGGTGTAGTTTTTGTAAATGGCTTCCTTGTCGAAAAATGTAGGTTTTAGGATGATTCCAGCAGTGACACAGGTCTTTAAGTTTATAGGAGGAGATAATGACAAACGTCACCATCGCTTTCACTTGTTGACAAACGTGTACCCTCGGAATCTCTTCAGAAAGGCAATATTTCACACGCTTTAACCGCTATCTCGTAAGAAACTTTAATATTATATTATTTGTAAAAGAGAACTCCACACGATTATACTTGATACTGCTTACGAGCGACGTAACTGCAAAAATATCTCAAAAAAAAAAGATCTGATAACGAAGAAGCTGAGAGCCGGCAGAAAATAAACAAGAACTATTACTACGATTATGAGAGAGAACCTCCTCGGTATTTATCTTGAATAATTAAACCTATAATGAGAAACTGTGCTAAATTCAAGGAACTGTAAACTTTTGATAAGCGAGTTGTATTAGAAGTAATATAATAATTACTTCATAAGGAAATGTAACGAGTATACATTTCATTGTGATTCCGCCTTCTCAGGACGTTTCCTTCTGATTAAAATTCAATACGAATCCTTCTCACTACAGCAAATTAATTAACTGATAACTACAACCGAAATAATACTTAATTTCCCTTGAAACCTATCTTCCCTTGATTATTGAATTACATTCTTAGATACGGGTTTTCGTATAATTAACGCGGTTAGTATAATTAAATTACAGGTTAACTGGTGTGCTTAAGTATCCTTATAGCACTTTATAACGAGTGTACGCAGTAAATGAATGATTTGAAATATTCGTGTCCTGGCATTTTCAATTTCTTCATATACTCTGTAACCTGCTAAAACAAAGCAAAAAATAGAATCATACAGAATTTTAAAACTGTTATAACGTACATAAAGCTATTTTCCTATATAAAATTTATTATAATCATTTGAATAAGCAATAGGGCAAGTTTAGTAAATGTATAGCTGTGTTCTACAGAAACGGAAGGGCGGGGCAAAGTCGACGCGTATTCGGGCACTTTGTGGTACCTCCTGATTAGAGTCCTACTCCGCATAATGGAAAAAATAACCGTTGTTCACAAGGTCATCATTAACTGAACAATTTACATGGTACCATGTAAACGGAAAGGAAAACCCAACAGACGTAATAGTACTTCCATGTCAATTACACGCTGGAATACTGACAAGAGAAAGCTAAACCTGGCTATTTAACCTATTCCGTCGGGAGAAAGTGGCACATCAGCCAATGGGATAAGAGATTTCCATAGACTTTTTCAACATTGACGCGGTCCTACCCCGGAAGTCGTCTTAAACTTACTGACTCTGGAAAGGAAAACCTTAATACATGAGGGCGTGCATTATCTTACTGGAATAATGGATCTTCGAGCTCTGTAAGAATGGCAGAAGATGCGTTCCAACTACCTCCGCAATATACCGTTGTGTTGTGCTCGAATGAACACCAAGGGAGACCTGTTGCAGTAAGTAATCGCACCCCAAATCATAACACCCACAGTGCGGTGTAGTGCCTCTCAGCCGTAAATTGAAGATTCCGAAGTTCAATTCTTCGGACTCTCATACGATGGTCGTGCATCCCTAAAAAATCTAGATTAGTCACTAAAGACAACACGACGCCATTCAAAATTCCAATGAGATTTTTCATTACACCATTGTAACCGTTGCTGAAATCGTTCCGCAGTCAAAGGAAGCACAATTTGCGGACGAAATGATGTTAACCCAAAAGTTCGGCTTCGGTGATAAACTTTTTTAAGGGTTAAATTGCGACGTCTTCACCAAACTATTGGTCAGCAATTTCCCGAGTAGAGCAAAATCGATCTGGAGGCTCATTCGTTCTTCTTGACACCCCGGTTTCTCTTTTCGACGATACTTGTCATCAAATCATAGCAAATGTGACGTTATAACATTACTACTTGATCTCAAAAGTTTATCAATAATCTATGAAGCTTTAATAAAAAATTCCAACCCCTTCTTGGTGTTTTAATTTCTATGTCACTCAGTAATTTAAATAAGTATTCATCGATTTTTACCACATACTGATCTTTGGAAAGGAAATTTCTTAAGATATAAATCAAAATCAACTGTACATAGCAGGAAAGAAATCGTTCTGCTTTACATATCTGAGAAAAACCTATGTTTACCGATCTATTTATCTATCACATACACAATACACATGTTTTATAATGTTTGAAGAAGACGTGGAAAGAGCGGAATTTATGGTGGTCTTTCAGAGAAAAAATATATTACCCGTCACATTTGCACAAATTCAAAGAATGTATACATAAAGTATCAGGTGTTAAAAATGTTCATAATTTTTAAATGGATTTGTAAATTATGACATGAGAAATTTACGAAGAACGTTCAGTCATGGTTTTTAGTTAATAGGTTTGTTGTTGTTTTTTGCTGGTAGAAAAATCAACTAATTCAGTCAAGAATTTAATTTTTAATTGAATGTATAGCTTGAACATAGATAAATTTATTGGTGAACGTACTAAATATAAATCGAAAACTTTATTTTCAATTCTCATAATGTATTAAACCGGAAATACGAAACCATGTTAGTGACTATAAACACACAATTACTGAAAAATAACTGAAATTCACTTCGTTTATTTATTTTCACATTTCCAGTCGGAGTTTTTTTTTTTCAAATACGTTCAAAGACGTTTATTGGAATTTCGATTGAAAAACATTCTTCAAATACCCAACGATAAGCATCAAAGCATCTGCTTATTGAAGAAGAAAAGTTGTTTTTGTTTTATCTACCTATATCTCACAAATAGATCGGAACGCAATTTATTATCATTTCTAAATTTTATATCGCTAAACCCAAATCGCGCCGATTAAAGTGTATTTATTGAGGAAAAGGTGATAGCATCATTACAAATCCAACTAGAAGTAGGTCAACGAAATATATTTTAGCGATCGACCTCTCTTATCATTCCTGTAACTCAAGTCGATGCTTATGTTTAAGAAAATAGCCGTTTATTACAGCAGTCAAGTGATGACATTGACAAAGTGATTTTAGAGTAAAGTAACTGAAGGTTCATGTAGAATATTGCCCGCATAACAAATGTCAAATTTGCTTTGTAGATTAATTTTTAGATAATTAGGATGTTCCATTTCTATGCTACGAGCATTACTGGCTTAAGTCCATTTCACAACTGGAGTTACACACAAATCTCTAATGGGAAGTAGGAAATAAAACAATTCACAATGAGAGCGACAATTCTCATTGACTTACGTACCGAGTGTTTTACATTTCCAATTGTAGATGGCCTAACTAATTACGAATCGAGACCAAAGATAACTTTTGTATGAAAGACGTTTATTTTTAACATTATTACTATATTTTCTGTAACAGTAAACATAAACGAATATAATGAAACATAACGAGCACAACTATCTTCCTCCTCTAAAATAAATGATTGTACTGGTTGAGTTAAAATTTTTATATCTATAATAGTCTAGATGGCTGTACTAGTGTTCTAATGGTAAGTGTTCTTATTGTGCAAATATTGTTTGTTTAAATAAAACAAATGAAGTGATAAATCTCAAAACCTATCCTTAATTGGTTATGGGCCCAGGAAGCTATGAAAACTGAAGAACGAAGAAAACAGTAAAGAAGAAGTCATATTTTGCATTTTCGAATATATCACGCCGCATAACGTCAAAATGGAACGAGTATTGAGTGTGGATAAATTCGACGGAAAAAACTTCAGGCAATGGAAATTGCAGATAAAGTGTGCCCTGAAAGCGAAAGTAATCGATATTTCGATACCAAGAACAGAAGCAAATGCGAATTCATGGTTAAAAACTGACGGGATGGATATGTACAACCGCTTTGGAAATTATGGCTAAAGTAGAATCCATATATGAACAAGAAAGTGAATTAAACAAAATGTTAAGGTTTTACCAGTACAAAATGTCACCAAGGGAAAGTGTGGCACATATTGTAATGGTTGAGAATCTCGCCAAACAGCTCAAGAAAAGTGGCGAAAGTATTAGTGACAGTGCCTTAATCACGAAAATATTGGGGACTGTTCCTCCCAAATATAAATCACTTCGTCGAGCATGGAGGTCGCTGAATCCTGAAAAACAAAACTAGAATAACTTAACAGCAAGACTACTGGATGAAGAAGAACAAGAAATGGCTTTGTTGGTTGCTAATACTAAACTGAAGCAAGAATTAACCAAAAATAAACCCAGTACAAGTAATGTGAGTAAAGATAAACCTGCGAGGCATCGTTTTGAATGATACAACTGTGGAAAAAGGGAATGATACACTGTGCAAAAGAATGTCGTGCACCAAAGAGAGTACATAAGAAACCAGCTGAAGATAAGAATACCAGGTTAACCTTTAATGTACCTAGCTGATGAGTCAAACATATGCAGTGGTTCAGTAGAAGACACCTCTGTTTTGGACAGTGGTACTTCGGTACACATGACATATAGAAAATAATTTTTTTAAGAATATACAGCTTGTACTCAGAAATTATTGACACTAGGAAACAAAGAGTGCATAGAAAGTGTGTGGAATTGGAAAGGTTTTTATAAGAAAATATGTCAATGGACAGTGGGAGCCAAGCATGTTGCATGGAGTACTACATGTGCCAAACTTAAGAAAAAAATTATTTTCTGAAGGCATGATAATAAGAAAAGGTTATTACATCGTGTAGAAAGACAGTAGTGCTCTAATTTACAAAGGCGATGAGGTTGTAATGTGTGCAAAAATGAAAATAAACAATTTATATGAACTGGATATTGAAACAGTTGTTCCTGACACGTGCTAAAAGTTAGGATTAATTTCTTGAAAAAAGACAGAATATTGCGAAGATATTTATAAGAAAGTGATGAACATGTACAACAGGATAACTTTGAAGTAATACTTGAAGACGAACCTACCTTGAGTGAAAATTCTTTAAATGATAACTCACTGAATGAGAATGAGGAAATTATGAACAGTTGCAACAATGATCATCCTGATTATTAACCATCACAGATCCTTGATGATTCTCTACGTGAACCAATAATCCTGAGACCAAGGAAAAATTTGAATTTAGAAGCAAATTTGGTGGAATACGGATTACCATCATCATTTAATGAGACAATGAAGAGTTCACAAAAGAATGAATGGTTGTAAGCCATTAAAGAAGAACTAAATGCTCATTATGAGAATATGAATTGGACCCCAGCTGGACAGAGAACACTCACAACCAAGTGGGTATTTTCAATTAAGAGAGATGTCGAGAAGTAAACCGTTACAAGGCTCGATTATGTGCGCGTTTCAAGTCCCTTGGTATTGAGTACCAGCAAATATTTTCCGCTACCACAAGGTATGTTTCAATTAGAATTATTTTTAGTTTTGCAGCAAAGTACAACTTAGAAATCCAACAATTTGATGTCAAAACAGCTTTTTTGAACGGGGATCTTGAGGAAGAACTTTATTTAAAAATTCCTGATGGTGTATGTGCTTGTTGACATAAGTAATGTATTAAAATTAAATAGGTCGCTCTATGGGCTGAAACAGGCATCAAGGTGTTGGAAGAAAAAGTTTACTGAATTTTTAAAATCATATGGTTTTGTTCAGTCATAAGCCACTATTCTGTGGATATGCTAGAAATGTTGAAAATATCAAAGTTATACTGATAATATATGTTGACGATGCTCTTATAATATCATCAAGTAAAAAAATAATTAAAGACATAGTTAGTTTTTTGAAACAGGCAATTAAAATTAAGTAATTGACTTTGTCATATTTTGTAGGCATAGAAGTATATTAAGGTCTGATAACCGCATACATTTACATCAGGGAGAGTACATGGAACAAATTGTCAAAAAATTTAATATGAGTGAATGCAATCCTGCATCAACACCTGTTGATCCTAATGTTCTATGTAAAAATTTTGCAGAAACTATTGTGAATTTTCCTTATATGGAAGCTATTGGCTCACTGTTGATTCTATGTTCAGTGTCCGGAACTGATATCTTATACGCGATGAACATTTTGAGTCGTTATATCAATAATCCTAGTCATCAACATGTTAATGCAGTGAAATGTGTGATTAGATATTTAATTGATACAAAAAATGTTTGTATTAAGTATGGAGAAAGATCTTATCGGGTATTCCGATGCTGACTGCAGATAATGTGGACACTCGAAAGTCCACCATTGGATATATATTCGTAATGAATGGCGGGCCATTGAGTCAAAAGCAAAACACCATTGCTCTTTCTATCACGGAAGCAGAATTTGTCGCAGTCTGCGAGTCTGCTAAGGAAATATTATGGTTACAGCAACTGTTAATAGATTTAGGTGAAGGATATGATTGTATTAAGTTATATGTTGATAATCAGAGTGACATTAAATTAATTAATAACGCAGTTTTTCACAAAGGAAACAAACATATAGATGTCAAATACAATTTTATTCGACAGAAAGTGGAGAATGGTTTCATAAGTACCTATATCCCAAGTAAGAATCAGCTTGCTAATATATTAATTAATAATAATAATATCGTTTATTGTCATTAACCATGAAAATGGTATCGACAGTATCAAAGCAAGGTAATATGTAAGTAAATATCATACAAATACAATGATGGGAACAATACGTAAAAAAATAAAACAATAAGAAAAGAATTAAAAAAAAAGAAAAAAATAAACGGTAAAAACAATTCACTAACATACATTAATTATAAATTCTATTAAGGTGTACCGATTAATAGATAGTAGCAAAGTCTTTAATTTTTGTTTAAATATCATCACATTATCACATTTTTTATCTCGTCACTAAGGGAGTTAAATAATTTACAGTCCAGAAAATAAAAATTTGTCTTCAAACTTCCTCAAATTTTTTTATTAGCGGCGTTCGGTAAATTAAACGTCATTATCAAGTAGGTATTCATTTTCACGAATGGG
The DNA here is from genome assembly GCA_036250285.1 of Pyrocoelia pectoralis. NCBI lineage: Eukaryota > Metazoa > Arthropoda > Insecta > Coleoptera > Lampyridae > Pyrocoelia > Pyrocoelia pectoralis. The sequence continues at coordinate 39,144,359 of CM070079.1, read as the reverse complement.
TAATTAAGTGCTGTTTCCTTGGTAACGCAGTAAAGAACCTTATTATTTAGTGAGAATTACATTTTTTTCCCTACGGCGGGCGGCGGAAAACTAAAAGTAAAATCTGCTCTAGCGATAAATGTGAAACTTTGACGCCTACTATTCTGTCGAATAATGATCTAATATCTTGACGTTCGAAGAAAATAATTTTTTTTTTTTTGATAAAATGCGGTACGATACTTGTCTGGTCTTAATATGTTCCTGGATCTAGTATTATGTCCATGCAAAGTTTTTTTTTTGTGGAATAAATCTTAGTTTTTGTAGACAAAGCAGCAAACTTCGCAGATGTATGTCGCAGAGAGTGTTAGTATCGTCAAGTCTCGAAATAATTTGCGGCAAGATGCACGGGAAGGTAGTTGTCCTAGGATTCTGACGGCATATTTTTGAATGAGGAAAACCCATGATACCAGACAGCTTCCTCCCCAGATTACAATTCCATAACGTAGAACGGAGTGAAAATTCGCCTGGTATATAAAGCAGGATTGCCAAACTGCAATGGTTAGATCTTGTCTATGGGTTAAATAGAAACCAAATGGCAAAGCAGCAGCTCCGAAGTCGCGCGCAGAGAACATCAATATGTATATTTATTCCAGCTTAACCCTTCATCAAATGTGACACCTAATACATTTAAGATAAGTTGAGATATAAGTTGTTGCTATTGGAGTAGTTTATCGATCGAGGCAGACAAAGCCATTACCCACTCAATCTTTTGTCTTTGTAAGAGAACAAATAATGAATAAGCAAAGTGGAAAATGCTTCAACCAACCTATTGGAAAACATACGTTTTCTAAAATGCTGTCAATTATTGCAGGATTTCTAAATTTACCAGACGCCAATTTATTCACGGGACACTGCTTTAGGGGTTCTTCCGCTACCTTGCTGGTGGACTCCGGGGCAGACATTTTAATCCTGAAGAGACACGGTGGATGGAAATCCTCCACAGTGACTGAAAACTATGTGGCGGGGTCTATTCAGAATAAGCTACGAGTACATATGTTACTGATTAAATATTGTATAAGAAAAGTTGTGTATCTTCAACGTCGTCAACTTCTCAAATTGAAGCCGACCCTGTGACTTTAACTACAGTGGAAATGTCTACTTCATTTCAAACAGGATTTGCTCAAAGGCCTTCGGAAACAATAGAAACCATCACAGTCCAATTTGAGAAGAAATCAAAAGAATTGTTAGAACAAGAAGGTGTTATGGTAATTTTTTTCAAGTTGTTCTTTTGTATTGAATTTTAACAAATAACTAATAATTGTTAAACTGCTTCTTTTACTCATTTTATATTCCCACCATAGAAAAAGAACATTTCCCACGAATGTAAATGACAGTATTTACATTCCGTCGTCAAGGAAAAATAATACACGAATGATATTTGACATTGTCATGTTTTGTATCTAAGCATGTATGAAATAGTTACATTACCGGCAGCGGGAAAAACAAATTAACTTATAAATCTTAGTTTTTGTTCATAAATAAAACCTATCCTTAATTGTTCTAGTATATAGTATCTTTGGAGAACATTTTAATGATGTTTCTTAATCTGTAACTTCGTAGAAGGATTACAGTTTCGCCTGTTACAAATTCACTTACGGTTTGAATTCGAAATTTAATTATTCCTTGCGTCATTTTCGTGTTTACGTCAGATTCTACATTCAAATCTGAATTACAAATTGCATTTGAATAAGGTACTGTACATTTCACCTAAATAACCGATTCCGAGCCGTAATGTTGAATGACCGCGGTTAGCTATGTGGGAATCTTCACAAGTAGGTTCAATTCACGAACGATACAACTATTTATTTGTTATTAATGATGAGGTACAAATTTTATCATTGCCTCATGCTGAATTCTCCGTGTGTAAAAAGTACAGTAGAAACCGTTTAAATCGCGGTAAACTGGTGTTGAGGATATCGATGTTCATGATTTTTGGAATGGGACTATGTTTTAGGTAATTGGTCCTATAACGGTGGATGGCGAACATCAGCTGTTGTCTGGTTCTCGTAGCTGGAACATGCCAGTCAATATGTTGTAAAGGGGCCGGGACACTACGCCGAATGCCCACAACGCCGACACGATTTTTTGATGGCCCATATCGCCGACAAGGGACACTACGCCGATGGACACTACGCCGACTGTGCCCACATCGTCGACAAGTGTACAAGAGACACATTGTAATTATAGTTACCTTAGTTCATATTTCATTTCATTTATACGTTGACATTTTTTATTTATTGTTTAGTTACTTGAGAAAGGGGAAAAAGTGTCCCCCGAAACGTTGTATGTTTAAAATAAAAGACACGAATGAACCAAAAATGAATATTCTTACCAATATATATGTATACAACTACCCCCTCTCCCCACCTCAGACACAACTACGCCGGATTCTGCACAAATGAGTCATTGTTTTTCTTTCCATCCTTCAGGGAGATAGGAGTGGAGAGGGTGACGGACAATTTGTAAATCACGAAAAAATGTTAGAGGAAAAAAAAAGTAAAAAAAGATCGTTTTTCTGCGGACGTGCAATTTTCCCCCTTTTCACCCCCAAAAAAGGGGTTGCAGTTGGGGGTGAAATTTGCAATTTGAATATCGGTTTTTATGGAGAATCCAAAAGTAATAAAAAATAGGTGTTCCCATTTAAGTTTTGAAAACTCACCCCCGCTCCACCCCACAGGAGGGGTGAGGGTGTTGTTTACGTATCATGACTCAATAGGTTTCAACAAATAAAGGAAACGTATTTTTCTTTTTGTAATTGGACGTGTCGTTCTCGAGATATTAAAGGGTGTATATTTTGACTTTAATGGCGTCCCGACGGCGAACGGGTGATCCGATCAAAAAATTTACCAGCGATTTGGAATCAGTGAAGAATTTCCAATAAGATGACACCACTTCCAGCTTTCTAAACCCTGTAACATCGACCAACGCACAGACACACAGACATCCGGACGAATTTAGTAACCAACTTTTTGAAGTTGGTTGAAAAAAATATTGATATTACGTTAGGTAATTGGGTTAATTCACATAATTTTTTTATACGCTTAATAAATGCAAAGATGTCAGATGTCTTCGATATTGCAAAAATAAGCGGCGTTAGAATAATTTAAACAGCTTTTTTTCAAATTTTAAATCGCGAAGCGTCGAAACTGCACGACAACTCAGCGACAGGTGCCGACTACGGCATGACGTCATATACTGGTGTTTCAGCTAAACTGGTATTTACGAATGATTGTTTGGCGATCATGGAGCCGTCGAAAAGGTGTTACAAGTGGTGTTTTGTGCCTATGTGCACTAATACGACTTTTACAACACCTGAAAAGACATTTTTGACAATGCCTCGAGACGTAAAAATTCGAAAAATGTGGTTCAAAGCAGCTAGAAGAGATTATTCTAAAATAACTTCTTCGGATTTCTACTGCTGCGAGGATCACTTTGATGTAAGATGTAGTTACTTACTAAGCAAACCTAAATGTTTAAGTAATTGACAAAAATAAATATACATGAGACGTGGTAAACGAGTAAAGTAATGCAATATGCAAAATATCTGCGTAGTAAGAGTCTGTCAAGTAAACGAATTTCACATTGTTAGGTTTTATTCAACCTTTTGCTCCACGAATTTCTGCAGTATTAAAAATTAAATCGATCATCCTTCTTTAAGAACTCGGCCAACATAAAAACATCTACTCGAGGAAGATTATCCGACATAGCTTTCAAATAACCTGCATCCACCATCGTAAGAATCAGTTTCAAAAACGCAACGATAGCCGACTGACAGTGGGCGTTTCCCAGTACGTGACGTCACTATCTGTTTAAAACTGATTTAGCGCGAACGCTCATGTTTGAACACTTCAATTCTTTTTTTCTCGGAAATGGTACGTTTTATTTAACTTTTTTGAACTGCAATAGTTTACAAACACGATTCAAAAGCAGAATCTTATGTTTATTTTGAAATTTATTTTTATGAACTAACCCAATTGCAATTAAAATTGCTGGCGTTGTGTCTACAGAGAAAAATTCGGCGAAGTGTCCCTTGTACACTTGTCGACGATGAGGGCACTGTCGGCGTAGTGTCCGTCGGCGATGTGGGCATGGTCGGCGTTGTGTCCCTTGTACACTTGTCGACGATGTGGGCACTGTCGGCGTAGTGTCCCTAGTCGGCGATATGGACCATCAAAAAAGCGTGTCGGTGTTGTGGGCATTCGGCGTAGTGTCATATGCCCTTAGTATACTGGGTAATGTTGGAGCCCTTTTCTGCTGTTTATAATAAAATTTTCAAATATTTCACGAAATTATGGAGGGCGGTGTATTATAACTCAAAGAAACAAATAAGAATCATCCAGTGGGAAGCAACAAAATAAATTAAATGGATTAATTGAGAAATATTAGCCAAAATCATCAATAATTTATCGTTTCTTAAAAATTGTTCATTCCTACGCAGTGGTGTAGACCTTAAAAAAGAAGTGGCGGTACGCTGGTTCCGATGCGGGAGAACGAATGGAGGGAGGGGCGATTGCGCCCGGACCTCCTAAAAAAGTGGTGGTACTAAGTACCCCCGCGTATCCCCCCCCCCTACACCACTGTTCCTACGTCACAAAGATCGTAAAACCATTTTATGCTTTATCTTTGAAAGCTTATAAGACAAATCCTTACTGACACCTCAAATTGTGCGTTTCGTAAAACATAGTAGATTCAAAATGAAAGGAAGCTTACACGCAATTCGTAAAACCGTTAGGTAAAGTACGCACCGAATCCATAATCAACCCCTTGGCCACAGATATGCTCTAGACTACTGAACACTCTTGCTAGAACGTGTTGTAGTAAATAATCATGGGAGAAACCTCACCTTTTTGGGAAAAATAAATGGGAAACCACTACAGAATTTTCAGCGAATAGAGTCATCATCGTGTATTATTTGTTTATTCTTACAGTTCAGCTAACTTGAACACTATAACTAGGTACACAATAGGTCGATAAAAAATAACCTTTAGGTTAATAGGACATTAGTGTATAACAAATGTAATGTGAAGCTCCAAACCTACCCCTTATGTTTTATTAAAAATTATATTGTTGATTGACCAGATGTTTGAGATAAAATCGTAGTGAGATAATGATTAAAAGGTGATTATAGCGACTAGTTTCGACGTAAAGTCGTCATCAGGCATTTAATTAAACAAAGGTACGTAATTATTCATACAGTAAAGTTGGCTTTAAAATACTGTAAGTAATAAAATTGTAAAATTATTACATGTTGATGATAATAATAATGATGGCATGGTAAGCTACAATTTTCAATGTTCTTAACTACAAGAATAAAGGATATGTGTAAAATATTGAATATGCGTTACGAGCTTATGATCGTAGTTGAGCTTGGCGCGGATGTCTTATTCAATAGCGGTGTTGTTCGGCGCTAGAATCCGCAAACAAACCTTATTAATGTTTTAGTGTTTGAACCTTAACAATGACACGGTTACTTATTATTAAATTAATATTCAGGTTTAAAAGACTTGTAAAGAAAGCATTTATTAAGTCTAGCGAACAGGAACAGTTAGCGTATGTAGTTATTTTAATACCTGCAATTCGTCATCGTCACTTTTACTGGAGGCAACCTTGTCCCAGCTTTGCACCTAGTCAATAAAAAGTAGAAAACTTGTTTTCAAGATACCTAGTTATGTCACTTACCTCAGTGGAAGCAAACAGAAAGTAAAATAAATACGTTACGAATGCAACTCCAGCACTGGTGTTGAATATGCCTCTCCACGATTCTAAATTGCTCTGAAATATGAAAAGTTAAAAAAAAAAACAAAAGCAAAATGTCACACTTGCCCCTTGTTCGAAGAACCTTTTCGCAACTAACGTTGATAAGATACTTGGTGACATCAAAATGGTTTGGATTATACTACTTACAGGCCCAGTAAAATTTGGAGCGACATCTACTATGTTCACCATTGCACCGGAGAAGCAAGCCATTGTACTTATATATGAAAGAGCCCACACGGCTATAATCAAGGCCTGGTTACAATTCAAGTAACTCATTGAAATACAAAGAAGTGCGGAAATTATTTGTCCTAAAAACTAATTAGATATCATTCGACACGATCTTCTCTCACCTATTGCAGTGAAGAGTTTGCGATTCGCAATAGTGGAAATTAATCGGTAAGTTAGTAGCGTATCGGAAATGAATGAGAAAATTAATGTAGCTAGGTATGCTGCCATTGAAATGCTACCAGACAATAACCCATTCTGTAAAATTCAATAGTGGTGATACTACTTCGTTTTAATATTGTCACGAACCATTTGCACATTTAAACCAATTACGGTTTTAAAGTACATGGGTCCATACATTAGCATGACCGAACGGTACCACATCCTTCCGAAGGATGAAACACCGATTGCCCATACTGGCACAGAGCATATGATCGACAACCACGGCACTTTAAGGTTACCACTCTGCAGTACTTTCCCCCTTCCGTTCATAATATGGTTTAATTCCTCCGCCGAAATTCTCGGATGTAGCTCAGGTTTGTTGTACATCAAGAATTGCCAGAATAAACACCACAGTAACCCTAAAACATTCAAATAGTAACACAATTTAGTTGTTGAAACTTCACCTATTCCTCCCCAAATGTAAAAAACGTATTTCCATCCAGCTGATGCGATAATAAAACCGGATGTAGCAAGCGAAATAGCTTCACCGATCGAAATTCCTTGAAAGCACGATACAAACCTACTCCTTTCCTTGTATGGTATCCACCAGCTAATAACACCGTATAATGACGGCCATATTAACCCCTTAAAAAGTTATTGTGTGGTTAGTCTAGACTAGACTCTTAAACAGCAAACCTGTCCAAAACCATGTACAAGCTGTAGAATAATCACCAAGACATAACTAGCAGTTGCCAGTGGTATGCATATTGTGCACACCGAACTTACTAGGATACCTAAAGTTATCAGTAACTTTGAGCCATACCTTTGGGAGGCATATCCTCCGACAGTCTGCGCGATTATGTACGTCCAGTGAAATGATGACAAAACGTAGTACTGTACATCTAGTGACCAATCAAGTTCACCTCCATAGCCCTAAAACTCTACTTTAAGTAAGTGCATCTTCAAAATGTGCTCCTACCGTCCTTGTTATTGAGTTATTCGTACTAAAAGCACAAAGTGTCTCGGTATAATTTACAACCCCCTCACTCGCATTTCTCTCTTTCACCATTGCTAGTATCGCTAAACTCATGATTGAACGCATCATGAAGGACACTATCATGCATGTCAGTGATAGGACGTACAACACTAGACGAGCAGGTACGTTTTCTAGGGTGGGTTAACGCAAATATGAGAAAATTAACACATTGAACTTACCAAAGAAGTTAGTGAAGTAGGCCGCCATGTCGTCAATCGTTAGGTATCGAGTAGGGTACTTTATCTGCAATTCCCAAAACTGCTAAACACCGGATAGTGTTACTGTATAAACAATAAACATACATATAACGAGATCGTAGGACCTGCTACTATTGTTTTCGGATTGTTATTCTTCAACGTGTTCGGTGTGTTATATTACCAGAATTCCGCCAAGTAGGTAATAATATTACGCAGTACGCATAAAATGGAGTTACCCACCAACTACCGTAAGTATCAGCAAATCTTAGTATATATGTATGGAAGTATCTGCCATTATTTTTAATTAATCTTTTTTAATACCGTTAAAAATTACCTACTTAATTACAAAATTTGCATTGTTGGAATAATTAAATTAAATGTACGGCGAATTTGTAAGTGGTACATTATACTTTATAAATCATCTTCGCACAGTAAGTATATTTCGTTTTTTTTCCAATTATTTTATTAAAAATATACTGGACTCTCATTAGATAGCATTATCGAAAAATATCACTCCTTTGTGATCACCATGATACCGAGCTGCGATGTTAAGTGTTTCTAATTATTGATGATAACTTCATTTAGTTTATGAACTCGTTGAAGTTGTCAAAATAAAAGAAGTACAGCAGGTGGCACCCTGCAACGTTTGCCTTTTGTAATATGAGATATCTTATAGTATTGACATTTGAAATTTAAGTGGATTGTGTCCATAATCGATGGTGGTGTAGAACTTCAAATGGGGTAAATTATTAAGGAATGGTAATTAATTCACACAACCTTCCCCATGATTTTTTCTAATTTCAATTAAGAAATTGATTAAGTTAAAAGTTGAAAATTACTTAACTTTCCAGCGCTCCCGCGCTTTGGTATTACACCATCTTCGAACATTTGTTATATGTTCGAAGTACACCATCGCGCGCGTGTCATATTTTTTATGTACTTTGGTTAAGCGTGCTTTTTTCACAATCTTTGAATATAATATACAAAATAGGATTAACGAATTATGAATAACTGTTTGTTTATTCATTTTACATAAAACAAAAAAATGTAACTGTCGTTTTCATCTATATTCCATATTTATGCTCAGTAAGATATTCAAGTTCTGCTTATGACAGCGGACGGTTAGAAATTTTTATTTCATACTGACTAGTAACCTGTGTTTTACTAGACTCATACGAGTCTGGTAAATCGTATTTATTTCATCCTGTGTCACATTCTTTGATTTTCTGGACTCATTTCAGTCCGGAAAATGAAACTTAGTACTAGAAATTTTGTACCCGAATACAAAGGTTGCCATAGCAACATAAAGTGACATCTCACTCGTTAACGTAAACCTTGATTTACCGTACTCATATGTAAATAACTATTGTGATGTTACTGCAAAAAAAAAAAAAAATTATATAAAATATGCAAATAACTAACACACTACATACCTAATGCACTTATCGAAATGAAAATAATGAAACTAACACTATTTAAAGTTGTATACACTTGTAAAACTGAAAACACTAGTTCAAAACTAACGCGCTATTATAAACCTTACGTAGTATGCTCTTAGCGACACAAAATACACAATACATCTAATTTAAATACCCCAATTGCAATGATTCTTTCGCCCCCTGCTACCTAAGTGAACATACCTGGATTACAAAAGGGTCACGTAGAAAAAAAATTACAGAAACAATAATATACAAGATCTTGTAAATTTGTTGTAAATTTTATATAGGCGCGAGCGCTGGAAGGTTAAACTGCAAAGGCAGAATAGAGGGGAGGGGGTAACCATGGGGAAACAAAGCCACATTGTAAAGGATACAAATTTTATTGCACACGTTGATTTTAAATAAGATTGTACAGAAACCTTAATTAATGTTAAAATTTAGCTTAAGAGAGGGCAGGACCGGCGAGTAACAATATGCAGTGTGTATCGATCCCCTTCTTCATGATTTCCCCACTAAAGTCCAAAAACATCGAGAGCAGTCCGTATCAAAACAATTCCTGAGAACTCCTTATTAACCGTTTTAAGATAATTCTTCATTAATCGTTTTACCAGGATCCTGTTTAAGCGTTCAGTTTTAATTAATCCTGATCCGCCGTTCAATATTAATTAATATTAATCAATTATCTGTTAACTGCTAGTAATTAATTCGGTTCAAATTATAGTCACTGTCAACACGGAAATAATTAATTAGCAGATGGCTTGGTCTCAAGGCCGGAACTTAATTAAATTATTCCAAAGGTATTTTAAGTAATTAACCAAGCAGATGACTTGTTGCAAGGCCGGAGCTTAAATTTGAGATTTTCGTTTAATAGGAAAACCGTCTTAATTAGTATTTTGGTAACAACTCCGCTAATTAATCACCCGCCGTCCATTTTGTTAATACCTATTTAACCATCTGGGGAAATTGATTCTTTCTCAAGCTAAAACAAATTACAAAGGTTTCGAATTATCAAATACTTATACTTACCGCCCAGTATAATAATTTATTATACTCACCGTTCATCCAGATACAGTCTCCCTCGCATGATATTTGGTCTATGCAACGTCGCACAGACTTTTCAAAGATATATTCATCAGGTCATGGGTGATTCAACATTTTACTTCACGCACTTAGACAATATTTTGATTGCATCATCTGATTATTCTGAACATAATATCTTATCTGTGATAATATATTACATCTTACTCAAGTGTTTGATAGATTAAGAAAGTTTGGTCTCACTGTGCTGAAATTTTCGCAAAAGAAAGACTAGACTCTCTTGGAAATAAAACCCTTGCATAAAGGGCAGTTAGTTAGTCTCATGGTGTCCCGGTGTTTCTTCAGACGATAATGGTCTGTGACCATCTCTGTCGCAAGTTTTATGTTCGTCCTACTTAACTTTAAGATGGATGCTGATAAATCCTCGTTTACAATTACGCTTTCGCTTAGAGAGAATAAAATTTTCTTGCTCCAATCACGTGACAGAACATTCTTATTTATTTATTTATTTATTTCACGGACCAACTGTCCACTACATAATAAACAAGAGGAGAACAAGAAGAAAATATATATTATAAACAACGTTTAATAAGAAACATTGTAATTGATTTTCATCAAAAACTAACCATATACTAAAGTACTTTTCACACCGAGAAATCAGTATCGAACCTTACAGAGGGCGCCGTTGCCTTATGTAACACAGAGTCAGTAGATTAAAAGAGTACCGCAACCTTCGCCATTTTTAGTCCTTTCCGCGCTTCACTCACTACACGCTCAGTAAAGTAGATGATGTTTTGACTAAATTTTTCGGACTATAATAAAACAAATACACTTAACGGCACAACAACACGGCATTTTATTAAAAATTACGCACTTTCGTAAGTCTATCTTATGTATATGGACTAAACATGGCCGCCAGGGCGGCATTTGTCGCGTCAAAGGCTTGCGGTACTCTGTTAAGCTACTGACTCTGATGTAGCATGGCCGGGCCGGTCAGGAATCAGGCGTGACCTCTACTAAACTGCGCCGCTCAGATGTAACTTTATTTTAACGTTATTTATAAACAATAATCATGTTAATAAACAATGTATTTTATTTTTATTAAGTACAATATTGCTTGCAAATATTCAAATATAATTTACAACGATTACAGAGAGAGCCGACCCTGTCACTAATATGCCAGTGACGACAACGCTGACCGGGTTTCTCCCATTTAAAATGCATTGCCTCATGCTGAATTCTCGGTGTGAAAAGTGCAGTAGAAACAGTTTAAATAGAGGTAAACTAGTGTTGAGGATATCGATGTTCATGATTTTTGGACCGGGACTGTGCTTTAGGTAATTGGTCCGATAACGGTGGATGGCGAACATATCAGCTGTTGTCTGGTTCTCGTAGCTGGAACATGCCAATCAATATGTTGTAATTAGTATACTGGGTAATGTTGGAGCCCTTTTCTGCTGTTTATAATTAAATTATCAAATATTTCACGGAATTATGAAGGACGGTGTATTATAACTTAAAGAAACAAATAAGAATTATCCAGTCGGAAACAACAAAATAAATTAAATGGATTAATTGAGAAATATTAGCCAAAATTATATTATTACATTAATAATTTATCGTTTCTTAAAAATAGTTCATTCCTACGTCACAAACATCGTAAAACCATTTCATGCTTTATCTTATTATATTAATGAAAGCTTATAAGACAAATCCTCACTGACACCTATAAATTGTGCGTTGTTTCACAATAATTTATCTTTGTGGAGATAACTAATCGAATAGTCTCAATCTTAGAAACAACGTTAACTGATATTAAATGCAAATAAAATTAAATCATATTTCAATAGAGCTTCAGCAAGCAGACGCCTTTACCAAATCACTACTAACTTTTAAATTTGGATTCAAAATGACAGAGTACATTTAATTTGTGATAAATGTATTCTAGAAACAGATTTGCTTCTTGCGATTAGTTGCAAAGGACGATGATGCAAATTGTTAGTAATCTACCGACGCCAATGTACAAGTAGTAATTGCATCACAAATTAGCGTAGGTACGTTATAGTAAAAGGAATAAATGGCGAATGATCTCAAACGCATGATAAAGTGTCTTCACACTAAAAATAACGAGGAACTTTATCGAGGTAATGAAGTGATTTAATGTAAAAGTAATGCTTAAGGCAACCAAATTTTTTTGTAATCTACTAGCTTTAGGCGCTCGTTACTCAGTACGAAAGCCTAGTTTAGCTTTAATACATTTAACCTTTATAAAGCGCCTCGGGCCTTGTTATTAGCACGTCAATCCATTTAACCATCAAAGTGTATCAAAGCCACATATATGAACTTTACGCGTTAATCGATACTTAATGCAGGAAGTCTGTTCCGTTTAGAATAAGCTTTCCTGATGTCGTTTAGTGTCAAACAAGGTAAACACTTCGCAAAGGTAACTAAAGGAAGTTATTGAACATCTTCTTTGCATTATACCTAATACATACCTAACTATGTAATCTGATCTAACTTTATTTTAGAATGTGGGTTTCTCTATTTAAGAGAATTCGTAAAACATAGTACCTAAATTCAAAACGAAAGGAAGCTTACACGCAATTCGTAAAACCGTTAAGTAAAGTACGCACCGAATCCATAATAAACTCGTTGGCCACAGATATGCTCTAGCTAGACAGTCTAGACTACTGAACACTCTTGCTAGAACGTGTTGTAGTAAATAATCATGGGAGAAACCTCACCTTTTTGGGAAAAATAAATGGGAAACCTCTACAGAATTTTCAGCGAATAGAGTCATCATCGTGTATTATTTGTTTATTCTTATAGTTCAGCTAACTTGAACCCTGTAACTACAGAATAGGTGGATACAAAATAACCTTTAGTTTAAAAGGACATTAGTATATTAACAAATGTAATGTGAAGCTCCAAACCAACCTCTTATGTTTTATTAAAAATTATACTCAGACTAGTTTCGACGTAAAGTCGTTCTCAGTCTTTTAATTAAACAAAGGGTACGTAAGTCTTCATACAGTAAAGTTAGCTTTAAAATACTGTAAGTAGTAAAATTCTAAAATTATTACATGTTGATGATAAATAATGATGGTATGGAGTCTAACGAACAGGAACAGTTAGCATACGTAGTTATTTTAATACTTGCAATTCGTCACCGTCACTTCTACCGGAAACAGCCTTGTCCCAGCTTTGCACCTAGTCAATAAAAAGTAGGAAACTTGTTTCAAGATACCCATTTATGTCACTTACCTCAGTGGAAGCAAACAGAAAGTAAAATAAATACGTTACGAATGCAACTCCAGCACTGGTGTTGAATATGCCTCTCCACGATTCTATATTGCTCTGAAATATGAAAAGTTTAAAAATAAACAAAATGAAAATGTCACACTTAACTCCTTGTTCGAGGAAGCTTTTCGCCACTAATGTTGATAAGATATTTGGTGTCAGCATAATGGTTTGGATTATACTACTGACAGGACCAGTAAAATTTGGAGCGACATCTACTATGTTCACCATTGCACCGGAGAAGCAAGCCTTGGTACTTACATATGAAAGGGCCCACACGGCTATAATCAAGGCCAGGTTACAATTCAAGTAACTCATTGAAATACAAAGAAGTCCGGAAATTATTTGTCCTAAAAACTAATTAGATATCAATCGATATGATCTTCTCTCACCTATTGCAGTGAAGAGTTTGCGACTCGCTATAGTGGAAATTAATCGGTAGGTTAGTAGCTTGTCGGAAATGAATGAGAAAATTAATGTAGCTAGGTATGCTGCCATTGAAATGCTACCAGACAATAACCCATTCTGTAAAATTCAATAGTGCTGATACTACTTCATTTTAATATTGTCACGAACCATTTGCACATTTAAACCAATTACGGTTTTAAGGTACATGGGCCCATACATTTGCAAGACCGAACGGTACCACAACCTTCCGAAGGATGAAACAGCGATTGCCCATACTGGCACAGAGCATATGATCGACAGCCACGGCACTTTAAGGTTACCACTCTGCAGTACTTTCTCCCTTCCGTTCCTAATATGCTTTAATTCCTCCGCCGAAATTCTGGGATGTAGCTCAGGTTTGTTGTACATCAAGAATTGCCAGAATAAACACCACAGTAACCCTAAAAATTCAAATAGTAACACAATTTGATTTAAGACTAGGTAAATTCAGAAAAAGATTCGAAGCCTCCCTTTATATCATTTAATCTCCAATATTAAGTTACGTAGTAAAAAAATCTGATGATAGACGATGAGATGAGATGACGTTTTTTATGTTTTTTAGATAAGGCACCGAAGCACCTGACACGTGAGCCAATGCAAAACTCACAAATTGAAATTTTTAAGAAAGGAATACCAGGGTTTATTTAAAAACCATCTGGGACCATTACATCCTTGGGATTGTGGCGATCATCCAAGCTAAAACAATAAACAACTATTAGCAAACAATGAGGTACTTAACCTAACACTCATCATACAGATGTTAAAACATGAGCCAATGCAAAACTCACAGATTAAAATTTTTGAAAAAGGAATACCAGGGTTTATTTAAAAACCATCTGGGACCATTACATCCTTGGGAAAGTGGCGATCATCAAACAAATGTTAAAACGTGAAGCGAAATAATGGAAATTGAAAAGGTTTTCAAGTTAAAAATTATAAGTTAACTTGGTCCATGTATGGATGTTAATTGTTAGAACTCGAAATGGGGTGATTATAACAATTCCAATTAAGATAAAATCACACAACCATACCCCATGTATAAGTTTATTAACGTTGATATTAAAGTGATAGTTGATAGATTACAATAAGTTGATAACAAACAGCGACATGTTTCGATAAATTAACATTTTATCATCTTCAGGCTTATCCTATAATTAAAAGTAATAATAAAACTAATAGCATAAATTGATTACTTACATATTCGTTATCGTAACGAGGTAAAAACAACTAATTAGTTGCGATATATCATACATCTAATTTTATATCGCAACTAATTAGTTGTTTTTACCTCGTTACGATAACGAATATGTAAGTAATCAATTTATGCTATTAGTTTTATTATTACTTTTAATTATAGGATAAGCCTGAAGATGATAAAATGTTAATTTATCGAAACATGTCGCTGTTTGTTATCAACTTATTGTAATCTATCAACTATCACTTTAATATCAACGTTAATAAACTTATACATGGGGTATGGTTGTGTGATTTTATCTTAATTGGAATTGTTAAAAATTATATAGATAATTATAAATAAGCGCTACATATTTCGAAGCCATACTGGCTTCATTTTCAAGCGGGTAAGAGAAAATTTAAGCTAAAACAATAAACAACTATTAGCAAACAATGAGGTACTTAACCTAACACTCACCTTAAGGGGAAATTTTGAAATATATTACAAATTGAATATATTTCTACAAATTGAATATATTTCTAAATTTCCCCTTAAGGTGAGTGTCAGGTTAAGTACCTCATTGTTTGCTAATAGTTGTTTATTGTGTTAGCTTAAATTTTCTCTTACCCGCT
Source organism: Pyrocoelia pectoralis (assembly GCA_036250285.1). Lineage (NCBI taxonomy): Eukaryota > Metazoa > Arthropoda > Insecta > Coleoptera > Lampyridae > Pyrocoelia > Pyrocoelia pectoralis. The sequence goes on along the minus strand of CM070079.1, from coordinate 39,128,913 downwards.
TGAAAATGAAGCCAGTATGGCTTCGAAACATGTAGCGCTTATTTATAATTATCTATAATTTTTAACTTTAAAACCTTTTCAATTTCCATTATTTCGCTTCACGTTTTAACATTTGTTTGATGATCGCCACTTTCCCAAGGATGTAATGGTCCCAGATGGTTTTTAAATAAACCCTTGGATTCCTTTTTCAAAAATTTTAATCTGTGAGTTTTGCATTGGCTCATGTTTTAACATCTGTATGATGATCGCCACAATCCCAAGGATGTAATGGTCGCAGATGGTTTTTAAATAAACCCTGGTATTCCTTTCTCAAAAATTTCAATTTTTGAGTTTTGCATTGGCTCACGTGTCAGGTGCTTCGGTGCCTTATCTAAAAAACATAAAAAACGTCATCTCATCTCATCGTCTATCATCACACTTTTTTACTACGTAACTTAATATTGGAGATTAAATGATATAAAGGGAGGCTTCGAGCTTTTTCTGAATTTACCTATTCTTGCTCCCTTATTTTGAGTCCCGAACCACTACATCATGATGTCTTGATTTAAGACCTTACCTATTCCTCCCCAAATGTAAAAAACGTATTTCCATCCAGCTGATGCGATAATAAAACCGGATGTAACTTGCGAAATAGCTTCACCGATTGAAATTCCTTGAAAGCACGATACAAACCTACTCCTTTCCTTGTATGGCACCCACCAGCTGATAACACCATACAATGATGGCCATAATAACCCCTTAAAAAGTTATTGTGTGGTTAGTCTAGACTAGACTCATAAATAGCAAACCTGTCCAAAACCATGTAAAAGCTGTAGAATAATCACCAAGACATAACTAGCAGTTGCCAGTGGTATGCAGATGGTGCAAACCGAACTTACTAGGATACCTAAAGTTATCAGTAACTTTGAGCCATACCTTTGGGAGGCATATCCTCCGACAGTCTGCGCAATTATGTACGTCCAGTGAAATGATGACAAGACGTAGTACTGCACATCTGGTGACCAATCAAGTTCACCTCCATAGCCCTAAAATTATACTTTAACTAAGTGTAGCTTCAAAATGTGCTCGTACCGTCCTTGTTATTGAGTTATTCGTACTCCAAGCACAAAGGGTCTCGGTATAATTTACAACCTCATTACTCGCATTTCTCTCTTTCACCATTGCTAGTATCGCTAAACTCATGATAGAACGCATTAACAACGACACTATCATGCATGTCAGTGATACGACGTACAACACTACACGAGCAGGTACGTTTCCTAGGGTGGGTTAACCCAAATTTGAGAAAATTAACACATTGAACTTGTAGGGGAACTTCATTTACTGCAAAAACTATAGAGTGAGAACCCAGAGAGCCCCCTGTACATCCGTGGATCGTAAAGCATTTAACATTTGTATATATATATATGTATATTATAATCTCCAATATAAATAAGTTTAACGAGTGCAAAATGTTCCTAATAACCAACATAAACTAACATGCAATTCACAAATCTAATTATTATTGAACATGTGGATGGCGTCCCATCCATTACCTAATTATAAATAATTACCACGGCCCGCGGGTACCTATCGGTGCTGCTTACGCTGATCCCACAACTACTGTACGTGGTTAAAGCCACAGAGGACTTTACTAAAGGCAGAATCTCAGAGGATCCTGTTGGGGTGCGCACCCTTCTGCAAGTGGATGATGGATTGATTGCCCGACTGGCCAATCCCCCTGGGTGGACGACCGATGGTAACTGGTTACAGTGGTTACGTCCAACTCCGTGAATTGTTATAGTTTTTCATATTTAATTTATGTGAAACATTTGTATATATATGGTAAATCAATTAATAACTAATACTTATGGCCTCTCTAACAACGTTATACGCTTTACGACTCAGATGCCAAAATAAAATGTTAATATGAAAATACGTTATCGCAACTTTCACTCATATAGGTACTTGACGGTGCAAGGACATCACTTTAAGAGTGCAGGATTTTTAACAAAGCTGTGCTATCTTTCTTTATACATAATGATGTTACAATTAATTAATTAGACACCACATAACACTCCTCCTGCCAAAGAGAAAGCGAAGCGTCGCGGGAGACCTCATGGCAAATGTTCCCTAAAGGGACGCAAGAATTGAATGTGAGATTTTGAAACTTCATCAGTACTGGGGTCTTCGAGAATTACAGAAACAGGAGTCGAAAATCCCTTGATAATTTTGGGTGAGGACCATTTTGGTTGAAATTTCTGGTCGGCCGTGTGCGGAATCGATGTAGGAAATTGTTTTACAAGCACCTTTTGGTTAACCCGAAATTTAGTTACCGGTATTTTCCCTTTATTATAATGTTTCCTAGCCTTTTGGTGAGCCTGCTCTAGATAATTATGAACTTCCGCCAGCGAAGGAGGTTTCGGATGTGATAAGAATGATTCGATATTCCACAAGTTGTCTAAAGGAGTGGCAATTTCTTTGTTAAGAAATATTGAAGCTGGAGACGTTCCAATTGAATCGTGATACGTACTATTGTAATTTAAAATAAAGAAAGGAAGAACTTCGTCCCAGGCTTTATGTTTTAATGAATATTGTTTAATAAGGAGAGTAAGATTATATTTGAGGTTTCTATTACATCTTTCGCTTAAATTTGAGCTTGGGTGGTAAGGACTTGTAAAAGCTTGGCGAATACCCCAACTCACACAAAGTTGTGAAACTAGATGACTTGAGAAACATTTAGCATTGTCGGACACAAGAATTTTAGGAGGTCCATACGTTGAAAATAAATCTGTGAGGCATTTGCTGGTCACTTTCGCTGTAGATCTACGAGTAGGGTAAACCTTAAGCCATTTAGAAAAGGCATCCACACAGACAAGCATAAATCTATAACCATTAGTTGAAGTGATAAGTGGTCCTACGTAGTCTATATACATCTTGTGCCACACCGCACTAGGAGGAGTACTTGCTAAATGACAATTAACTTGCGCATTATACGGCTTACACGTTTGACAAAGATAACAACTACTTACGTAATCCCTAATATTTTGATACATTCCGTGCCACCAAAAACGCTTAGCTATTGATCGATACGATTTAAGAATAGAGTTATGATTACCAATTTTTGAATCATGATAGTAGTACATAATGACATTCTTAAGTTTTTCAGGAATGACAACCCTTTTATCCCTTTTCCTACCAACGAAACGTAATAACAACCCATTTTCTATTATAAAGTTATTAACATCCTTTCCGTCTTTCAAACGGGCTCGGATGAGTTTACAATAATCATCGGATTGTTGATGTTTCTCTATGGAGATAAATGATTCGGGAATTTCAACTAAAGAGTTTAAAAAAGGTAAAGAACATTGTTCATTACTATCACCTATTGGAATTTCATCAAATAATCTAGATAATCCATCCGCGGCATTGTTTAAGGAACCGGGAATGTGTTCGATAGTGAAATTAAATTTTGATAATTTGAGAAGCCATCGACCGAATTTAGAAAGTTGTGAAGGGTGGTTCGCTAGCCATCTAATTGCGTCACAATCGACCTGAAGGATGAAATGGCTATCCGTTACATAATCCTTGAATTTGTCTAAACTAAAGATTACTGCAAGGGATTCCTTTTCGTATGTGGAGTACTTTTGCTCTGAATATGACAATTTACGAGACGCGAAAGCTATGGGATGGATACCATCTTCAAATTGTTGTAAGAGAACACCCGAAATGCCTATGTTGCTGGCATCCGTTCTAACTATAAACTGCTTGGAGAAGTCCGGAAGCCGAAGCACTGGAGCTTTAGTAATGGCCTCTTTAAGTTTATCAATGGCATCGATATGAAGTTGGGTTATTTGGAATTTAACGTTTTTCTTTTTTAATTCGTTCAGCGGAGCGACGATTTCTGAAAAATTTTCGATAAACTTAGCACAGAAAGCAACAACGCCTATAAATTGCTGAACTTGTTTAACATTTTTGGGAATGGGTAAATTCGAAATTGCTTCAACCCGCTGTGGATCAATCTGTATACCACCAGAAGAAACGACGTGGCCTAGGATACGAAGTCTTGACATTGCAAACTTTGCCTTATTTGGATTAAGGGTAATTCCACATTGACGCAAGCGTCGAAGAACTATTCTCAAATGTTCGATGTGTTCCCATGGATCCTTTGAAAATACGATAAAATCATCAAAGTAATTCATGAAAAATTTAAATTGAACATCGGAGAACTTCTGCGCAATTATTCTATTTAATCCGGTAGGACTTATTTTTAACCCGAAGGGTAAATAGTTGTATTCTAAATGTTTAGTCATGGAAACGAACGCTGTATACTTTTTCGATTCTTCGCTTAATGGAATTTGGTGAAAGGCAGAATTCATATCTAATAGCGTAAAAATCTTTGCACCTTGAAGATAAGTAAAAATAGATTTTTGGTTTGCAGGTGGAAATGGATCATACTGTATGACCTTATTTATGGCTCGATAATCTACGACAAGCCTTTTATCAGTTGTGCCCTTACGAACAAAAAACACGGGACTAGCGTACGGCGAATTACTATATCGTACTACCCCATCATCTAATAATATCTGCAAATAATCGTCAAGCTCTTTCTGTTTAATTGGATTTAGGTAGAAAGGATTTTTATATATCGGAGTATCGGAATTAACTTTAATTTGGTATTCAAAATTCTTAACGAAACCCCTCTTTGTGGTTAAAACATCCGAAAATTCTTCGATCACATTTTGTAATAAGTTATTTTGCCCATCAGAAAGTTCATACTTCATTTCACAAATTGAATTGATAACATACGTGCTATGGGAATTTTTTGACGCGTTTGGTCTGTGAAAGGGAACTTTAACGTTTTGGTCAAACCGAAATGAAATGAATTTATCAGAGAAATTCATCATCACTTTCATTTTATTTAATGAAGGTGATCCAATGATTATATCAAAGCTCAATTTTGGTAGAACGAAAAATTTTAGAGGCCAAGAAAATTTTGAAATTTTCGTAAACACGATTATCTGCTTAGTAATTTTAACTGTTTCGGAATTTGACAGCATCACGACGGTAGAAAAATTAAGAGATTTCCCTACATTAAATTTAGATAATTTCGCTGCTAGTCTAGAAGAAACAAAATTACAGTTAGACCCTGAATCTAATAGTGCTAATACCTTAAAATTAGAAATATGTACAAATATCATAGGAACACAATCCGAAATGTCCAGTCTAGAGTTAAAAAAACAAATTAGTTTTTTGGATAGCTGACCCGTTTCATTTGTCGCTTCCTACAATCATCTATTTGATGCCCATATTGGCGACAATACCTACAAAAATTATTGCGCGGCGATGAAGATGAGGATACTTCCTGCGAATTACTATTGGGACCACGGACGGAAACATTTGGACGGTATGATTCGTTTCGTCTATTAATTGCTTCAATTTTCTGAATAATTTCATCCAACTCGACATACGTTAATGGTTGTGGATGATATTTAATAATATCAAAGGTTTCTTTATTACAATGGGTGCAAATGATTGACACTAAGTGTCCCTCTGTATAAGGAAGGTTTAAAGCGGATGCTTTAATTTTAATATCAGAAGCGAATGTGCCAAAATTTTCATTATTATTTTGTAAACGGTTGACAAATTTATCGGACAGTAAAATAACATCGGCTTGGTTGATATATTTTTGACGCAAAACGTCCTTAATTTGGTTCCATTGAAGGTTAGCGCTTTCAAACCACCATTGTGCGATTTCGCTATCTATTTTGGATGTTAAAGCTGTCAAAAAGCTGGTATTATCTAAATTAGGGATCTTAAGAACCTTCTCGACTTCAACAATGAATGAAATTATCGATTCTGGACTGGTATGATTACACAAGGGAATATTTACCATTAATTTATTACTATCTAAAGAAAATTTAATTTTGTTTGACGAATCCGAAATTTTTTCAGATAACTCGAACATTGACCTATTTAACGCCAATATTGCACTTTGATTTTGATGTGACAATTTCAAATCATTCATAATCGTACTTAACGAACTATCACGAGATTTAGCTACCTTTGTTTTTGTTTTAAATGATGGTCCTGTCACAGAAACATGTCTCGGAATTTCCGTATTAACAGAATAAAATGATTTAACTTCACCTAAACTCTTATCATCCACATCATTATCAATTAAATCTTTCGATGCCGAAGCAGAAGCATCGTATGAAATAACAGTAGCGGAAGGAGTGCCATGCTTAATATTGATTTCTCCCGTATTAAACAATTTATCGGGAAGTGCATTCAAATTTTTAGTGGTCATATCTATAACAGCTTTGCTACGTGTTTGATAAGCCATGTATCCACTAACAAGGACACAAACAAGTTAATCTATCACCAAATGTACAATAAATTATTGCAAATAACATTAATTTTAATTAAAATTTCGAACGCTCTGCTACCATTTTGTAGGGGAACTTCATTTACTGCAAAAACTATAGAGTGAGAACCCAGAGAGCCCCCTGTACATCCGTGGATCGTAAAGCATTTAACATTTGTATATATATATATGTATATTATAATCTCCAATATAAATAAGTTTAACGAGTGCAAAATGTTCCTAATAACCAACATAAACTAACATGCAATTCACAAATCTAATTATTATTGAACATGTGGATGGCGTCCCATCCATTACCTAATTATAAATAATTACCACGGCCCGCGGGTACCTATCGGTGCTGCTTACGCTGATCCCACAACTACTGTACGTGGTTAAAGCCACAGAGGACTTTACTAAAGGCAGAATCTCAGAGGATCCTGTTGGGGTGCGCACCCTTCTGCAAGTGGATGATGGATTGATTGCCCGACTGGCCAATCCCCCTGGGTGGACGACCGATGGTAACTGGTTACAGTGGTTACGTCCAACTCCGTGAATTGTTATAGTTTTTCATATTTAATTTATGTGAAACATTTGTATATATATGGTAAATCAATTAATAACTAATACTTATGGCCTCTCTAACAACGTTATACGCTTTACGACTCAGATGCCAAAATAAAATGTTAATATGAAAATACGTTATCGCAACTTTCACTCATATAGGTACTTGACGGTGCAAGGACATCACTTTAAGAGTGCAGGATTTTTAACAAAGCTGTGCTATCTTTCTTTATACATAATGATGTTACAATTAATTAATTAGACACCACATAACAAACTTACCAAAGAAGCTAGTGAAGCAGCCCGCCATGTTATCAATCGTTATCGAGTAGGGTACTTTATCTGCAATTCCCAAAACTTCAAAACGCCGAATAATGTTACATAATATATAATACATACATATAACGAGATCGTAGGACCTGCTACTATTGTTTTCGGATTGTTATTCTTGAACGTGTTCGGTGTGTTATATTAACAGAATTCCGCCAAGTAGGTAATAATATTACGCAGTACGCATAAAATGGGAGTATCTATAACCATTATTTTTAATTAATCGTTTATAACACTGTTAAAAATAACTTAATTGCAAAATTTGCATTGATAAAATAATTAAATTAACCGTGCACGTACGTACACCTTCACACAGTGTATTTCGTTTTTTCCAATTATTTTATTAAAAATATACTGGACCCTCATTAGGTAGAGTTTACAAAAAACATCAGTTTTTTGTGATCACCATGATACCGAGTTGCGATGCTAAGTGTTTCTAATTATTGATTATAACCCTTATAATAGTGTCAAGTAAGTACTTTATTAATAACAAGAAAAGTATTATGTGAAGAAGAGGGGTGGAAGAAGAAAGCATCTAGTTATTGCGGAATGGGAGAACTCAGCGCCGCCGATTCATCGTGGCCATCTCATCGCCGAGCCATCTCAGCGCCGGCCAACTCATCGCCGATTTTATTTTCGATAAATTCAGCACATTCTTACCTATCCTCTTTTACTTGCTTGGATAAATACCGATACCGATCATCATTCATCAAGATATTACATTAACATATGACATTAACATTCCCTTAAATCTTAATCAATTGATAATCAGCTTTACAGAGCTTTAAATCGATAATGATAGCGTTATGGACAATGAATCATACTTACCTCATATTAACATTCATATTATATTTTGGAAATAAAAGTAATGCTAAACTTAAACGTAAATTGCCATTAAAGCGCCTAGGTTATTTGCAGGTTTAGTATATTTTTTTTAAATTGATACAAAATGGCAACACTAAACAAAATTTGGAAGTAAAAAAAATGCTAAACTTAAACATAGATTGCCACTACGCGGTACTTTTGTATCGTATATGATTTTTAGTTATAAGTAATTAACGGATATTGATGGCTTTTTGTATGCTATGCTGTTCCACTACTAACAATTTTTAATTTTAAAGAGATGGGTCAGCGATGAGTTGGCCGGCGATGAGTTGGCCGGCGATGAGATGGCTCGGCGATGAGATGGCCGCGATGAGTCGGCGGCGCTGACTTGTCCTAGACCCTAAATAAATAAATACTACCTACGGCTACAATATTTCGCATCAAATTATGTGAAGGTTCATTTAGTTTATGAACTTGTTGAAGTTGTCAAAGTAAAAGTTCAGCAGGTGGCACCCTGCAGCGTTTGCCTTTTGTAATATGAGACATCTATTAGTATTGACATTATTTTGAGATTTAAAAATTAGATGATTGTTTATTGAAAATGGTGCCTTATGTTTCCTTGAAAATGTTCTACTTTTTTCAAAATAAAAAAATATAAACTGTACATTTTTGAGACACTCCGAACAGAAATTTTATGCGCGTGGGGAGATTTGAATTTTCTTTCTTTAAAGCATAGACATTTTACGTCATTTGTCAGGGATTTTGAAATTCAAACTTTTTCGTGAAAAGAAGTAATTTTTTTACTTTCCCGTACATATACAGGGCGCTTCAAAAACTTGTAGCGAGCTATCCATAACCGGATTCTACATATTATGAAAATAAGTCTAAAATATTCAGTAACATTTTTATGATTTCGGCTTAGTGTAGCCGTAATCAACAATTTTGTATTTTCTTGAAAATAATTATTATAGTTCAACATATTTTTATGGATTTTCATTTTTCAGAAGTCTACAATTCCAAAAATCATTTTTTTTCAACATTCAAACAACATTTTTAAGTAAAATTCCATGAAGAACAAAAATTTAACGTGGCCAAAATTGGTCCAAAATTAAAATCGATTTTCTCAAAATCTGCTCCAAGCATTTTTTTTTTCTTTTTTGGAATGTTATACATATGAAAACCTATTGGCACTACATTTATTTCTTTATTTCCCATAGGGGAAGGGGGATACGTTTTTGAAGTTGAAAATTTTAAACATTCATTATTTATTTTAATCTCAACCCAACGCGTTTCGACTCTATTTATACCAATTTATTCCAAGCTGTTTGTTTCAAATTAATTAAAACACTTCACCTTGTTTAAAAATTAATTCGCTCTGTGTGTTTGTTGAAAAATACTGTAGTTGATTTCTTTCGTACATAATTTTATCATTACATCAAAAGGAAAGGTTCGGGCTTAATTGAAAATGACATCCTTTGCTACGTTCGTAAAAAGGCCGCTTGGAGCAAGTGTTTAAACAAGAAGCTCTTACATAAGAGCGTATAATATCACCACATTAATGGATGCTAAAGTGGTATTTGTGATCGATGAGACATATGAAAAAGCTTGTAGTAAATGGTTTTCATAAACGGTAATAAAGCTGTTTGTTAATGTATCACCGTTATTTCTTAATTTATGACAGAAGTATCTTCCGTAATCAATCATAACAGCATAGCGGGAACAAATAGAAATATACTTACCGCTAATTTTACTTCGGAATCATAACTCGTATAAAAAGAAGTATTCTGCTTACCTGTAACAACAAAAGTAATCAAGAACACAATATTAGAATGAATATCAATTTAAATTACTTTTAACGGTAAAATTATTACTTCCTCGAAATATTAATAAATTGAATTTAAAAAAGTAAGTTTCGATGCAGAATACAAAACAACGGAAAAGTTACTTGGATAGTAGCATGAATGATAATGTTTTCAATTTCGTGTAAGTTAATGGCCGTCTCAACGCGACACCGAGGCTCTAATGGTATTAAAAGTTTCGAAATATCTAGGAAAGTCATAAGCAACAAACGTCGCGTCGCGTCGCGTCGTTGAAAATTGAAAGCACATTATCATCAAACTTTTACACATAGCGTTTTAATGTTATTTAGTTGTACCGTCTCTCACACATACATTTTAAGTATTAATGTTTCGTTGTAAAAGATGACAATTTGTCATCTTTATTTAAGCTTAGCAATGAAGGTTACTATGCACAAAAATGAATCAATGTTCAGGGGTACATCGTTATCAAACCAAATATTTTAAACCTTCGTTGGTGTTTTGATAACCTTGTTTTGTAAATAATTTTTATCGTAATTAACGGGCCACGCCATCCCTTGCTTCATTGTGTCGCATTGTGTCGTTAAGTTTTATTCATCTGGTGATTTGTGAAAACCTGTTTCGAGGTTCCTGAAAAAATTTGGCCATTGTGCAGAATTGGTTCATAATCTCCGTTTAGTGTTCTTGCACAAAAATACCGATGCCGTCACTACCATTTTGGGTGTCGTAAGGTGATGGTTGCTACTTCGTTCAAATTACCGGCATAGATGAAAACTTGATACTTGAAGCTGAGATACTCGGCCAACACCAAGACAACTCATAATTTCGTGCTTCAATCACTGCCGTCTTGTATTAAGGGGCTAAGTTTTCTTTACTCATAATCATATCTGAAACATTACTTGGAAATATCTCGTATCCAGATCGGTCCTACTGAAGTCTTACCGTGGTCTTCTAAAATAAGAAACATTGGAATATAAATGACAGTATTTACATTCCGTCGTCAAGGAAAAATAATACACGAATGAAATTTGCCATTTTCATGTTTTGTATCTAAGCATGTATGAATTAGTTACATTACCGGCAGCGGGAAAAACAAATTAAGTGATAAATCTCAGTTTTTGTTCATAAATTCCTTAATTGTTCTATTATATGTATAGTATCTTTGGAGAACATTTTAATGATGTTTCTTAATCGGTAACTTCTTAGAAGGATTACAGTTTCGCCTCTTACAAATTCACTTACGGTTTGAATTCGAAATTTCATTATTCCTTGCGTCATTTTCGTGTTTACACTTCAGATTCTACATTCAAATCTGCATTGGAAATTGCATTCGAATAAGGTACTGTACATTTCTCCTAAATAACCGATTCCGAGCCGTAATGTTAAACGATCACGGTTAGCTATGTGGGAATCTTCACAAATAGGTTCAATTCACGAACGATACAACTATTTATTTCTTATAAAAGATGAGGTACAAGTTTTATCTTTGATACACGTCAAAATCTAAACTCACCACTTGTCCATGACAACGAACCTTTTATTCAAAACAGTTGTTTCTATTTTAATATTAACCGCGCCACAGCTATACAGGGTGTTTCAGACCACCCGTACCGCCCAAATATCTCGCGAAATACAAAACGCATTGGAAAAAGAAAAAACACGTCTAAAAAATTTTTTAAGACTCTATTGTTTGATAGTAATAGGATGTCCCCACTCCCACCGTCGGGGGGTGGAAAGGGGAGTAACTTCGTAATCTTAAATAGCACCCCCCAGTTTATTATGCAGATTTGAATTCTGCGTTAACAAATAGGAACTTTTTGTTTGAAACTTTTCTTGAAATTCGTGACAGATGGCATTATGATCGCCGAAAGAAGTTTTCCGATTACCTATGCTAATTTGACGTCAGTTTTGTTAAGTGACAATAAAAAATGTTAATGCTTTGTAAAAGGGAAGAGGGGGAGCTTTATTAACCCCCTCCCCCACCTTCCCCACACCGCCATTTCACCCCTACGGCCCATAACTTAGGATGGGAAAACACAACCATTTTAGATTTAAACAACTGTTCAATACCACCATTGAAGAAGTTAAATTTTATAAATTTTTTTTGTCTGATGGAAAATAGAAAAAAAAATTTGAAATACTTTGATTTCACGAGTAAAATACACATTGACATTCGAGATACGTTTAAATCTAAAATTAGGGGTGAAGTGGCGGTGTGGGGTATGGGGGGGGGGTAAATAAATCTCCCCCTCTTCCCTTTTACAAAGCATTAACATTTTTAATTATCATTTAACAAAACTGACATCAAATTAGCATAGGTAATTCGAAAACTTCTTTCGGCGATCATAGCGCCATCTGTCACGAACTTCAAAAAATGTTTCAAACAAAAAGTTCCTATTTTTTAACGCAGAATTCAAATCTGCATAATAAACTAGGGGGTGCTATTTAAGATTACGAAGTTACCCCTATTTCCACCCCCGAGGGTGGGAGTGGGGACATCCTATTACTGTCAAACAATAGAGTCTTAAAAAATTTTTTAGACGTACTTTTTCTTTTTTCAATGCGTTTTGTATTTCGCGAGATATTTGGGCGGTACGGGTGGTCTGAAACACCCCGTATATCATATTTATTATTTGTTCTAGGTATACTCAAGATTGGTTCCTGCACTATTGTGCTAAAAATGCAGGATTTTAATAGGGTTTAATAGGGTTCGTTACTCTTGTGTAACCTATTCATTTCCAAGTAGGTCTTCCCTTGCTTTAGGACAGTTGGTCAGTCGCATGGTGTGCAGGTGTATCTTCAGACGATAATGGTCTGTGACCTACTTAACTTTAAGATGGACGCTGATAAATCCTCGCTTACAATTACACTCTGGCTCAGAGAGTATAAGATTGCCTTGCTCAAATCACGTGACAGAACATTCTTATTTATTTATTTCACGGACAAACTGTATAATACAAACAAACATCGTATAATAAGAAACCTTGTAATTGATTTTCATCAAAAACTAACCATATACTAAAGTACTGTTCACACCGTGAATTCAGTATCGAGCCTTACGGAGGACGCCGTTGCCTTATGTAGCAGGGCTGGGCCGGTCAGGAATGAGGTGTGGCCTCAACTAGACTGCGCCGCTCGCATTAACTTTATTTTAACGTTATTTATTAACAATAATCTTGTTAATAAACAACGCATTTTATTTCTATTAAGTACAATTTATACCAAAATCAGTAGGTATTTTTTTATCTTTATTTGTTAATATTGCTTGCAAATATTTAAATATAATTTACAACAATTTAAGAGCGACCCGACTCTGTAACTAATATGCCAGTGACGGCAACGCTGTCCGGGTTTCTCCCATTTAAAATGCATTGCCGCATGCTGTATTCTCGGTGTGAAAAATACAGTAGAAACCGTTTAAATCGCGGTAAACTAGTGTTGAGGATATTCATGTTCATGATTTTTGGAATGGGACTGTGCTTTAGGTAATTGGTCTGAGAACGGTGGGTGGCGAACATCAGCTGTTGTCTGGTTCTCGCAGCTGTAACATGCCAGTCAATATGTTGTAATTAGTATACTGGGTAATGTTGGAGCTCTTTTCTGCTGTTTATAATTAAATTATCAAATATTTCACGGAATTATGGAGGACGGTGTATTATAGCTTAAAGAAACAAATAAGAATCATCCAGTCGGAAACAACAAAATAAATTAAATGGAATAATTGAGAAATATTAGCCAAATTATATTATTACAACACGTAGAGTGCCATGGTGGGTCAACAGTGTCCACCATTTGAAAGGAAATAATTTATCTCTACTAGCCACGGTGGGCTAATGTTGTCCACCACACATTTATACTTACTTATATAGCGTAGGTCCACTGGAGCCACACTAAACATATAGGAGGTGACTTACAATGCTTTTAGCAATATTTTGATGTACTTGGTTTTTGTCCTGGTGGTCATTGTTGTCCACCACCCTCAAAATATGAACACTGAATATTTATTGATGCTATGACGTAACTATAACTTATTTTATGATTGATTATTGGTGACATGGTATGGTAAGTATAAAAAACACATATATCCCCATAATGTTTATTTGCTTAATTTGAAACGTGGGTTTATAATATAGGTTAAACTCTTTATGGCCGCGGTGGTCAACGCTATCCACCAACTTTGTTATTGTTTTTTGTTTAATTCAAGTGAATTATTCTGACACCGGTTGGGTTTTCTGGTATCTATGATCATTTTACACGATTATCAGCAAAAAAAATTTTGACCAGTAGGGGCTGCCAAAATGACTTTGCATTGTGGCACTTTACGTGTTAATAATTTTTCGTTTCTTAAAAGTAGTTAATTCCTACACGTCACAAAAGAAATCGTAAAACCATTTCATGCGTTATCTTGTATTAGTGAAAGCTTATAAGACAAATCTTCACTGACACCTTAAATTATTGTGCGGTGTTTCACAATTTATCTTTGTGGAAATAACTAATCTAATAACGTCAATCTTAGAAACTATACGTTAACTGATGTTACAATGCAAATAAAATTACATCATATTTCAACAGAGCTTTGGCAAGCAGACGCTTTTATCAAATCACTACTAACTTTTAAATTTGAAGTCAAAATGAGAGAGTACATTTAATTTTTGGTGAATGTATTCTTTAAAGAAACGGATTCGCTTCTTGCGATTAGTTGCAAAGGACTAGGATTGCCGTACGTCCCGATTTATTGGGATTATTCCGATTTGGAGACCTTTGTTCCGAAAGAAAATTGCGCCCCGAAATGTCCCGATTTACATAGTAGGTATATTAATGAAATGTACCGAAACACTTGATATCACGCGAGGCGAGGCTGAAAGGGTTGTGATATGGTCGCCTGCGCGTATCCGCTTACAATTGTAAGGATATAACATGTCCTTATTTCTATAATAAATTGCTTAACATTGAAAATAGAAATTTGCTGGCGCAAATAGGTAAATCGGAGAAATATGATTGGTTCAAAAGGAAGACTGATAAGGAATAATTAAATAACTTATACTTTGCTTCTGATTGAAGAATGCATGTGCTGCAATAACCCCCCCCCCCCCCTCCCCGCCGCTGTTGGAGTCGGCGTCCCGAAATTTTGCAATGTACAAGTAGTAATTGCATCACAAATTACCGTACGTTATAGTAAAAGGAATATGGCGAATGATCTCAAACGCATGATAAAGTGTCTTCACTCTAAAAATAACGAGGAACTTTATCGAGGTAATGAAGTGATTTAATGTGAAAGTAATGCTTGGGCAGCTTGCCCACTTGCGCGACTAATTGCATGCAACCGATCGCGTATGACGAGTGCGATCGGTTTCATGCAACTGGGCAATTCATTTACAAGGAGCTCTTCACATCAATGCAACGCGCGATCACAATCACGTGTAACCCTGAAACTCTAGTCGTACGCAACTGGGCTTCCCAGTTGCATTGTATCGAATCGCACGGTTTCATGCTCACAAGTATCTAAAGTAGTTCCAAAAATGCCATCGTTTGAGGAAAAGATGAATTTGAAACTCGTCGCAGAAGTTGAGAAGTTTCCAATTTTGTACAATTACAAACTCGATGGGTATTCGAAGTGTGATAGCGTCGATGCAGCTTGGGAAAATATAGCGAAAGAAATGAAAGACACAGGTAAGTATTGTTTTGTTTACTACATTAAAATACAAACATATTATGTTAATAAAAAGAACATTTTTTTCCTTCTTGCATACATCCACATAATAAGAACATCATCTTCCTCTGAAGAAGACATGATAACGACTAGTGGCACAAGCAGTTGTAGTAATGTGAAAGCAACGACGCGATCAGTTGCATAAAACCGGGTGTATGAAACTAGTTTCATGCAATTAGTCGCGCAAAGTGGGCAAGCTGCTTTAAGGCAACCAAATTTTTTGTAATCAAATAGGTTTAGGCACTCGTTACTCAATACGGAAGCCTAGTTTAGCTTTAATACATTTAACCTTTATAAAGCGCCTCGTGCCTTTTGTTATTAGCACGTCAATCCACTTAACCCATCAAAGTGTACCTATCAAAGCCACATATATGAACTTTACGAGTTAAGCGATACTTAATGCAGGAAGTATGTTCCGTTTAGAATAAGCTTTCCTGATGTCGTTTAGTGTTAAACAAGGTAAACACTTCGCAAAGGTAACTAAAGAAAGTTATTGAACATCTTTGCATTATACCTAATAAATACCTTACTATGTAATCTGATCTAACTTTATCTTAAAATGTGGGTTTCTCTATTTAAGAGAATTCGTAAAACATAGTAAATTCAAAATGAAAGGAAGCTCACACGCAATTCGTAAAACCGTTAAGTAAAGTACGCATCGAATCCATAATCAACCCCTTGCTCACAGATATGCTCTCTAGACTACTGAACACTCTTGCTAGAACGTGTTGTAGTAAATAATCATGGGAGAAACCTCACCTTTTTGGGAAAAATAAATGGGAAACCTCTACAGAATTTTCAGCGAATAGTCATCGTCAGTTTCGACGTAAAATCGTCATCAGGCTTTTAATTAAACGAAGGGATGTATGTATACAGTAAAGTTGGCTTTAAAATACTGTAAGTAATAAAATTGTAAAATTATTACATGTTGATGATAAATAATGATGGCATGGTAAGCTACAATTTTCAATGTTCTTAACTACAAGAATAAAGGATATGTGTAAAATATTGAATATGCGTTACGAGCTTCATGGTGTATGATTGTAGTTGAGCTTGGCAGTTTTGTCTTATTCAATAGCGGTATTGTTTGGCGCTAGAATCCGCAAACAAACCTTATTAATCTTTTAGTGATTGAACATTAACAGCGACACGGTTACTTATTATTATATCGATGGCCTAGAATCAATACCTCTCAAGTGAAAACTTCAAATGTTTTCAGTATGAACAAAAAACCTTCTAGTTGCCATAATTACAACACATCGGTTATCTACAGCGGGTATTAGAAATGTATAGCACTTACGAGGTATTGCATCAAACATGTGCCCGCGAGGTATTGGCACAATGACAAATTGAAGCATTTCTATTGGTCTGGCAGTTAAGAGCTATTGCCAGGATGTGGAAACAACTTAGAACAACGTAGTAATGCGAAAACCTTTATTTAAAAAAAAAATTTACCTACTTACGAGGTATTGATTCTAGGCCATCGATATTGTTATTCAGATTTAAAAGACTTGTAAAGAAAACATTTATTAAGTCTAACGAACAGGAACAGTTAGCGTACGTAGTTATTTTAATACTTGCAATTCGTCACCGTCACTTCTACTGGAAACAACCTTGTCCCAGCTTTGCACCTAGTCAATAAAAAGTAGGAAACTTGTTTCAAGATACCCATTTATGTCACTTACCTCAGAGGAAGCAAACAGAAAGTAAAATAAATACGTTACAAATGCAACTCCAGCGTTGGTGTTGAATATGCTTCTCCACGATTCTATATTGCTCTGAAATATGAAAAGTTTAAAAATGAACAAAATAAAAATGTCACACTTAACTCCTCGTTCGAGGAACCTTTTCGCCACTAATGTTGATAATATATTTGGTGTCATTAAAATGGTTTGGATTATACTACTTACAGGGCCAGTAAAATTTGGCGCGACATCTACTATGTTCACCATTGCACCGGAGAAGCAAGCCATTGTACTTATATATGAAAGGGCCCACACGGCTATAATCAAGGTCTGGTTACAATTCAAGTAACTCATTGAAATACAAAGAAGTCCGGAAATTATTTGTCCTAAAAAATAATTAGAAATCAATCGATATGATCTTCTCTCACCTATTCCAGTGAAGAGTTTGCGATTCGCTATAGTGGAAATTAATCGGTAGGTTAGTAGCTTGTCGGAAGTGAATGAGAAAATTAATGTAGCTAGGTATGATGCCATTGAAATGCTGCCAGACAATAACCCATTCTGTAAAATTCAATAGTGCTGATACTACTTCATTTTAATATTGTCACGAACCATTTGCACATTTAAACCAATTACGGTTTTAAGGTACCTGGGGCCATACATTTGCAAGACCGAACGGTACCACATCCTTCCGAAGGATGAAACAGCGATTGCCCATACTGGCACAGAGCACATGATCGACAGCCACGGCACTTTAAGGTTACCACTTTGCAGTATTTTCTCCCTTCCGTTCTTAATATGGTTTAATTCCTCCGCCGAAATTCTCGGGTGCAGCTCAGGTTTGTTGTACATCAATAATTGCCAGAATATACACCACAGTAACCCTAAAATATTCAAGTAGTAACACAGTTTGATTTAAGACCTTACCTATTCCTCCCCAAATGTAGAAAACGTATTTCCATCCAGCTGATGCGATAATAAAACCGGATGTAACTTTCGAAATAGCTTCACCGATTGCAAGTCCTTGAAAGCACGATATAAACCTACTCCTTTCCTTGTATGGCACCCACCAGCTGATAACACCATACAATGATGACCATAATAACCCCTTAAATAGTTATTGTGTGGTTAGTCTAGACTAGACTCTTAAACAGCAAACCTGTCCAAAACCATGTAAAAGCTGTAGAATAATCACCAAGACATAACTAGCAGTTGCCAGTGGTATGCAGATGTTGCACACCGAACTTACTAGGATACCTAAAGTTATCAGTAACTTTGAGCCATACCTTTGGGAGGCATATCCTCCTACAGTCTGCGCGATTATGTACGTCCAGTGAAATGATGACAAGACGTAGTACTGCACATCTAGTGACCAATCAAGTTCACCTCCATAGCTCTAAAATTATACTTTAACTAAGTGTATCTCCAAAATGTGCTCGTACCGTCCTTGTTATTGAGTTATTCGTACTCCAAGCACAAAGGGTCTTGGTATAATTTACAACCTCATCACTCGCATTTCTCTCTTTCACCATTGCTAGTATCGCTAAACTCATGATTGAACGCATTAAGAACGACACTATCATGCATGTCAGTGATAGGACGTACAACACTACACGAGCAGGTACGTTTCCTAGGGTGGGTTAACGCAAATATGAGAAAATTAACGCATTTTGAACTTACTAAAGAAATTACAGCCCGCCATATCGTCAATCGTTATCGAGTACGGTACTTTATCTGCAATTTCCAAAACTTCAAAACACCGGACAATGTTACATAAATAATACATACATATAACGAGATCGTAGGACCTGCTACTATTGTCACAGTATATAGTTCGTATATACTGTGCTATTGTTTTCGGATTGTTATTCTTCAACGTGTTCGGTGTGTTATATTACCAGAATTCCGCCAAGTAGGTAATAATATTACGCAGTACGCATAAAATGGAGTTACCGACCAACTAACGTACGTATCAGCAAATGTTTGTATAATATAGGTATATATGGAAGTATCTGCCATTATTTTTAATTAATCGTTTTTAACACCGTTAACAATTACGTAATTGCAAAATTTGCATTGTTGAAATAATTAAATTAAATGTACGGCGTATTTGTAAATGGTATATTATACTTTATAAATCAACTTCGCACAGTATAATTTGGTTTTTTTCCAATCATTTTTTTTTAAATATACCGAACCCTCATTAGGTAGCATTATCGAAAAATATCACTCTTTTGTGATCACCATGATACCGAGCTGCAGTGCTATGTGTTTCTAATTATTGATTATAACCCTTATAATAGTGCCAAGTAAGTACTTTATTAATAACAAAAACTTTTAACTTAATTAATTTCTTAATTTATTCAAATTAGAAAAAATCATGGGAAAGGTTGTGTGAATTATTTCCATTTCGTATTTGAGATTTAAAAATTAGATGATTGTTTATTGAAAATGGTGCCTTATGTTTCTTTGAAAATGTTCTACTTTTTTCAAGATAAAAAACATATAACCTGTACATTTTTGAGACACTCCGAACAGAAATTTTATGTGCGTGGTATACATTTGAATTTTCTTTCTATAAAGCATAGACATTTTACGCCCCTTGTCAAGGATTTTGAAATTCAAACTTTTTCACGAAAAGAAGTAATTTTTTTTACTTTCCCGTGCATATACAGGGCGTTTCAAAAACTTGTAGCGAGCTATCCTTAACTTGATTCTACATGTGAGAATAAGTCTAAAATGTTCAGTAACATGTTTATGATTTCGGCTTAGTGTAGCCGTGATCAACAATTTTGTATTTCCTTGAAAATAATTATTATAATTCAACATATTTTTATGGATTGTTTTTATTTTTCAGAAGTCTACAATTCCCAAAATCATTTTTTTTCAACCTTCAAACAACATTTTTAAGTAAAATTCCATGAACAACAAAAATTTAACGTGGCCAAAATTGGTGTTTCGACACAAAGTACATATTTATACCAATTTATTCAAAGCTGAATTAATTGTTTTATTCCAATTGCTTCGCAGTATCCTAAACTATAAGATTGTTTACAATAATAGTGAAAAGGATGCAGTTAATAGTTTTCAGTCCTTATTGAGTCGAAAAAGCATCAAAGGAAGTACGCCAATAAGTGAAAAGAAAAATACAAGCATAAGTAGAAGGGGGGTGACAAGTGAGCGAGGAACTTCTTGCTAGAATAGAACATAAAGTAGTGTAGGAATTATATTTTTTGTAGAGTCCAAATCTAGCCAACTATGATGAAAATATAAACTAGCGTTTCAAGTAAAGTCATAGTAGGAATGAAGATAGAGCAAAGAAGTATTTCGCTGAAAAATTTAAATTTTTTGTTCTGCATTTTTGTGAAAACTCATGGAATACTTAAATGTCATACAAACAACACAAAATTACATGCCACTTAGGTAAATTCCTTTGACAGCTGACGTTTGAAACAATTTTTAACTGTTTTGATTGTGCGTTGCACATTTGATGTTTGAAATAAGAAAATGTATGAAAAAAAATTTTAATTTTCCAGCGAAACTCGGCCGTATTTGGATTATTTTAGTGATTAGCTCGGTGATTAGCAACAACTTTGTTTAATACTTTTTTGCTCTATCTTCATCGCTACTATGACTTTGGTTGAAACACTAGTTTTTATTTTCATCATAGTTGGCTAGATTTGAATTCTTTCAAAAAATATGATTCCTACAAAGACTCACCTTAATGGTCTTTTTTATACTAATTGCACTATTAATAAAAGGTGTCTTCATGTAAAGTGAGACACACTGTATACGTATAGGTCAAGAGGTCGAAGAACGAGAATAACCTCGCTAAACTACTATGGTTGTTGTTATTAGTATTATCGTTAGATACGAGAAATTCAATTTAATTAAAACAACTATACCTCCAGCATTGGATTTTTACCGTCATGTAATCAACACGAGACCTACAGGTTTTTTAAATTTGAGGAGAACGTATGTCCAGTTTTCATCCTGTTATAAAAACGACGAGTTCAAACCTACGTTATCCAAATGAAGAGTAAAAGGTGAACACGTTTACATTTATTAGTACAATATTTGTGCAGAGTTTGTTTCAAATTAACTTAAAACACTTCACCATGTTTAAAAATTAATTCGCTCTGTGTGTTTGTTGATAAATACTGTAGTTGATTTCTTTCGTACATAATTTTATCATTACATCAAAAGGGAAGGTTCAGGCTTAATTGAAAATGACATCCTTTGCTACGTTCCTAAAAAGGCCGCTTGGAGCAAGTGTTTATTAAACAAAAAGCTCTTACATAAGAGCGTATAATGTCACCACATTAATGGATGATAAAGTGGTATTTGTGATCGATGAGACATATGAAAAAGCTTGTAGTAAATGGTTTTCATGAACGATAATAAAGCTGTTTGTCAATGTATCACCGTTACTTCTTAATTTATAGCAGAAGTATCAATCATAATAGCATTGCGGTATACTTACACAAATTTTACTTCAGAATCATATCTCGTATAAAAAGAAGTATTCTGCTTACCTGTAACAACAAAAGTAATCAAGAACACAATATTAGAATGAATATCAATATGAATTACTTCGGTAACATTATTACTTCCTCGAAATATTAATAAATTGAATTTAAAAAAGTAAGTTTCGATGCAGAATACAAAACAACGGAAAAGTTACTTGGATAGTAGCATGAATGATAATGTTTTCAATTTCGTGTAAGTTAATGGCCGTCTCAACGCGGCACCGAGGCTCTAATGGTATTAAAAGTTTCGAAATATCTAGGAAAGTCATCATAAGCAACAAACGTCGCCTCGCGTCGCGTCGTTGAAAATTGAAAGCACATTATCATCAAACTTTTACACATAGCGTTTTAATGTTATTTAGTTGTACCGTCTCTCACACATAAATTTCAAGTATTAATGTTTCGTTGTGAAAGATGACAATTTGTCATCTTTATTTAAGCTTTAAAGCAATGAAAGTTACTATGCACAAAAATGAATCTATGTTCAGTGGTACATCGTTATCAAACCAAATATTTTAAACCTTCGTTGGTGTTTGGATAACCTTGTCTTATAAATAATTTTTGTCATACTTAATTAAAGGGCCACGCCATCCCTTGCTTCATTGTGTCGCATTGTGTCGTTTTATTCATCTGGTGATTTGTGAAAACCTGTTTCGATGTTCCTAAAATATTGGGCCATTGTGCTGAATTTGTTCATAATCGCCGTTTAGTGTTCTTGCACAAAAATACCGATGCCGTCACTACCATTTTGGGTGTCGTAAGATGATGGTTACTACTTCGTTCAAATTACCGGCATAGATGAAAACTTGATACTTGAAGCTGAAATACTCGGCCAACACCAAGAAAACTCATAATTTCGTGCGTGAGTCGCTACCGTCTTGTATTAAGGGGCTCCTTAAGCCAACCTAAGTTTTCTTTACTCATAATCATATCTGAAACGTTACTTGGAATTATCTCGTATCCAGCTCGGGCCTACTGAAGTTTTGCCGTGGTCTTCTAAAATAAGAAACATTGGAATATTTTTGTCAAAATTACACAGTACATTCGGGTGGTAATTTTAATTAACGAAATCCATGATGGTCTCGAGATTAGGCTGATACTTAACTACCTATCCTCAAATCGATATTGAAACATACCGGTTTATAGCCTTTACATTAGCCATTCGGAGGTGGCAGAGAATCACTGCAACAGTGTGGATAATTCTCGCATTTTGTAAAGAACACCGTACTCTAAGCCAAAACGTTCTACAACTAATGAAACACAATAAATACAGCACAACGGCTCAAGTACTACAAATACATTTACTTCTAATAGAGTAATTACGGTATTCCAAGGTGAATAATAATATTCCACAAAAGGAGACTTCACAATAAGATGAGCTTCTTAGCTAATTAGTTTATAATTACTTTCCACAACCTTAGTCAGTTGTAGATTAGATTGAATAACCTCCCATTATAGAGTGATGACAATTATCTAACACAGAAAATACATAAACGAAGTAATTTGGTATTTCGACAGACACAGAAAGCACTGAAAGGAATATTTGAAGAAACAGTATTTATAAGTAACGATCCATAAGCAAAAAGAAACGTAAGAAGGTTATACAGCTACTTATATGGAAATAAAATTAAATTTCTGTTAAATATTTAATGTTTCATCAGAGTTTGTTATCTATTCACATCCATGTTATTAGTTCTCTACGCTTTCGCTATCTTTTGTGAGTTTGAATTCCTCAGAGAAATTGGGTTTTCATTTATGTAAATTAATAAGGAAAATGGTGCTCAGTCTCAATGTAAGCTGGCAATAAATGCTTTCTATAATTCCATTAGAAGTAATGGCTGAAGGAATGTGGCACCTTTTTAAAAAAGAAACAAAACGCTAAAATGATACAATTTAATTAATTCATTTGAAAGAAAAGACGCATTCAACAATAATTAATTACATCTAAATTCATCCGCTTTCGTTCTCTTGTACGGAACATTCTTAGAAATGGATTTTCTAGACTGTATACTTTCACGTTGATCAAATTATTTAATTAAACGATACAGATTTTAATTACCGATATTGAACCTTCTTTGACTTTCTATTTCAATTAAACCAACAACCTACTCTGCCATAATGTTTATAATGATGGGCCAGACAGTGCCAAAGTGGTTTGCCATTTGTCTTAACTCTTGGTACATAACAGTATCTCTAGTGGAGATTCTCGATAACATCGCATTTACGCATCACAGTTCTAAAAAATGGCAAAACTTAAATTGCGATAAACCCTTCTTTGTTCCATTCTCGTATCGTAATAGCAAAACATGGGCCGAATTAACAATAAGCTAATGCAGTGCAACGTCATCTTTTCAGGTCGCAGGGATGTGCTTAGTAATGTTCATAGGTCGAAATCTAAATTGAAAATGTGATTGCGAGTACCTGGATTCTGGATTACGATGGGAGGGTGGTCCGCAGTCCACACGCGCTTAGGCCACCTATTTGGGCCCTTTGTGCTACCTCCCTGATCAGAGCCGTCCGACCCCGCAACGTCACTCACGCCATCCCAGGCGTGAGACAAACCTGAGGACGCTGGACGGGGAAGCGGCTCTGATCGTAGCCATGTCCGACCAGGGTTTCCCCAACATGGATCGCCTTAATTCGATGAATACGAGACACTAAGAAAGTATGTCGTATGCGTCTCGTCGTGTGTGCAGCATCCTCTACGGGATGGTGATACGACCAAGCCCATGCGGTGCATGTGCTTGTTAAGTTTACAGTGCCCAGAAAGTATGCCCACAAGTAGCCGCAGGTTCTGTCTAGATGCCCTGTGCGAAAACGCGCCACGCTACGAGATGGCCCCCTGAAGGCTTTTCTTGCGTGACGGCAGTCTGACATCAAGTTCCACCTTGCCTTGTGTTGGGCTTGGGTTTCTTCAGTTATTAAGTTGTTTATAGTTGATACAGAAACCAGCCTAGATGTAATTTTGTATTGACCCAATGCCTGTAGGGCGGCTCTGCTGTCACTGGAGATCCTGATTATTTTATTCTTTATGCTGTGCATAAGTATTGTTTTTGCACTAAAGTTCCTACTAGTTCTGCCTGAAATTCCGATGTCTGTTTCTTCCATTGTTGTAGATCCATCCGTGATGATGGATATGTCTGGTTGGGATGCCACTTCCGCATCAAAGATGATGTGGTAGTTTTTCCCTAGTATAAATCAAGGGATTGTACTGTATGTTATAGGTAATAATAAATATTTGTAACGCGTAATTCTACTTTTATTAACTTAAGAGCACACAGCATTATTACAAGCAGCCGTCACACATAACCGACCGCCATCCTCTCCCTGCCTCCCCAGGACTGCCAACACATGAACTTATCTACATACATAACAATCTCTTCCTTTCTTGTACAGAAGGATTACAACACCTACATCATAATTCTACAAATTTAATCTTTCAGGAGGTTTTCTGATGCGGCCCGAACGTCTGCATAGGGTCTCGTCAGGACCACTAACTTCCACACTAGGCAATTCCCAATTATCTTTGGGCACTTCCACATTTACTATAGGCTCATCATTCTTACTTGAGTTCTGTACCGTTTCAGAAATCCTCTCTGTATTTGTCTCTACTGTTGACTTCCTCTCCCTCGGCACTACCTCTAACAAGGGATTTGCAATGATTTCAATACCTGGATGAATGTTATCATTTAGATTTGAAGTTTTTATTTGATCTGTGTGTACAAAACGCACTCTGTTATTTACGTTAACAAGGAAAGTGTTTCCAGACAATAACTTTAATACTCTACCAGGTACCCAATTATTAACTTCTCCTGGACACGTTTTTACTAAAACTTTACTTCCTATTCCTATTACAGGCTTGCTTAAAGCTGATTTATCTAAATGATCACATTCCTCCCTACATGAATAATTACCAACTATGGGCTTTAATTGATCAATTAACGTTCTCGGTTTCTTTTTGAATAATATCTGTGCTGGTGACATACCAGTAACTGCACTTGGTGTGTTTCTGTATTTAAATAGTAGATTATCTAAATGTTGTTGCACATTTAATTTTAGTGGACCATTCTGATAATTTAATTCTTTTTTTAACATCACCTTTACTGTTTGAACTGCCCTTTCTGCTGTACCATTCGATTTTGGATGATACGGAGGAGACTTGACAGGTGTGATTCCATTTGCCTTGCAAAAAGTATTAAATTCATTTGAATTAAATGGCGGACCATTGTCCGATACTAACACTTTTGGTAAGCCAAAAATCGCAAAAGTCTTACGAAGGTTTTCCAGTGTCGATCGTGTATTGGTACTTTTCATTAAGTACACATCCAACCATTTAGAGTAGGTATCCACTATAATTAAAAAATGTACCCCGATTAGCTCAAAGAAGTCAATATGAACTCGTTCCCACGAATGCGAACTCTTAACCCACCCATAGTTAGTTTGCTTATCAACCACATTTTGTGTAACTTGACATGGTTCACATTGGTTCGCTTTGTTCTCAATACACGAATCTATACCTGGCCACCAACAAATTGATCTAGCTAACGACTTCATTCTGACAATTCCTATATGTTGCTCGTGTAACTGATCTAATACTAACTCTCGTGCTTGTTTAGGTATTATTACTCGATTCCCGTACATTACACAACCCTGTTCTATAGACAATTCATTACGTTTAATAAAATACGGTTTAAAATTTTCATCTAGTACGTAATTCGGCCAACCGCGCAAAGTTAAATCAAAAACTTTCGATAAAATTATATCCGATTTTGTTAAACTTGCGATATCTTTATAAGACATGGGTAACCAATTTCCGAAATTAAATGAATTTACAAATAGCTGCTGCGGATCATCACCAATTCCCGAGTTGACTGGTAACCGTGACAATGCATCGGGTACTTGATTTTTATTTCCTTTTCTATAAACAATTTCATAGGTATAAGTTTGTAAAATTAATGCCCACCTCTGTAAGCGCGCCGCTGCTAGAGTAGGAATTCCTTTAGCAGGATTAAAAATTACTTTTAGAGGTTGGTGATCTGTTACTAATGTAAACTTACGACCGTAAATATATTTATGAAAACGCTTTACCGCGAATATGATTGCTAACGCCTCTTTGTCTATTTGCGCATAATTTTTTTCAGCATTTGAAAAGGTACCCGACGCGAATAAAACAGATCGTTCCTGATTGTCAATAATATGACTCATGACGGCACCAACGCCATATGCACTTGCATCGCATGATATTACCATTAATACAATGATATTACGATAGGTTTATTTGGATCGTAATGCACTAACAGATTATTCCCTATTAGTAATTCTTTTCCAATTTTAAATGTTTGCTCACATTCTTTTGACCAAACGAAAGGTTTATCCTTTTTCATTAATTCGTAAAACGGACGTAATTTCGTTGACAACATCGGTAAAAATTTATTATAAAAGTTTAACATCCCGACAAATGATTTTAACTGTGTTAAATTTTGTGGAACTTGCGCTTTTTTTATTGCGTCAATCTTTTCAGTAGTAGGATGTATTCCTTGACCATCTAATCTGTGACCTAAATATTCCACCGAATTACAAAAAAAATTACACTTTGACTTGTTTACTTTAACCTCAAACTGTTGTAACCGACTTAACACTTGATTTACTTTTTGATAACAATCATTAAAATTTGTACCTGCGATTAGAATATCATCTAAATACACACAGACACCGTCAATGCCCCTCAATATTTGATCCATTATCGACTGAAAAACAGCTGGTGCTGTGGCTATGCCATATGTTAACCTAGTATATCTGAATAACCCACAATGAGTATTTATTGTTAAATAATCTTGCGATTTTTCTGTCACACGCAGTTGCTGGTATGCTCCCGACAGATCCAAAACTGTAAACATATTTTTATTAGATAGGGAAGCAAATATATCTTCCAAAGTGGGTAAAGGGTAACATTCATTGACTAATACCCTATTGAGCGTAACTTTAAAATCTACACAGACTCTAACATCACCCGATTTCTTTGGCACAACAACTATAGGGCTACTCCAATCACTGTTAGTAACTGGCACTATAATTCCCTCATCTTGCATCCTTGATAATTCTGCATTGACCTTATCAACTAATGCATATGGTAAAGGATAAGCCTTATGAAAAATTGGAGTACTGCCTTCCTTTAGATGTAATTCGACTTCAAATTGTTTTATGCAACTATTATTTTTGTTATTAAAAACATGTGGATAAGTGGCTTCCAATTCTCTCAAAAACTTTTCCTTTCTATGATACTCAGACGACAAGTTATTGACATGTGAAACATTATCTAATGATTTTAAATACAATCTCCAATTAGGACATAATTTATCCAACCACGTTCTTCCTAATAAAGGAGTAAATTTATAGTTACTTTGCGACACAAAGATTTCTAACCTAAATTCTTTATCTTTACATTTTACTGGTACTAAAATTTTACCAACGATATTTATATTTTGACCCGTGACTGTTTTTAATGATAAACATTCGGTAATAATTTTAATGTTTGCAAAATGTTTTTCATACACATCCATTGACATTACGGATGTACATGCACCCGTATCAATTTCCATTTTAATTGTTTTACCTGCTACTTCCACCGACATATATTCTGCATCATTTTGGTTATTAATTTGACCCACATGACCCAAAAAATACTCATCCGTATTTAGACTACCTGCAGCTACAGATTCTTGGCTCTGTGACACTTTCTGGGACAGTTCTGGTTTTCCTTCTAGGCTGTTGACTTTGTTCCGGGTTGACTTACACATTTTTGATGTATGACCTGTCTTCTTACATGCAAAACATTCCCAATTCCTCGCTGGACACGTTGACGAATTGTGACTTCGACCACACCTGTAGCACCTACTGGTAGACTCTCTGCTAGACTCCGGTTTTTCAAAACGCGAGTTTTGACTTTTTGACCACTTAGATTCATTTGTTACATTAACACTTCCCACACTTAATGGATGGAGGAGACGACTTTGTTCCTTGGCTAGTTCCATACCGTATGCGATTTCACAAACTTCTTCAAATGACATTTCACTTTCCGAGAGCAGTTTCCTTTGAATGGACTCGCTTCTAAGACCGCACACAAACCGATCTCTTAAGGCATCATTTAAGAAACTTCCAAAGTTACAGTTTTTCGATAGCTTTTTCAGTTGAACAATATATTCGTTTACCGATTCATCGGCTTGCTGATCCCTCTTGTTGAATTTGAATCGTTCTGCAATGATAACCCGTTTTGGTGAGTAATGTTGCTTCAGGGTTTGTACTAATATATCATATGGTTTATCACTTGGAATTTCAGGAAACAATAAGTTTTTTATTAATTTATATGCTTCTGAACCAATTAGTGTGATGAACATCGGGACTTTTTTTTCACTTCTTACATCATTTACTTTGAAGAACAACTCTAACCTCTCCAAATACGATTCGAAATCCCCTTCACTAACATCAAATGCTTCTATCGACCCTATTAACGCCATTTTGTTTCTATTTCCACTTAACACGTTTTTATTTCCACAACAAGTTTTGTTATATGTAAGACACACACGAATTTTTTTACACTTTATCCTCGTCGCCAATATTGTACTGTATGTTATAGGTAATAATAAATATTTGTAACGCGTAATTCTACTTTTATTAACTTAAGAGCACACAGCATTATTACAAGCAGCCGTCACACATAACCGACCGCCATCCTCTCCCTGCCTCCCCAGGACTGCCAACACATGAACTTATCTACATACATAACAGGGATGAGTGAGTTAGATCGTTCTTCTAGTATAGGCAGTCGCTTGGCTGCCTCGCCCAGAATTCGAGAGTGGCCCACATCAATACCTGTGCGGTTCAACAACCCATTTTTTCAGACGCAAAGCTGCCAGCTTGGCCTGCTCGCTCACGTGGAGATCCAGTGGAGGCAGACCCAGGGGGACTTCCATTACGGCTATGGAGGTGGTTCGCATTGCGCCTGTGCACACAAGGCACGCTAGTCTTTGCACGTGGTGAAAAAGTGCTTTGGTTGAGGAGAGTCTGGTTCTAG
This sequence comes from Pyrocoelia pectoralis, assembly GCA_036250285.1. NCBI lineage: Eukaryota > Metazoa > Arthropoda > Insecta > Coleoptera > Lampyridae > Pyrocoelia > Pyrocoelia pectoralis. The sequence continues at coordinate 39,099,036 of CM070079.1, read as the reverse complement.
GCCACCAGACAATTGTTCCATAACATGACAAAATACTAAAACTCATCTGTCTAGTCATAAATGGCGACAATAATATTGGAGGCCACTCAACTTGAATTTCTTTTAATATTAAATAGGTAAAACTTTTTTTTCTATCCTCCCACCGATGATTACAAGCAAATTTCAATCGTAACCCTTTTATGATTTTCCAGTAGAAAAGGTTTTGTAAGGATCTGTTAATGAATAACCTACAATCCAGTCTTTTCATACGCCCAAAGTTTTTTCAATTTTCCAATTTCTGTAATAACGAAAAATATAATAGGTACCAAAAATAATATCAAAATAAGATATCCCTTTAAGTGGATTTTAAACATTTTCATTTCTTTTTTACCTTTGAACTATCTTCTGATTCAGTTTAATCCTAATCGAATAATTCAAAATATGTTTCTAAAATGATGTATATAATGTTTCTTTCGGTTTGAATGCCATAAAAACATCAAACACGGTAACTAACGTAAACCAGCTTTAAAAAGTTCAAACTTTGATTCATGGAAAAATGCTATTACTTACTTATAGCATTGTTTTTCGGTTCTTGAACCGCTCAAACTGTTTACCTTCCTATTCCTAAAGACATTTTTGTATTAATTTATCATATGTTACAATGTAATATGCTCTAAGGCAAAGTAATTGAAATGTCTGAAGTGTACTGTCCCATGGCTCCCATTATCTTTGAAGTTTAACCACCGCTTCCTATTTGATAACATAACGACGTTATTTATACAAATTGCACAGTGGCTCGGAAAGGGCGCACTCTGTTTTGTGTTAAGTATTAAAGATTGCAGTGCTTTTCATTTAGTCTATCCCAAAAGTACAAAAAAAGATTTCTAAGGGAAAAACTTTTTTATTTGCCCGTTCTCTAAAGTTAATTAAAACGACTGCTTTGGGTAGGACGAAATTAAGGGAACGACACGAAAGTAATTTTCCTCTACCTTCATCCTGTGTTACGTAAGTTTATTTAGATCTCTTTATGTTTTAAATTCAAAACTCCCTTACACATGCACGTACGACTAATAAATTTAGATCCATTTCTATATATTGAAAGTTGCAAGGTATAGCTCAGGGTACACTTACAAATAAATTGTTTCGTAGCGTAAGTGACACCGAATACGACATGAAGACGATTTTATGAGTAAGATTACGATAAAATAATACAACGGCCATGGTATAATTTTGTTTATACTTTCAGAACTTTTATTTCACAATCACCATTTATTGCTCTTTAAAGTTATAAGTCAATAAATAAAGAATGGCATGGGAACTCCACACCAAAATAGCAGCCAAACTACAAAAATAAAGGTATCAGTTTAGATGTGATATTATAACAAAGATGACAGATTAAAAGGGCGCGCGGTAGAAAATAAGAAAACCGCGAACAGAACCTTTTGTTATGTAATACGAAAGGCGATCAATAAAAATGATATGTTAGATGAATACTTGCGGCTTCTTCGCGTAGAATATATATTTAACCAATTCTTGATAGATACAGAAACAACTTAGAACATCAATAAATTTTATCATAAGGATAACCGAAGTGCTTTTATGTTCACCGTTAGATGTCAGACGCAGTAAACCATTTGATTAGTTTGCTCTAAAACAGACGTAGCGAAGTTTCAAATATATAAGTTAAATTTTTGGTCGATATTAGAGGATAACCTTTTATGTGATAGGGATTGTGTCAGATTCTGAAATATTAAATGTCCAAGAACTTTTAAAAAACGATCCTGACGTATCCAACCTAAAACTAAGTTCAAATAAGTATGATCAACAATTTACGGAAAGTATGAAGAAGTTTGTGAAGTGGCGCAAAGAAATCGTTGCTAATCATTGAAATCTGAAGAGCGATTTCTATAAACACCGAGAAGTCAATGAACAAAGAATCCCAACCTTATTCTATTACGCCATATTTAAGCAAAATCTGCGCAGGAAAATTTTGAATTCAAAAGGGAAGCTTTAGACCGTTAAATGTCTAAGAATGAAGAGAACTACTGAGTTTTAAAATAAAATAACTAGTTAATAATAAATTCAGGAATTCTCCTACACAGCTGACGTGTGCCAGTATTGTGGATAGAGCAGGCCTCATAGAACTCAATGTAAGAACCCAGAAGAGGAGATAGAAAGGGTGCATGAATGGTGATACCTAGGGTACATGCTGAAGTACAACAATAGAGATGACAGTCACATAAGAGATCTGGTGGAGAAAGGGAAGAAAGTGTTAGGGCAGGTATGAGGAATAGAAGAAAGAGTATTCGGAAAGGACATACAGAAAAGAAAATAGCTATTCGAGAAATTAGTTAAAAGTATGATGGTATATGGAGCAGAGATATGGGGTTGGAAGGAATGGGAAGGGGTTAGAGATAATACAGGAGAAAGATCGACGGTTATGTGCAGCTGTAGATAAAATTTACCAATTCGGTTTTATTTTGGCATTGTTATTAGGTACGTGTAATTTAAGTGTGGTTAATTTAATAAAACTGTGACGCGAGCGTGCTTTGGTAATTGCTGAAGCGCATTAAATGAGAAGGGGATACAATTTAAGATAAATAAATAATTATATTAAACAATTCAATAGTGTGTCCCTCAGAGAAGGGAAACAATGATACGGGACGTGAGATCCTATAGAGGTGCGAACGAAATAAAACAAAATGTACCAAAAGGCAAGGTGTGCAATAAAAGACCTACAAGGATAGCAGTGGAAGAACTGAATAGGATCAAAACAAGGAGACAATATGAAGAAAGAGTGGAAAGGGAGATGACAACGAGAGAGAGATACGATGACATGAACTGACCAGCATTGTAGAAGGAATCATGACATGCACAAGAGAAGAGATAGGTTATAGGAAGAGGAAAAAGCAGAAGGAATGGCTAGACGACGAATGTGAAGCAGGCAGAACAGATAAAAAAGAAGCAAGTGAAAAATGGCTGAGAACGGAGAAACAGGAAGATAAAAACAACTATAGCGATAAAATAAAGGAAGCTAACAAACTATACAGAAAGAAAAAGAACAAGCTAATGGATGAAATGGATGAAATAGAGAGAAGCAATAATATTAATAACGCTAGAACGTTCTACCAAAAGTTGGGAAACCAGAAAAGCATCAAAGAAAAAGGAATGAGGAATGAATAAGGCATAATGGAATATGGCGAAAAAAGTACTGAGCAGATGTGGACGAGACATTTTCAGAGGCTGCTGAATATTGGGGGGGGAGGAGAGCATCGAGAGCGAGGAAGACAGAGCAAACGACATGGGCAGCAGAGTAAACCCCCCAACCAAAGCAGAGATTATGGAAGCAATAGAAAAAATGGAGAACGGGAAGGCACCGGGAGCAGATGGCATAGAGATAGAACTCATAAAACACGGGGGAGGAGCGGTAAAGGAGAGAGTGTGTGACATGATCAGAAGAGTGTGGGTCAAAGAGAGAATACCCAATGAATGGAGTCAAGGAGAAATAGTCTTAATTAAAAATAAAGAAAGCGCCGAAGAATGCGCGAACTATAGAGGGATTCCGTGTATAAGGTATTGACGACAATACATAACAGATTGAGTGAGTGCCAATACGATTTTGTCAAAGGAAGATCCACAATAGACGCGATACACGTGTTAAAACAAACAATGCAAAAGTTCCACGAACATGACATAGACCTGCACCTACTGTTTGTAGGCAAGATATGGCAAGAAGAGAAGAGCTGTGCAACATATTAGAAGAAAGGACAGCAAGGAAATTGCAGAGACAAGATGGCGCTGAAAAACTCCAGAGCAAAAGTAAGAACACCAATGGATAGATCAGCATCATTCCAAACCAACAGGGATGTTAGGCAGGGGGATGCACTGTCGGCGACATTGTTCAATCTTGCGATAAATAAAATAACCGGAGTAATAGCATGCGAAGGACTAATAACGAAGAAGGAAGCGGGAATAATCGCGTACGCTGACGATATGGTAATAGTATCGAGAACGAGCAAGAGGATGAAAGAGATGTTCAGAGAAATGGCAAGAGTAGCCGAAAAACTGGGATTGAATGTGAGTGCCAGCAAAGCGAAATACATGAAGTGTAGCAGAAATGAGACGCACGTGAGAAGAAGTTTGGAGGCGGACAGATATGAGCTGGAAGAGGAAGATACAGTCTGTTACCTGGGCGTGGGGATAGATAGAACAGAGGGGAGAAGATTTGGAAAGAAGAATTAAGACAGGAAACAGAGCTTTTGATGCAAACAAGAAGATTCTAAGAGGGACACAAAACTGAAAATCTACAAAACACTGATTAGGCCGGTGGCAACATATGCAGCCGAAACACTGTGCTTGTCGGAAGCGGAGGAAGAGCTGATAAGAATATTTCAGCGTAAGGTCTTGAGAACGATACTAGGCCCCGTGAGAGAGGCAATAATGATGAACCAAAGCGGCGAATGAACTGCGAAATCGATGAAATTATGAATGAAGAGGACATAGTTAAGGTGATTAAAGCCCCGAGAGTGAGCTGGCTGGGACAAGGAAATAACGTTGTGGAAACCAAGCACGAACAGAGCCAGAGGCAGACCGAGATTAAAATGGTGGGACCGAGTGATGCAGGACCTTAGAACCATGAAGGTGAATGAGTGGAAGGAGAAAGTCAACGACAGGAAAGGATGAAGAAATATCGTTGAAGCAGCCAAGAGATATGCAGGACTATGAATGGAGGGAGAAATTAAAATGGGGGCGTAAGAAGGGGATTAATCCACCCCAGAAACCTGATTTGTAAATCTCAGTAAGAGATTGAATTAGAATGTAATGCTGAAAATAAAAAATAATAGTGTGTAAAGTGGTCACTGCCATTAGTAGAATCTAACCCTGTCCACCTAAAGCCCGTAGTCAAAGAGATATGATAAAGTGATCAATATGGAGAAGAATTGCAAACTTACAGTTTAAATGAAGAAGTCAAGGAAAATCATATCTTTCCATCTGCTACCAATACTTCTTTGTAGGATATAATTTGCTAACATTACTCACTTTTCCAGTTAATTTGAAATAATATTGATGAGCTCACTTTTTCAATCTAAAAAAGCGTTCTAATGGAAAAAAGGAAAGATCTATCTAAGTATGATAAAAAAATCTTTAACGGTAAAGAAATTAAGAATGTCGGGGGCAATAAACCCTTTCTTATTGAAGGAGAAAAACTAATTCTGAGCTTTATTTCGTCCTAGATACGTTGGAAGTGTGAATAAAGTTCGCTTCTAATAACATTAGTAAAGGATAAATTATGAGTTTTCTCATCTCTTATTCCTCATAATAACAGGTTTAGAAAATATTTAAATGTCAGTTTCAGTTTAAAACTTCATTTGTAATGTTTTAAAGGGAGGATAATTGATAAGAAACTAACGTAAATTACCAATTTCCCAAACAAATGCTACAAATTAAATTTCATATAATAACACTATTGTGAGGGACGACGACAACAATAAAAATAAAACTTCATAATTATGGAAATTTATGTAATATCGGAATAACAAGTTGACGTACTCTAAAGCTCATAAAATACCACAAATCTGTAGAGAATTCGTACAAATGCATCAGGATATCGACAAAAACGTGATGTGCTGCTTTACTCATCCCTTTTTTTGACAATTTGAGCTTCAGCCTCACCTTTTATTACTTTATACAATATTCAGTGTAATACGCAACAAAAGCTCCCAATACAGTATAACATTTGAAAGCTTCGTGATCGCGTATAGATCTTTCCGTTTCCAATTTTTATTGCAGCTTTTCCGCGATAACATTTATTTTCTAAGAGAGGACAGTAGTTTCATCTACCTAAATTTTCGAGATGGATTTTGTTGGTTTTAAGAAGATTTAATGTCACAAAAGTCATTGTAACGTATCCCAACGCATATTTGGAATGCATTGTGTGACAAGAGTAGACCTTTTATTTAATTTTGGAAATTCACTTTCCAGGTGGAATGCGGTAAATCTCTAAGAGGAATGTCTAATACTCCCTTAAGATTTAACTTCAGTTACGACTTGATCTATATACAACCTTATTACATTATCAGAATTTTTAGATGAGAAAAACGTGAAATTTGGCTTGGTAAATTAAAAAAAAACGCTATCTCTGAAATGTGCATTTATATGTTTCATTTGGCTGTGTTTCGGTGGAAATATTACGTATAAAATTTAACGCATAGCGTTCTAACAAAAATATATTATATTTTTTATATAATTTGGTGCACTTCGAGTGAAATGTTTTTTTTTAAACTGGCAATGGAAATATTTCAATGGCAATCTAATTTGTTGGATCTTCTTGATGTTTATTACGTTTAACCGAGTTTATCATTGATCAAGTGTTCTTTGTTGTTCCTTTCGGAATTCATTTCCAGTAGTTTTCCCTTTTGTAGGTCTGTAGACGATGTTAAATTATACGTCTATTTTGAAAGACTAGGAGACAATCGGCTTTGTATATAAAATGGATATATTGCATTTATAAATTACATTCATTTCACTTAACATATGAATCAAAATTGTATATAGGTACACACACTTTCTCGAAATTTCGATATTTCATAGACAAATACGTATAAAAATCATCCTAAATAGGCTATCAAATTTTTTAATCAAAATCAATTGCAATATTTATTAAATAACCCCAAAATCTTTTAGTTGCGGGTTTTTTCCGATAATTCCCACTTTGGCTGCAATTCTGGTGGCATTAGGCAAGTCTGTTGCCTATAAATTTCACTACCAGTGTCAAGAAAGCCTCAACGAAGTAAGACATGAATTCAAGGTTTAAATGTTTCTATGGACGATGGATAGAAATGTTGTTAAAACACCAAGATAAGAATATTGGTGTTATACTTTATACTTATTCTTCAATAATGTTGTGAGTTAAAAATTGTACACAAAAGACTGTTCTTTGTGGCATTTTTACATCATCAGTTACACGCACATCATTTTCTTATGTTCACATTACGCATGCTATGGATTTCATCGGTCACGCTGAAGAATTAGGGTAACAACGTGATTTATGAGTAACTGTGTTTCTCGGCTCAATAAAAGTTGGGAAGTGCCAAAGGACGATTGTTGCGATTCCACTGTCGTTCAAAATTTGCCTTTAATATCGAAAACCGTACCACTAGTAAATTACTTGATTTTAATCCATTTTTGTGTAAACCAAATGCTTATAATCTGCAAATATCCATCGAACATCATGTCCGACAGACGATGGGAGCATTATCAGTGATGAAGCCAAAGAAAATGGTGCAGTTTGTGACAGATGTGCGTGTGGAAAGCGAAAGGGTAAATGGTACCTAATATCATAAAAAACCGTTGGATCAAAGTTACTGTATTATTAGCTTTCTCTCCTTTATGAGTGCTAAACTTGACTACCACCAGTGTTGTGCCCAGAGGGTTCTAAAGGTTGTGGTCGAAATCCTCAAAATAATAAAGTTGAGGTCGGCACGCAAACGGAGGTTATTGAACAGTTTTAAGTGGGAGTACGTTGAAAAGCTCTCTTGATACTTGGTGATTTGGAACTATTTACCAACCTAAAAAAAGCTCCGGATGTCAACTTAGCTCGCACGCGCCATAATTCCAAAATCAGGATACTTTGTCAATGTGAGACGTACTTTTATGTAGAGGGTAGTTTTGTTAAATAATAATTAATAAGTAATAGTTCTATGCAATAGAAAACATCTCAAAGAGTATTTTACCTAAGCCTACCACGTTATGCCTTGTAAGGTAAGGAAAAAATGTATTTTTGATAACTTGGATTTATAAAAATAATCCTATAAAAATCTCAAATTTTCAGGCATAGAGGGCAGGGCGGTAAATACTTTGCACTCCGTAAATCTCCGTAAAACTCTGCATGAGTTAATCTGTCCCCGTCTCAAGACGTAACCTATATAAACGGAAACCCACTTCTTAAAGGGGGAATTCCGATCCGGTACTAATCCTGTCCTACCTGATTAAATAACCTGTTACTTGTATTAATCACCATCATTTTTGTAAATAATATTCATTTATCCAGAAAGTTCTTTTATTTGTTTTTTTCATTACCTGTAAATTAATTCGTTGAATTGTTTTTATTTGATTACGGAGGGGTACTTCCTAGCATAGTCAGTGAAAACTATGGTTGGGAAGTAGTCTTCCGGAACAATAACTCATTCCTAGAGCCCAGCACGTGAGAGCTCTGGTTATGGGGGTGTTTTATTAAAATTAAACTAAAGTCTCTTGAGATTGATTCAGGTTAGAGAAGATCTCCTAAGGTTAATTAACTTCCTGGATTCACAGAGGCTTCAGTTGAATAATTTGTTCAGTTTCATTTAAAATACCTGTAATTAGATCACCATTTGGTAACCCAAAACCTGCTTCATAGATTCTAACCTAAATTTCACACCTGGTTGCTATTAAATTAATCCTTAGTCCTAATTATTCTTCTGATTAATTATCCTGAGTACAATCTCCCATTAAAATAGTCAAATTAATTACTTACCGAACCTGAGGCCGCCTGTTAAATTAATTTGTGTGGCAATTAAGCAAAAATAATAGATTTTACCAGCCGTTTTGGAGGTCGCAGGCGCAGAGGAGGAGGCGACTTTTTTAATGAGAGTGACTGTAGTAATTTTACCAGAAACACCATCAATTTGATAGCCCTTGCCACTTAACTTGAGTACCTATATTAAAAAATGGGTTTATGTTCATCCAATTGAGAACGGTAAGCTTATCGGTCTATAGTTGCTAACATTGGGCCGTTTATCTTGTAAATAAGTTTAATTAGGGCACATTTAAGCTAAGGAGGAAAGTTTTATGTTAAAATATTCCCTTTTATTCTGTATATTAAGCTCATTTTGATAGTAGGATTGTAGTGAAGATAAGACCACCATGTGACTGTAGGTATGACACAGGATAAATAAAGGCGACAATGTGAAGTACAATTTTCGATATAATTAAAAAATGGAGGCAGCCCAAAAGATGACTATAAATCGTGTAAACGACTAATTCCCACCGTTGGTAGACAGAATGAAAGAGGCAAAATCCAGAACAGTAGCGCATAATGACAAAAATATACAAAGGACTAAAAAAGAAGAAAACAATTCAAAAATGGGTTCCGAAAGAAACTATAGAACAAAATATTGCAGAAGAATGTATAAATAAAAAAATCAGGACATTCAACCAACACGTCAAGTAAATAATAAATAACTAATAAAGGGCGTGAGAAAATATTTTGGAGGCGCCTCTAATCGAAGGCGATGAACCAAAATAAAGAAAATACCAAATGATGGAAGAGTGTCAATAGTGCCAAACCGAAAAGGAAACTAAAGAAGTAACAAAAATGATCGGTTAGAAGCTGAAACAGTCATCCATTGGAAGAAATAGGACTAAAAGGATAGTAAAAATAGTAGATACTATTCAAGAAACAAATGGATTAGAAAAAAGGAAAACCCAGAAAACGACGGATAAAAAGGACTAATTAAATATTGAATAGAATGGAGATTAGAGACTGGAGAGGAAAAGTAACGTGGAGAAAACAGTGTGAAAGGATAGTGTAAAATGTTGATATATTCTAATAAATCCTTTATGACCGAAGTCTCGATGAGCTATTGCGAAATATAAATAAACAAAGTTGTATAATCAAAATCCCATTTAAAAACAATTACCTAAAATTGCAAATAGTACGACTTAGTGATATATAGCTTTTATAAGAGACATTCACACTAAAAAATCGCAGTTATGAATTTGTCGTTCAATGAATTCAATGAAAAGCTTGTTTCAATGTATTTGGAATACATTACATCTATTTTTCATTATTCCTTTGAGGATTCAATAAATTGCGCTTCTTTTAAGCCAAAAGTGAAGTTACGCGGACTAGAGTGACCTGAAACGCATTTTCACTAGACGATGGTGATACAATGTGGGTAATATAAGACCATAATATTTACAATTAACTTACAGCAAGGTGTTGCACATAAATTACACGAAAACCCAATTATTGCTACAAAGCTCTTTAACAATCTAATATTTTCAGACGTGTTCCAGTTTCAAACATCAGATCCAGTAAAAATATTTTCAACTGCAAGTTTCGTACCAGCACAATAAAATATTTCACAGGGAGCTTCCCATTGTTTCGCTTACGAAAAATCATAAATTGCACGTTTAACCGTCCACTATCTCTCCCCCGAGGATACTATAATATTACACTAGAACAGCAAACGTCGACAGAAATAAAGAAAACTTTATACATAAAACGGCTCAAAAGAATATGCACGCTATATTTAATGTCGTGTTACATCTTAAAACACTATGCAGAACCATGTCGGGAAGATTTATTCAATATCCATTGGGCTAGGTAACGTGTAATAAATTTTAATAAAACAGCCGACGGATTATATAATCTTGAGCCGTAAATTTGGTCACGTAAACTAAATTTTACCCTTTTAGGATTTTATAAACCCTTATATTTTTATGTGCAAGAATTAGCAGCGTTTAGAAAGAATGTCAGATGAACAATACCGTTGTTAAGTTCAAAAGATCAAAAATATACCAAAAAAATCTGAAATTGTTGCATTTGTTTGCGTTCAAATTTCGATGGTGGTTGATTCTTATCACAATAGCTTTTATCCCTTCATGCTTCAAATGCCTTTAACATCAATGAAATCCTTTTCTTGGCAAATATTATATAAAAACTCTCTTCGGTAGTTCAGTTCTATTTTATCATGTTATAATGGAATATTATTTTATTGGAAGTGGAAGGATCTTCTTTGTGTTAAGTATAGGAGGACACAAAACCTCTGACGCTGTTATTTCTCCGAAGAAATTGATATTTTTTTTCAAAATAAATGTAAGGCAAATAAATATAAGTCGTCGATAATAACCAAAAAGGAAAAAGTAAAACGCGTTGTGGTGATGCAGTCGGTTCTACTTGTTCGTACACCGGCCAAATCGTTAAATTTCGTCTCATGGGCTAAAAAGTGGAAGCAGGTAAGCAATTTTAATTATTGTCAGGCACCATACAGCATCAATTGCATGAATGAATCGAAACTTAACTATCCATATCATTATCCATTAACACTGTAAGAAGACTTATTATGTACCTTTATTTAATAGTCTGATGATCACGTTATGTCAAAAGTAAGTACTCGCTGTAATCACCGTTTAAACATTATCACGCTAAGCTTTTAGCTGAAAACATTTAGTTAATCACCAATTTTTAATAAAGCATAAGGCGGAGGTTTCGAGTTTAAATTATAATTGTTATCTTAATCCGCATCGACAGTAAATGAAATTCTTTTTTCAGGAAATCGTCTTGGAAACAACATTTTCCTGCTTACTTACGCGCAGGAAAATTGAACTTTTTTCATTCATTCTCTAAAATGAATATTTTGCGGATTCTAAAAGCTCCGCAAAATACATCTTTAGGGGCAAGTACGCTAAAAAGTAACTATGACAACCTTTTAGAAGACTATTATTTATTAATAATACATTTGAATCGAAAATACCTATTTAGATACATGAAAATGGATTTCACAATTTGTCGCATATTGAAAGCTATTGGCAGTAAATGAAAAAGTACTTTGCCCCCCTCATTTACAGTAGCAATAAGTGAGTCAGGAACATAAGATGCAACTGACGTAGACGTTGATGGAGCTTCACTAGAGGAAAGTGACATATTCATTGATGAACCAACAACTTTTTCTCCCAGAATTAATGTTGACACTTTTCTTTTATTTTCAATTGAGTCCTCAGTATAGCTTTCCGCTACTGTAGACGATCACCAAGCCTCTTCAAAGTCACCAAATCAGCTCCGGTATCAGTAAAAAGAGTAGCTGGAGTTCTTCTGCCCGGTGTAGTTCGCTACAATTCTGGGCATTTTATCCATGGAATGTGTTCCAACCCTCTGCACCGTGTTCGCACATAGTCCACGTAGACCAGTTTTCAGTCAGTACCCAAATTTGAATTTTCAAGGAGCAAATTGGAATGAATGTAAGAAACAATGTGACATGAATTTGATATGGATCAGTCTAATTATGCAAAACTATAATAGATTTATTCGTGCAGTGAAGAATGCTGGAGGAGGTATAATTTCCAGAGGCCACCACATAGAATACATTCCTGGATAGTCTAAAGAAAGTGACGATCTTTGCAATAGTATTCAAACAAACCCAACTCATGAAAATGTAGATGCAATTTTAAATTCTCTGAATAAAAAAAGAAAAGACAAATTGAATTCTCTAATGAAAAAGTGACGTTGCGGTGTCGGACGATTCTAGTCAGGGAGGTAGCACAAAGGGGCCGTATTTGAGGCATACGTACGCGTGTACATGTCCACCCTCCTATCGCAATCCAGAAACCCATCTAATGGAAAACCTGAATCTCACACATTCAAGTGGAAGTTGCTGGTCCTTATTTAGAAATTTTGCGTAATAATAAACAAACATAAAATTCAATAAGTAACATACTTAAGTCCAAATTTAATATTAAAACGATTAATGAATGTATCAATCCAATTAAATAAAGTGTGGAAATAAAAAAAATCCTTCGAGTATAGAAGAAGAACTTCATCGTCTGGAGAATTCTCTAGCCCTTTCTTAACGGAAGAACTTATAACTTTTAAAAAATAGAAAGGCTACTGGTTTTGATGGTATTGGAAAAGATACTTCGAAATGGGTGTTGTTATTTAAGGTAAATGGCCCTGCTATCGGACGCTTTAGGGTAAAGTCGTATTTTGAAGGCTCAGCAAATACATAAGATACAAATATACCGTTACCAAGTTCTACATAAAGTTTTTTCATGTATTTTATTTTGATAAAATATAGTCATCATTGATAATAATAACAATATTTCTATAATAATTGATATTTTATTTAAAAAAGTGCGTTTGTCCCAGTTATCGGACTTCCTAAAATACTGATGACCTAGCTTTGGGCCATGACATGGCCCTGCCATCGGCCGCTTAGGGTAAAGTCGTATTTTGATGGCTCAGAAAATACATAAGATACAAATATACCGTTACGAAGTTCTACATAAAGTTTTTTCATGTATTTTATTTTGATAAAATATAGTCGTCATTGATAATAATAACAATATTTCTATAATAATTGATATTTTATTTAAAAAAGTGCGTTTGTCGCAGTTATCGGACTTCCTAAAATATTAATGACCTAGCTTTCAGCCATGATATGTCCCTGCTATCGGCCGCTTAGGGTAAAGTCGTATTTTGATGGCTCAGAAAATACATAAGATACAAATATACCGTTACGAAGTTCTACATAAAGTTTTTTCATGTAAGTATTTTATTTTGATAAAATATAGTCGTCATTGATAATAATAACAATATTTCTATAATAATTGATATTTTATTTAAAAAAGTGCGTTTGTCCCAGTTATTGGACTTCCTAAAATACTGATGACCTAGCTTTGGGCCATGATATGGCCCTGCTATCGGCCGCTTAGGGTAAAGTCGTATTTTGATGGCTCAGAAAATACATAAGATACAAATATACCGTTACGAAGTTCTACATAAAGTTTTTTCATGTAAGTATTTTATTTTGATAAAATATAGTCATCATTGATAATAATAACAATATTTGTATAATAATTGATATTTTATTTAAAAAAGTGCGTTTGTCCCAGTTATCGGACTTCCTAAAATACTGATGACCTAGCTTTGGGCCATGACATGGCCCTGCCATCGGCCGCTTAGGGTAAAGTCGTATTTTGATGGCTCAGAAAATACATAAGATACAAATATACCGTTACGAAGTTCTACATAAAGTTTTTTCATGTATTTTATTTTGATAAAATATAGTCGTCATTGATAATAATAACAATATTTCTATAATAATTGATATTTTATTTAAAAAAGTGCGTTTGTCGCAGTTATCGGACTTCCTAAAATATTGATGACCTAGCTTTCAGCCATGATATGTCCCTGCTATCGGCCGCTTAGGGTAAAGTCGTATTTTGATGGCTCAGAAAATACATAAGATACAAATATACCGTTACGAAGTTCTACATAAAGTTTTTTCATGTAAGTATTTTATTTTGATAAAATATAGTCGTCATTGATAATAATAACAATATTTCTATAATAATTGATATTTTATTTAAAAAAGTGCGTTTGTCCCAGTTATTGGACTTCCTAAAATACTGATGACCTAGCTTTGGGCCATGATATGGCCCTGCTATCGGCCGCTTAGGGTAAAGTCGTATTTTGATGGCTCAGAAAATACATAAGATACAAATATACCGTTACGAAGTTCTACATAAAGTTTTTTCATGTAAGTATTTTATTTTGATAAAATATAGTCATCATTGATAATAATAACAATATTTGTATAATAATTGATATTTTATTTAAAAAAGTGCGTTTGTCCCAGTTATCGGACTTCCTAAAATACTGATGACCTAGCTTTGGGCCATGACATGGCCCTGCCATCGGCCGCTTAGGGTAAAGTCGTATTTTGATGGCTCAGAAAATACATAAGATACAAATATACCGTTACGAAGTTCTACATAAAGTTTTTTCATGTATTTTATTTTGATAAAATATAGTCGTCATTGATGATAATAACAATATTTCTATAATAATTGATATTTTATTTAAAAAAGTGCGTTTGTCGCAGTTATCGGACTTCCTAAAATATTGATGACCTAGCTTTCAGCCATGATATGTCCCTGCTATCGGCCGCTTAAGGTAAAGTCGTATTTTGAAGACTCAGAAAATACATAAGATACAAATATACCGTTACGAAGTTCTACATAAAGTTTTTTAATGTATTTTATTTTGATAAAATATAGTTATCATTGATAATAATAACAATATTTCTATAATAATTGATATTTTATTTAAAAAAGTGCGTTTGTCGCAGTTATCGGACTTCCTAAAATATTGATGACCTAGCTTTCAGCCATGATATGTCCCTGCTATCGGCCGCTTAAGGTAAAGTCGTATTTTGAAGACTCAGAAAATACATAAGATACAAATATACCGTTACGAAGTTCTACATAAAGTTTTTTAATGTATTTTATTTTGATAAAATATAGTTATCATTGATAATAATAATAATTTCTCAACACCTTTAATTAAGAAAAAAAAATTAACCGCTCCAACTATCGGACAGTTCATGTACCGCCTATCGGTATAGCATTTTTGCTAATCTTAACAATCAAATATAACCCTTGCTAACTGTTTTATTTGATGAAATATGATATGTCGATAACTGGGTGGGACAATCTTAAGCTCATTGTGAATTGATTTTTTCAAGAATGTTATCATAACCGCTCGTAAATACTGCATTAAGTAATTTGGAAAAATACAGTACATTGTTACAGTTATCGGACAATCGACCGATAGCTGGTACACATCTCAATTTAAAATGTCCCACCTATCGGACACCTTTTTATTGCAAAAAATATTTAAATTAAGCAGAAAAAACTGATTCAATCTATCAAAAACACAAAATTAAACTAGCAAAATTATACACGTAAGATTTTCTTGCTAAACAATCGACTAAAAATCAATATTTTTGGAGAGCACTATCTTACCTGATTGATTAGCGTAAAGAAGTGGTAATGAACACTTCTTAACACTGTGCCCTTTGAAGGTATACTGAAAAGTAATGACGCTCTGTGAAGTGCTTGGAACGCTGCAAGAAAGTTGCCAGAATGTGTAAAATTTGAGAAGAATATTTTTTGTCCAAGAAAAATGCACAGTTTTCTTAATTTTAATAATAAAAGTAGAAAATGACCGATAACTGGGACCTGACCCATAGGTGGGCCACTTACAAACAACATCTTTCCTTTTGGAACAACTCTACCTAAATTCAGAAAGGTAAAAGGTAAATTATTAGATTGACTAGGAAAAAATTGTGAAGATGCAGCAAATTATCGACCAACAGTTCCCTGTTTCAGCGTCTATTCGTTTACTCAACGTCCTTTACGTGCAGCCTGATGGCATATACTGTTTTTGCTGAACAATATTAATGTTAAAGTGTAAAGGGCAACTTTATATTGCGTTACTTTAATAATAGTGCAAAGACTTTGCAATTGCCACAGCCTAAGTTTATAAACGAGTGTAATCAGTTAGTAAAGTACCTATAACCTAATACATAATAAAGTTCCAATTAACGTTAACAAACTGAAAGTTTCATTAGAGTTAAAAGATACCGCTTAATAGTAGTTTTATACAAACAAGAACACAAGCCGAACATGCAATGCAAAGCAACTATTTCAACAATTGCTGTAGTTGTAAAAGAAACAAAAATTTTGTATCCCGACTTCACTAACATTGAAACTTATCGTATAATAGTCGAAAGGTCTGTTACAATAAATACTGCAAATGCAGAAATTTCGATACTTTATGTTCGAGTTCAACGTTAAGATGAAGCTTTTGCAATTTTCCTCTTTAGATGTAAGTTTTTCTATCGTTAAAAACAGATGAACATGTTGGATAATTAAGGAACGAATAAAATAAAACCACAAGTAGAAAGTTTTCCAACTTAACAGCCATTAAGGAACGGCTTCAAGTTTTCGAAACTGATAAATCGTACCTTTGAACCAACAACGCTTCGGACGAAAGGAGAGATAACGTGAAAACTGTTTATAAAATTCCACATTTTACGCTGGATGGTAAATTTTACTAAAACTAAATCATCATTCGCCATTAAAATCCAGATCACAATTTAGATGAGTGATCACACGTCTCCAGCAGGAGATCCTTAATTCTATTTTTACCCGTTTCTATACGTTCATTTGGGGCATAGCGAACTAAATCAAGTCGATGTTACAAATGCCTTACATTCGCATTTCTTTGTATAAATCTGTCTACCATTCCCCTATCTTACAGTTCATTTCCTTTCTTTTAAATAGTTTTGGATACTATAGCCATCTGACATATTTCTACATTTCGTTAGTTGTAAGAAGGAACTTTATTTTATACGTTAAATTTGTTTATTTGAGATGAGGAGTAACTTTATTTTATATACATAAAAGAAGGGTATAAGACATTGTTTGTGGCAACTGTATAGGAAAATCGCTTACTTATATCTATAATATATGAACTGAATACAATTTTGTTCAGGAAAGTAAGTGAATTGGGTGTATACAGTGCTTTATTTCTTCTGGGATATGCTACATATTTGAATATGCTTCTAGACAACGCAAATTGTATGTAACCTTATAAACACACGAGTCTGAGACTCAACGTAATGAGATTTCATGTTTGTGTTTCTTGTAAGTAAGTAATAAAGTGTATTGTATTCTTCTTAAAAATAAATGCAAGATTCTTATCTAATTAACAAAACATATCTTATTTCCAACACCCCAAACCTTCTTCCTACAATCGTCTGTCTTTCCCCCTTTTCCCTCCTTTCCAACACCTCCTTCATCCATCCCAATCTATTTGGTGCTTGGGCATAGTGTTTATGGCAATTTATTTATTTATTTTTTGTTAGTTTGCAGTAATTGTTACTTATTTGTTATATAGGTAGGTATAATTGAATTGTAATAGGGGTTTCCCGTTAAAAAAAATCCTTCCCCTTCTCTCCAAGTATCACCCTTCTTTCCCTTCTCTCTTGTCACAACTCCTCGCATTCCCGCATAATATGCCCATGCTTTCCCTTCCTTCCTTGCACATTCTACAAACTCTTTTCTCATCCTCCCACCAATACCTATTTTCATTCTTCTCATTTACGCACCTAAATCTCGCCACAATTCTTTTCTCCTTCAATCCCATCTCCCCCAACAGGTACTTGGCCTTGCCATCTACCACATTCTCCCCGTATCCTTCATTATATCACCCCCCAGCTATCCTCTCTCTCCTCTCACGATCTTGCACATCCTTATCCCTCCTAACCACCTCCTCTACCATCTCTCTTCCTTTCCACCTCCTCCCTCGCATACCGCACCCTCTCATAATATAATCTTCTGTCCTCTTGTCCATACTTTATCCGTTTCTCCCTCATCTCCTTCATACATTCGTTCACCATTATTATTTCTGTCTTCTCCCTGATCTCCACCTTGTATTTCACCGCCCTCTTTCTCGCCTGCACCCTTACTTTTTCCACTTTCGTCTCTTCCCCCACTATGTACCCCGGCGTCTCTCCGTCCAGCCCCAGCGTCCAACTTCAATTCTTCTCCTGAACCTTCTCCAAACTCTCCCACTCCCTGCACCCCCCTAGTATCCCGTCATCTCTACATCTACCACAATCCCACCTTCCTCTCCCATTCTTGCATTAAAATCACCACCTATTATCAATCTCCTTTCTTCTCTCCCCCCTATCACTTTTTCTACCGCTACCGTTATACTTCTCCCCCCTGCTCTTGCCTTCATACACCTTCTCACTACTCCCAACACTTGCCCATTTTCTCCTTCTTCCTCATCTTTCCACTCATTTCTCACCCCTGTGATTATCCCCCCTTTTGCTCTGCCTTTTTTCCCCTCTCTCACCTGTTCCTTGTATCGTACCTATACTGCTTGCTGGAGAAAGTGGTGGTCTAATGTATTATAGGTTAAAATATGGCACCATTACCTCCATAAGCCATTATTTTCAGATAATAAGGAATAACGAACGGTTGAAGGCAAGGCTGCTGTGCTAACTTATTGACTGTCGTTGAGATATAAGGAAGACAGAGGAAGACATCATAGACAAGTTAAACTAAAGCGAGAGATAAGTAAATACAGATACCAAACAAAAATTTGAGGAGATTGATATAGATGATGATGCAACTGAACCAAAAAGGTTACCACTTCACCAATATTTTTTTCTCGGCAAAAGTTAAGGTCACCAAATGGAAAATGGAATGGAATGTGTCTAAACAGAGAGTAAAACATCTTCCAAGAAACAGCTTCCTTCTGTAAGTGACGGTGATTGATGCAAATACTCCTGTAGACATTAGAAAACCCTTTTTTGATAATGACGTGTTACCAATACAAATTCATATCTAGAAAGACAACTTTATGCAACCTACGAATAAACGAGTAATAGAACGCAGAAATCATTTGAATGCGGATCATTTATTTAGGTTCGATGGAACACCTGCCTTACCATGTCATTACAACGTTTTAACACACTTCTACAACTGGAACGAGGCATGAATAGATAAATTAACCCATGTAAAGTAGATTTGAGGCTTTTGTTGGACACTGCTCGTTTAATTATATTATTTCCAAAGAGGTAAGAACACATCACAACCACAAAAAAAAATGATATGTGTCGTATATGAGAATAAAGCCTTGAAAGAAGGCCAATGTCAAAATTGGTTTGCCAAATTTCGTTTTGGTGACTTTTCACTGAAAGATGCTCAACGATCTGGCCATCCAGTTGAAGGTGATGAAGCCCATATCAAGGCTATTATCGATTAAGATGATCGCAGCACAACGCGTAAGATTGCAGAGATGTTCGATGCTTGCTTGGCTATTTCAAGAAACTTGATTGTGGCTTAAGGAAATTGATTTTACGAAACGCATTAACATCTGCGATTCGCTTCAGAGACGCACCGAAATTGATCCATTTCTGAATGTACTGATTACTGGCGACGAATAGTGGATAGTTTACAACAACGTTAATCGGAAAAATCATGGGTCATACAAGATGAACCAGCCCAGACGACACCAAAAACTGAGATTCACCAAAAAAAAAGATGGTGGTAGGATTATAAAGGAATTGTGTACTTTGCACTTTTACCAAGAAACCAAACGATTGATTCAAACGTGTACGTTCAACAACTCGCCAAATTCAGCGATGCAGTTCAAGAAAAGCGCCCAGAATTGGCGAATCGTAAGGGTGTTGTTTTCCATTATAATAATGCACATCTTTGGTCACTCGCCAATGGAACTACACTAAATGTTTTTATTCAGTTTTTTACTGGCAAAAATCAGAAGTTTTATGAACATGGAATTATGCCTGAATGATGACAAAAGGTTATCGACAATAACGGACAATAGGTAGGTACCTAATTGAATAGAGTTATATTTTGATGCAAAAATTTTGAATTTTATTTCTTTTGAAAAATACGTAATCACTTAGTTGCCAACCTTATAACAAGTTTGACTTCCAAACGGACTACACACCGGTATCTTACACACATAAGATCAATTTCCACCTACCATAATGGCGACAAAACTGATAAAACCACCAACAAACTCGAAATGACTATGGACTATAATTGAACAAAAGGACGGTCGATGTAGTAGATAAATTGTGTGCTAGATACAATTGCGTTACACAGACGAGACGCGCAGATAGCAGATGTTTGTTAAACATGTCGGAAATAAATACATAGGCTGTTTATAGCTTCCACTTTGTTAAACATGCAGGAAAACCTGTCACTCTCACTGCTCAAACCTCTTTTGAAAATCCAGGAAAAATGTCAAGTTTCCTAACCAATTCGGACCAGGAATGTTAATTGTACATTAAGTACAAAATAAAAAAGAGAACAAAGAAAATTCCAATGTTGAAAGTGCATTCGGTAGATGCATTTTTTGTTTTTATTTATTATGCCAACTGTGGCGAACACATGATCCCGGTACACAGTCGCTTACGTACTGAAGAGCAACGATTGATTCCCATTGGCTGACCAATGACAACGCGTTGAGTGAGTTCACTCAACGCTACTAGGTTTCAGGAGTGCATTCAAAAATTGCATTATAAATGTAGGCGTTGAGTGAACCCATTTCCCATTCAACGATGTAAGGCTCCTTGTGCTGCAGGTGGTATTTTCACTCTAACGCACATCGCTTTAATGCGGTTTATAGCGCAAAAGATGTGCAGCATTAAAGTATTCGACCTACCTTCCTTTGAATTGAAATTTAAAATATAGATATGTGGAGAACAAGGCTTGATTTCATGCACCACAAGGCATCGAGACAAATATAAGTGATAAGATACCCTAAATTAAATCTAAATTCATTCGATGTATACTAATTCAATTATCTCATTATAGGAATTGACATGGAAATTTCAAATCTTGATAGACCGCGTGAACTTGAATTAATGAACGAAACTTCAAAAACTTCTTCCCCTCTATGTATCATATATTGTTGATAATAAAATTTCTACATCGTGAAGTTGCATAATAAAATTTATTGTATCTTACGTATGTAATGGGGTATAATAAATCAGAATCGATGTGGAAGGGTCAAACCACAAAAAGTAACCCGAAATTTCATTTTATGAGAGAGAAATATAAAAAGCATTACAAGTAGTAGTAAAGGAAAAATTCTCCTAAAAGAAATATTTGCCGTTTACTTATTTCACGGTTTATACGTTGTTAATTTCTAAAGCAAACGATCTACAGAAAAATAACACTCAGATTTATAGAAATCGATATTTTTGTTGTTGTAACTCTTCGCCACTAACAAATTTTGGTGGTAATGGAGCAGAAACGCTGAAGATTTTCATTTGAAAAGCGTCTAAACTGTGAACTTGGAAAAGCATAAAACGTTACGATTGGTAATTACATTCAATAAAAATATCGTGAAAGAGGGACGTGTTTTATTTCGTTTAGGGGAAAGTGCGTTATCGTTGTTATAACTATAAGAGTGATTTCGGAAGATATAAAAGAGGGAAATATAAATTAGGTTACCGAAAAGAAAAAAAAAGAGATAATTTTATTACGGATACCGTGAAACGTAAATGATTTCGAACGTCAGGTATACTATTTCTTGTAGTGTAATCAACCGGTGATAACCTGATATTCTATTTTAACTAAAATGAAATTCATTAAGCGTTAGATCAAAAAGTGAGCAAAATCACTGTTACGTAGAAAACAAATTGAATTTCTAACGGTTGAGTAATTTTCAAGGATTTGATTAGTCGTCGGTCATTCTGACTTTGCTCAATTAAGCTTAACAGATTTTTAAACTAATCGCTGCTCTTTGCGCATTAACTAAAGGATAATTGGATATAAATTACTTACAGTTTTAAGGAAATGAACAAATGCTAGGATTTGTTTCTGAAAATTTGTCAAAATACCAACGCTTACTGACTTGATCTACACCATATTATGTCTTGGTCCTGGATCTAATAAACTATTATTATTATTATTATTATTTCCCCATAGGAAAAGCTTCTATACTACTAAATTTCCATAGCGCGCATTCTACATCGTGCACTAACTTAACTTTCATAGCATAAGCAAGATGAAGTTTCCACATTTAGATTGATCTACAAAAAATTGGATGTATTGTTGTAATAATAATACTTCTTTTGAATCTCAAATATAATTTTATATTGCACGAATGTAACTACACACAAATATTATAACAACTAACTTGTTATACTAGCCAACCATCTCTAGTACCACAGTTCGGCCTTCCTGACCTAAGCTTAGCCCCTTAAGCTTCACAACAAAATTGTACTATTATAACTAACAAAATACATAACTTAAATAATAAAATTAATATAAAAATATATAATCAATTAGAATGTTCACTATCAATTGAATCATTTTCAGAATCGTCTACCTCATTAATTAATCCCAATCTCCATAATTTCATATTTTCCGGAGAACATACAGGGTGTCTCACGGTGACCGTCGGTTAGAAGTATATCAAGAACGGTAAAAGCTAGAAATTTGAAATTTTGCACATGCGTCATACCGTGTTTAATCTATTAAATAAAAATATTTTCCAAATGGTAGCACTTCCGGAAATACCGGAAGTTAGCATCAACTTCTTTATTTTAAATACAAACCAGGCAATTTTTTTTCACATTCTGATGTGTCATAAAATGTTGAGTAAGTGTGCTTAAAATAATCGGCGTATCAATTTTGATTGTTGAGAAAAAAAATTTTGATCACTGAAAAATGTCAAAATCTTGTTTAAGAAATAAAATTGAAAGTCGAAAGCGGTAAAAGTTAGGGAAATGGGATTTTAGGTTCTCAATGTCAAAAGATTGAGACACAATTATCTGTAATGGATAATAAAAAATTGCCCGCGGTTACGTATCTATTTGACGTTATTTCCAGACTTAAGAAAAACTTTAAAAAGTCTCTTTTTTTAAATGGAATGCCTATTTAATTATCAGCCCATTGGATGCAGAAATAAATTTCCTTTAAATTGATATACCATGTTCCTATACCTAAAATCAATGATTACAGAGTTATTTACATTTTTCTAATTAAATTTATAATTACATACTTTACAAAACATGGTTGGCTTTGAAAATTTGCTAAAAATTGTTATTCAATTGTTTCTTATGATAACAGTTGTCAGTTAGCTATCAGTTTGAAAGTTTACGCTACATTTACGTTTTTTATCAGTGTTATCTGTTTGAATTTTGATTTTTGGCTTAGTATTAAATTTGTTTTTAATTGGGAAATATGGAATGCACAAACGCTGATACTCTAAATTTGTTTTACATTCATGGCGAGTCTGCTCGTATTACTTTTCGGACCTGCAGTACCTTTAACTATTGAATAAAGAATCACTCAACACTTTAACCCTTTCAGTACGGATGACGCTTATAGTCGACATTAGTGACTTTGCCCCATGGACGGCCGTCGACTATAGTCGACGGCAATGGTTTTGCACTCCTTAAACCCTCCCTGTATATTTAAACATTAAAATTTTTTATGACGTGCTGCACAGACGGACGGCGCGTTAATTCGACACTCTAAACTGTTCCATATAAACGGATGGCGTCTATAGTCGACACATTAAACATTCCCCACAGACGGATGGCGCCTATAGTCGATACATTAAACATTCCCCACAGACGGATGTCGACTTTACTTGCACGTCGACTTAAGTCGCCATATATCGACTGCTGCAACGATTCGTCCATATTGTTCTTTTTGTGAATTTTCGTTTTTTTGTGCAGTATTGTTTCGTATGGGCAATATTATTATTATTAAAGTTATGTTTCTTGCTAAACCAATTTTTAATTACTTTATTAATTAGATAATCGAAAAAAAAGTGTCGACTATAGTCGACGTCCGTCTGTACGGTTTGACTACTTGGTGCCGTCGGTGTAGCAATGTTAGGTAAAATCGAGCCGTACGGAAAGGGTTAACGAAAGATATCCGCATTTACCTACAATGACAGAACGAAAAATCAGGATGATTGAAAAGAGTTTTCTAAATTTGGGCGAAGTAAATGCGCCACGAAATTTGGCAAAGCCAATTGTCCCCAATGACACTGCAGATACCAATGTATTGGGATATTTTAATGTTTTCCTTGAAAGTTCTGTTCGTTCGGCGGAAAGAGACCTTGGATAGTCAAGAAGTTGCATAGATAGAATTTTAAATAATCATTAAAGCCTAAACATAAGAAACAATTGAATAAAATTTTTTTTGAAAATTTTCAAGCCAACCATGTTTTGTAAAGTATGTAATTAAAATTTAATTAGAAAAATGTAAATAACTCTGTAATCATTGATTTTAGGTATAGGAACATGGTATATCAATTTAAAGGAAATTTGTTTCTGCATCGAATGGGCTGATAATTAAATAGGCATTCCATTTAAAAAAAGAGACTTTTTAAAGTTTTTCTTAAGTCTGGAAATAACGTCAAATAGATACGTAACCGCGGGCAATTTTTTATTATCCATTACATACAATTGTGTCTCAATCTTTTGACATTGAGAACCTAAAATCCCATTTCCCTAACTTTTACCACTTTCGACTTTCAATTTTATTTCCTAAACAAAATTTTGACATTTTTCAGTGAAAAAATTTTTTTTTCTCAATAATCAAAATTGATACGCCGATTATTTTAAGCATACTTACTAAACATTTTATGACACATCAGAATGTGAAAAAAAATTGCCTGGTTTGTATTTAAAATAAAGAAGTTGATGCTCACTTCCGGTATTTCCGGAAGTGCTGCCATTTGGAAAATATTTTTATTTAATAGATTAAACACTCCATGTCGCATGTGCAAAATTTCAAATTTCTAGCTTTTACAGTTCTTGATATACTTCTAACCGACGGTCACCGTGAGACAGCCTGTATACCTTTAAATGGTAACTGTGTAATTTGGTGTCCACCAGGATCAATAATCACATAACGATCCAAATCCAACACTTTATCTATTATGTATGGACCACGATATTTTGGTAAAAACTTCTTACAAATGCCTGGAGTTGTATCGATATTTTTGATCATCACATAATCTCCTTCCTTGTATTTTCTTGGCCGTTTATGTTTGTCGTTATCGTATTTTTCTGCATATATATTCATACGTTTAATATTATCATTAGCCTTTGCTCTCAATTTATCAAAATCACGATTTATTTCTTAATGATCCAATAACAATTTACGCACTTCATCAGTTATTTCAAAAATTTGCTCAACTCCGAATAACAATTTAGCAGGAGTCTCATTGGTTGAAAAAATCTTCACAATTTTTCGAAGTGAAACAACTTCCTCTATCAGAAATAATTCGAGCAGGTTGACTATAATTTCTAAAATAATCTTTTAAATGCTTCAAAACTTCATCTGTTTTGGTCGAAACCACAGCATAATATAATCGAACAAATTTAGTAAAAGCATCTTTAATTTCAAAGATATACTTATAAAGGGCCATAATGATCCACATGTATAGTATGAAAAGGTTTATTTATAATTTTCGGGCAATGCATAGTTCCTTCAACACCATTAGTAATACTGCTGTAAGTAATACACTTAAAACATTGCATTATATACTCCTTAACCTTTTCTCGTGCGTTTTTAAACCAATAAACCTGTCGCAAATACTCCAAGGTCTTATCAATACCTTGATGACCAATATTTTCATGACAAATCCGTATTACATTATCTTCCATAGTTTTAGGAACATACAGTAATAATCGATCTTCATATTTTTTGTACAATATCTCATTATTCATTTCAAAATTCTTATCCAGAGTTGTTTCCAATTTCTTCTTTAACTCAACAATTTGTGGATCTAAATCTTGTAAAATAATCAAATTTCTTTCAAAAGTATTCTCAGTAATGACCAATACATGTTGTCTACTTAATACATCAGCATGTCTCATCATTTCACTTCCACGATGTTCAATAGTAAAATCATAATTTCGTAAAATTAATGACCATCTCAAAATTCTTGTATTTACATCTTTTTTTATTAATGTTTGCTGTAGACTAGCACAATCAGTCAACACCTTGAATTTTATACCCTGCAAATAAATTCGAAATCTTTCTAATGAATACACTATTGCCATAGTTTCTAATTCAAAACTGTGATATTTTGATTCTGTAGCAGTAGTTCTCTTACTGAAATAACAAATCGGATGCATTTTACCATCCTCTTGTTTTTGCAATAAAACTGATCCATATCCATAAGAACTTGCATCACAATGCAACTCAGTCTCAACATTTGGAGAATAAATTGATAAAACAGGGGATGTTATCATCAATTTTTTTAGTTCATCAAAACTTTTGTTCGCTTCAATATTCCAAAAAAATTCATCCTTTGATTTCAAAATGTCATACATCGGTTTAGCTTTAACAGCAAAATGTCTTACAAATTTTCTAAAATAAGAAATTAGTCCCAAAAAACTATGTAATTCAGTTCTATTTTTAGGAATCGGATAGTTTCTCATCGCTCTGACATTTTCATCATTTGGTTGAATACCTTCTTTATTTGTTATATATCCAAGATAATCAATTTCAGTTAATAAAAAGGCGCATTTCTCAATTTTTAGTTCCAATTTATTCTGAACCATCACCTCCAGAACTTCTTTTGTAACTTCAATATTTTCTTCTATAGTATTTGTCGCAATCAAAATGTCATCAAGATAAATTTGTACCTTACCTTGATTAATCATATCTCTAAAAACAGCATTAATATAACGCATAAAGAAAGAACTTCCATTTTTCAAACCAAAAGACATTTTTATATATTCAAATTGACCCAAATATGTCACAAATGAAGTGTAATGTATTGATTCTTCAGCTAATTTAATATGATGAAAAGCATCCTTCATGTCCAATTTAGTAAAATATGCTTTTCCACGTAAAGCATCATAATTTGATCTTCAATATTCGGAATAGTATAAACATCCTTTGCAGTTCTCTTATTTAATTCACGATAATCAACAGCCATGCGATATTTACCATTTTTACGCTTTACTAACACAATTGGCGAACAATACTGGGATTTACTTGTTCTTATAATACCTCTTTGTAGTAAATCATCAGTAATTTCTTTAACAGAATTCTTTTCTTCCACTGATAATCTTCGCGGTTTTGCATAAAATGGACCTTGATTATTTATTATTTCCAACTTCAATTCCAACTTTGTCTTCGATTCATTAGGTCTTTTCGGTTTTATATAAGCCTCATTAATCACCTTACGCATCATTATACTATAACGTTCATCCATTGCAGTGTTTATTTCAAATTTTGAAATAACATCATCACAAATATCAAGCTCAACTAACATAATTTCAGGTAAACTCACATTTTCAATTTCAGATTTCTTAGGCTTTGCCCTAACAATAACATCATTACTACCAAAAGTAATATCTAACTTATCGTCTGAAATGAAATCTCTTCCTAAAATACATTCAAATGACATAGTCTTGTCGGGTACAATATTAAAATCAATCTCTACAGTACATTCCTCTTCAACTTTAATCTTAGTACGCCACTTACCAAAAACTTGAATTATCGTACCATTTACTCCTGTATAACGGTTTTGATCAGTCCCAGCTGGTCTATATTGAACATTTACGTTTTTGACCAAAGATTCCTTCAATAATGAAATTGGACTACCCGTGTCCAACATAGAGTTCACACAACCAATGTCTAATTGCAGTTTTATAACGTACGCTGATATTAATTCACTTGAATTCACCATATGAGTACCCATCGAAGATGATTGTGATTTTAATTTTTCGTTTTTCTCCTTCAATTTTTTACATTCACTAATAAAATGTCCTGTGTTTCGGCAGTAATAACATTGCGGTTCCACCTTTGGTTTAGTACAATTCATCACAATGTGCCCCTTTTCACCACAGTTAAACATTTCGGCTGGTATGGTTTCTTCTCTAAAGATTTTTCTCCATTATATTTACTCGTAAAATTTCCCGAACTTCCGTAATTAGTCGAATTCGTTACTCCTTTATAAATTTGTCCTCTCACCTCTTGTTTCATACGCACCCCTTCATATATTTCTAATTTATTTTTCAATTCTGTGTATGTTTTGGCTTCATACAAAGATAACTTATTGGTAAAATCATCAGTAATACCATCAACTGTGTATTGGATAACAGCTTCTTGTTCAACTTTTCCTTTTGCAGCAATTTCTTTCATGGTAAATAAATATTCCAACATAGATTCACCTTTCTTAATCTTTCTCTTTGCAAGTTCACTATGTATATCAATACTAGTAACTTTCATATCAAACTCTCTTAATAATCGATTTTTAAGTATTTTCCATGACGTAACACCTTTTTCACCTTGCAAAAAATGTTTAGCTAACCCTTTTACAGCTTTCTTTCCAAAAACTAGCATATGCAAATCACTTAATTGCATTACCTTAGCAAGCTCTTCAAAATCCGCAATCCAATTTTTAATTGGATATGAATTAGTACCTGTGAACGGTCTAATTGAATCCTCCAAATCTTTAAAGCTCATCGTGAAGCGGGCTTGATTTTGTTGACGTTGTTGACATTTTTTTTCATTTCTGTTTCCATTTCCATGCCCATCTTCTTTCTTTTCTCTCTTTTCATCATCATATTCACCTACACTGTCTTCTCCATCTTCATAATCTTCAATCTCTTCATTATCTTCATTATCTTCTGAATCATTCATCAATTCTTGACTACACTTAAACTTCTTCATATCATAAATATCTTTCTCAATTTCTTTCTAAATTAAATTGTCAATCAAAATTGTCAATCTCTCAAAATTTCAATTTAGTCACAAATTTTTTAACAATTTTCATAACCATCAGTCGTATACATATAAATATTTACTTATCTTTACCCCACTTCTGATATTGTTGTAATAATAATACTTCTTTTGAATCTCAAATATATGTTTATATTACACGAATGTAACTACACACAATTATTATAACAACTAACTTGTTATACTAGCCAACTATCTCTACTACCACAGTATAGACCTTCTATAGACACCGTTGTTTCGTAATGAAAACCTTATAAACTGCCTGTTGCCATGAAATACAGACGGAAAGCTGTTATAGGTAAGGCTTCTTGAGATGTATGCATTTTCATAATTTATATGTGTGTTAAACTAGATTTTTGTTTGCTTTTTTGTGAACTGAAACGTACTTGAAACCGGAATGGGACAAGTCAGCGCCGCCGACTCATCGCGGCCGATTCATCGCGGCCATCTCATCGCCGAGCCATCTCATCGCCGAGCCATCTCATCGCCGAGCCATCTCAGCGCCGGCCAACTCATCGCTGATTTTATTTTCGATAAATTCAGCACATTCTTACTTATCCTCTTTTACTTGCTTGTATAAATACCGATACCGATCATCAAGATCTTACATTAACATATGACATTAACATTCCCTTAAATCTTAATCAATTGATAATCAGCTTTACAGAGCTTTAAATAGATAATGATAGCGTTAACAGACAATGAATCATACTTACCTGATATTAACATTCATATATAAAAAGTTTGGAAATAAAAGTAATGGTAAACTTAAACGTAGAATGCCATTAAAGCGCCTAGGTTATTTGCAGGTTTAGTATATATTTTTTAAATTGATACAAAATGGCAACACTAAACAAAATTTGGAAGTAAAAAAAATGCTAAACTCGGCGATGAGATGGCTCGGCGATGAGATGGCCGCGATGAATCGGCCGCGATGAGTCGGCGGCGCTGACTTGTCCTAGACCCCTTGAAACGATGTAATCTTTTTAATTTAGTTTTATCAACAAACACAACTCGCTTTGAAAAACGGCATTCGATATTCTTATGTAATTAATGTGACAAAACCTGTAATATTTTGAAAAAAGTGAAGAGACAATTACTACTTTATGCACATCCTTTGTTACGAATTACATTCAGTCTTGGTTCATGCCATTTTGCTAATCGAATCCGGTTTCTCATACATTTTAAATAAGCAAAATTCGAGAACAAACCGTTTTGTCCTTCATAATTCAAGTTGGTAACACTTCTTAAGTCCCTAGTACTTCGGAGCGAAGTTGTTGCTTTGTGATTATTTATGTTTAATGTGAAGAGAATGTTTGTTGCAAGATTTCTCTTAAATAACATTACCAATAATTATAATGATTCATACATTCGTGCACAGCAGTCTCCGATGCAGATTTTAGATTAAGTTTTCAATCGCATTCAGTGATCACGGATCAGAATGAATCAAAAAAAAGGAAAAATACCAATGTTAGTAAAATATAGCAAAAGAAGCATAATTTTTAAGAGCTATTTCCCGCAGTATTTGTCGGCTACATGCAGTTAAAGGTAAAGGGAAAACGAAATCGTTGACCCAGAAGTCATCTTATACAAAATAGTGAATGAAATAATGATCTTCACGTTGATGTCAGGGCAATTTAATGTCAATTCAAGAATCAGTTACTTCATTTGGAAACTTTTGGAAACAGACCTGTAAGGATTATACATATGTAATAAACCAAACAATCCTGCTTGTTATGGCTTTATCAAGCCAAGTAAAATAATTATTCTTTGATTCTTGATAATATCTTTATGGCTCTTTAAAAAAAATTGAGAACTTAAGCTGTTTACTTGGAGAAAGTTAATCTGCTGATTGAAACTGTTTTATTATCTCGTTAAACGTCGAATTGTAACGTGCCCCATCAGTAGAATTTGGATAATTGTGTACATCGTATATCAGATATTTAAACCTTTAAACCATATAGAATTTATGGATTATAACGATAATAATAATAATAGCTTTATTTGTCCAATATATCCTTTATGTGGATGTAAGACACGTCAATGGCATTTAACCAAATGAAATACAATAAATAAATAAATCTCTAACACTACACAATTTACAAACAATAAATACGAATAATTCATCACATGAAATGTATAACGAATCTTTGTACAATATTACAGTAGGTATTTAATTGTCATTAATTAATTAATTCATACTATGCTAGTGCCAGATTCCCTCACGCTGCAATATTCGCGAATGATCTACATAGCATCTTGATTCAAAATCTGCTATGTTGTTGAAATTTTAGCAAGCAGAAGTTAAATTGTTAAGTGCTCAAGTAAATTTCAAGCAAGAATTGCTTAAAGACTAAGAAACTGATCAATACTGATCGGATCACGTTTCAGTCGGTCTACATATTTACTAAATTTTCAGAGCTGTCCATCGCAAAGAAGTAGGATAAACTTATGTTAAAAAATTTGGAAATTGGCCGGTTTTCACCTACCATAAGCTGTAAAATCCTTCGATTTCATTTTCACAATACGCCTTATTTTAAACTATAACGTAAAACATAAAAACAGGCAGCAGTTTTTTTTTGTAAAAATCCATGGGCGACACCATCCCCTTACTATACACAGCCCTTATCTGATAATTCACCATTTATCCACATAGAATTCTTTAATGGTCCAGATGGTGTGCGATATAACACTAAATTTAGATTCTAGTTTAGCAATAAGCATTCAACCAGCAGTGCTTCAAAAAATTACCCTTAGAAACAAAGTGACGGCAAAAACACCAGCTTCCAGTGCAAAAGATCAAATTCGCCTAGATTCGTTTAGAGGGTAGTTTAGGTTTTCCATTATAAGTGTTTTAAACTACTAGAAGAGTATGTGTCCCAGACAAAACCTACGCTCAGAACAACTTCGTTTGCCTTGCAACATCTAGTAGTCTTCAACCATCTCCGTCTTGCGTGCTGTCTCAAAGTTTGATTAAATTTCCTAAGTTTATAAACCCTTATTTCAGACCCATGAAATGTTTCTTAAAGTTCCAACCTTAAACTCTTTCTTCAATTAAGCTAACTAAGAAGGTGCTTGCATACAACTGACCGCTCCACTTTTACCTTTAATTATACTATTGTGTTTTCCATGTAGATACCTTGTTCACAACAATTGGAAAACGCGGACAATGTCTCTTCCGCACAATAAAGTTTCCCTTGAAAACTCTCCCGCAGAATGAAGTTCTTAGGGGCTCTTCATACAAACGGCAAACCACCGTTATGGTGATCCGTTACAAATCCAAAAACGTGAGATTATGGACTGTCCATAATACCTTTCAATTGGGACCTTTGTACCATACAATGGGGTAATTTTAACGCCCCTTGACTTCTACTACAATGAATCTTCTCCTAAGAAGGATTCATATTTCCTAGAAATATTTACTCGAAAAATGTGTTAGAGGCCCTAATGCCTTCGTGCCGATAACGCCCAGGTAATTTCGGAAGCATCTGTGTATCGAGTAGAATGTATTCAATAATCTTCCCAATAAAAAGCTCACCCAGAGTGTGTCCTTAAGGCGGACAATAAGACCAAAACCAAACGGTTGCATTCAGTAAATCGTATAGAATGCTCGCAAGCACAAATACAGTATTCGCTCATAGCAACAAATTACGAATGTTAACACTCCATGTTATCAAATTTTAAATATATAATTGATTCACGTATACAAAGTGTATCGGAGGAAGTGAGTCTCACGTATTAAAAGGTGTAGTAAAAAGAAATCCATTACTTTGGTATGAAACTGACCATAGTTAGAATCCGATTTAAGTCAAATATGAGCCGTTTTGTTTGATAACTTAAGGTAATTCCATTATGCCTCTCTCATAAAAGCCCTCGTCCCTATTAGCAAAAAATTGAGACAGTCTATTCTCACAAGCCTCTCTTTAGGCGAATTTTTCATCAGCAGGAATAGGTGGTAATCAGTTGGTGCAAAGTCCGTACGATATAAGGTGGATGCATAAAAACCTCCTAAGCAAGCTCCCGGAGCTTCTGGAGAGGTACTATCGATGTGTATGACTTGGCGTTTGCTGCAGGAACACAATTCCTCTGCTGTTGGCTAAAGCTGGCCGCTTCTGGGCGATTGCTTCTTGCAGACGGTCCAATTGTTGAAAGTACAGTTCCGAGTTAAGAGTGTTGTCGTAGGGGAGCAGCTCATAGTAGATGATTCCTTGCCAATCCCACCAAACACACGGCACGTCAATCTTCGCTTGGCCACCGTTTCCACTGGTTCACCGCGATTCGACCATGACCGTTTTCGCTTGACTTTGTCGTACGTGATCCACTTTTCATCACCCGTCACCATCCGCTTCAGAAATGGATCGATTTAGCAGCGATTCGCAAATGGATATCCGGTTTATGAAGTTTTTTTGCTATAGCTCCTGTGGCACCCATACATCGAGCTTCTTTTAGTATTCACCCATATTCAAATGGTTCCAAACGATTTTTTGTGCAACCTTTAGCTCTTGGGCAATCGAAACAGTGCTTACATGACGGTCGGACTCGACAATTTCCATGATTTTATCGACATTTTCAACAATTGGCCTTCCAGAGCGTAATGCATCTTTGGCATCGAAATTACCGGAACAGAATCGATGAAACCAAAATTGGTTGTTACAGTATCAGAACCATAAACACTATACATGTTCAGCCGTCTGGCTTGCGTTTTTGCCTTTATTGAAGAGAAGCTGTAAAATATGAAGATACACTGAGTCAATTAATCACAAAACTGTCAGAAAATTTGTTTTTAGTACGAAATCTCTACTGTAGAAATCTCATATTTCTAACGCCATTTAGTGTAACCCGACAACGCGAGGTACAGATTACCAAATCCATCTATATTGCTGTATAGATTCTCCAAATTGGGTAAAACTTGATGAGATTAAATTACTGGACATACTACATGTTTCGACAAACAATATTTTTGTCATCATCAGGTATACCTATCATTGAATTAAGAGTAAAGTCGTAACGAGTTAAGTGATGGGATGCAAATGTAAATTGTATATGAAATTTAAGTAATCAAAATCGACTTCTCTAAAACCAAGGATCAATACACATATAAACAAACACAACAACATACAAAAGCCATAATTAGGGAAAAAGTTAAGGCACAAAGTCGAAAGATCGGAAGGACTGACCAAACATGAGGAAAAATTATATAATAAAGGCACGCGCTAAGGACATAAACGTCCAAATAGTAAAACGGAAATCGAAATCATGATGCCGTAAAGAAATTTACAAGGTAGTCCTTAGTATTTGACAGTATTGGATACAGAGTATTGGAAAAACAACGGATCTCTTTTTACTACGCCTTTTATTTTACAAAATCCTTAATAGTTAATTTAAATTCACAGAGCCAGTTGACGTTTAATACAAGGCTTCAATTTCGTTAATAGTACCTACCTATTAAATTTAGATTTTGTTGAGAAACGTGTTTTTTTCTCTCGCAGTATTAGGTAAGGTATATAAAGAAGATCTAGATCCAAATTTTGTGTTTTCCTTGATCAATAAAATTTGATATCAATACTAATAATTCGACAAAGATATTCTCAGTATCTGAAATAGGCGGTTACAGAAACCGAATTTACTTAACATTAATTGACTTCAAACAAGGGGCATCTTGTTTTACGTCTGAAAGAGAAAAATCGTTCTTTGTCTCCTATAGTAAAGGTGTCAGATAACAAAGCGAAGTTATAATTAATAACTTCATTAGGGCTGCTTGTGCCTAACATATTATTCATCACGTAAATTCTATTTAGACAAATTCTTTGGCTGAGAAACGAGGGTAGGTCCAACTCCTTGTGGAGATTAATTTCTATTAGGTACGCAATTTATGATAACACAAATTAAGATGTTAACGTGGATCATTTTACACAAAGGGTAAACTAAAACATGTATAATGCAACGATTTTCACGTTTGAGATAAGGTAAATCTTGTTTATTAAGGATTTCCTCTTTTATCCCCTTCAACTGTCTTGTTGTAGGATGGTACTAAGACAAACTCATAAATCATTCCACAAGCCGCGTTAAGGTTTCGCTAGAGATAATAACATCAGTTTTTCCAATTAATTTCGGATAATTAATCACAGTTCTTACAAGACGCCATAATTTTCGGAAAATTTATTTACGCAATTTATTTTACGCTCTAAAGGCTTGCCCTTGCCAAAGGGTTCATCCATCTTTTTTTAGGTTAAATTTCAATTCTTAACGATTTAAACAACGAATTAATTTATGAAATAGATTTAAAAAGTACCAAGTAGACACATTGTACCTAAAAACGTGGGGGCGACGTGTTCAGTGAGTATTGCCTCAAGCTAATTACCCAGTGGGAATTTATAGGTGTTTTCATTAAATCGAATGCTTTAATCAGGTGATTAGGGTAAACCAGTTTCACGCATAATCCTCAAGAGTTGATAAAATGTTTTTTTTAATAACATTGTAGTCATTAGAGTCATTAGAGACTAGTATGTTTCTCGCTACTGCTTCTAAAGTTCTTCACAGAATCGATTTAAGACTAGTTAGTATGTAAACGCAGCTACATACTCGTATGTGTAAAGTTATGCAACTATCTCCAATATATTACAAGTTGAATTTGTGTTTGCACCTTTCAAGATTACACCACCTTCCAAATTAGGTTTGCCGCTTTACCTCCGTCTTTACCTCCGTTAGGTATTTGCATCTGCCGTTACGAAAGAAAATCCTTTGAGTTATATGTAAAGATCACAATATGGAATAAACAACTGTTCTCTTTACTTTCGCTCTTGGCTATTTGCAACATAATTATTATTTCAGTATTTTAAGTGAGTTAAAAGAATAAGAATGTGTATATTTTAAAATGTACGGAAATGGAAAATGGAATAATTATTTAAAGTACTTATTAAGTCAAAAATAAGAATAATAACGATAATAATAATTGATTGCTTGGTTCATTCGTTTATTTATTTGAACTAAAATAAATATACCTACCAGTCACTAAGGGAAATTAATTTATTATTTTACGTGGGTGAGGCTTCAAATATTTAAATTCTCGGCTTCTATCATTATAAATTCGTAGTTTTGTAATTCGTTTAATTTTAAGGGCCTCTTGCCTTGTAGATTTTCTTTTTTTGTCAATACTACATGATCTAATTAATCTACATCGTAATTCTGCTCCATGTGGTAGGTAACAATTGTAATTAATCACACTCCCCTATTAATTAAGGTGGTATCTCATATTCAACCAGAAAAACTAAACGATGTGTGGTTTACAGAATGATATTAAATATTTTATCTACTATTCATATATAAAGTTCAACATTACGACACTCAAATGAGTATCGTAATGAACTATTTTACCGCACTCATTTATTAAGGTGACAGATGACAGATATGCCTACTAAATTATTTCTAATTTTTTACAAATTTCTTTCGATTAACAATATTTTATGAATAGTAGATAAAACGTTGTACGATATTCATATCGTAACATCATTTTACGATACTCGACGGCTTATTAAACTCGGCCTGCGGTCTCGTTTACTAAACCGCCGTCTCGTATCGTAAAATGATACGTTACGACACTTGTATCGTAAATAACTATTATCTTATTAGTACGTATGAATGGCCATATAAAAATTTGTTGTGAGTTACCATGCTTGTTAAAGTTTTGCCACCCCTATATTATTGTTGTTTATGTCATAGAGAACCATTTTATAGAGGGGGCCAACCTGAGTGGCCGCCATCTTGGCCGCCAACCGAAATTTGCCAATATCTCTGCAACCACTGATCCAAATCTAACGTACATGGGCTCAAAATACTCGCAATTGTATTCCTCATATATTTTCTTCTATACCGAAAGTGGCTAAACTGTACCGATTTTAAGGTATCCGGCTTAAATGGGCCGAACAATGAAAAAAATTCACATTTTTGCCAATATCTCTGGAACCAATTATCTGAATCTAACATATTTATGCTCGAAATACTCGGAAATATATTCCTCACATATTTTGTCATAGACCGGAAATGAATAAAATGCATAGATTTTACGTTATAAGTGTTAAATATATAAAAGCACGCGTTTTGGGCTACCTCAACGGACAACCTACCGGGTGATTATGAAGTTGTCTGCGCTTGTATTACGAGTCGATGTTTTGAAAATTAATTATATTAATAAAATAGTGTCTACTGTATAATCGAAATTATCACGAAAATAATCTTCATTCTTCATGTCACATTCTCCCACGAATACATTAAACAATACCCTTCACGTAGCCTACTAATTAAAGCACTGACTGTATAATTCAATCGCGTTGTTAAAATAGGTTAACGTGCTACTAATATACATGTGAATTCAATGTAAATTTTTATTGGGAGTTACCGTGCGTGTTAAAGTTTGGCCCTCCCTACAGGATTGTTGTTGGGGATGTGAGGATCAATTTTTTTGGGGGGCCAAACTTGGTGACCGCTATCTTGGCCGCCATCTTGGAAAATGGCACCGATTAGATTTCTGGCCATAACTACGTAACCAGCCATCCAAATTGAACGAACGTTAGCTCAAAATGTTCAGAAATATATTCTCTGTCTTTCTTGTTCCGCACCGAAAATAGCTAAATCCAATGTGTTAGACGTTATTAGGCATAAACTGGAGAAACACACAAAAAATATACACATTTTGCGAAATTTACTGAAAAGTATTTGGAATTGAGCTTCCAATGTCCTGAACAAAAATATAGAATCGGCATTTTAGAGTTAAATAAAAAAAAATTGATCTTAATCGGAGTAATCGTTGCATAGATATAACGCATAAGATACAATACCATCCGAGGAGTTCTACCTGATATTTTTCAAAGATTACTTTAGTACTTCAGGATTAATGTATTCAAGGAAATCTAGTTTAGTAAATTATTTTTACTTAAATTTTTGTAATTCTATTTTTCTTTTCATAGAAAATCTAAAACAACGTGAATAAACCGTACCATTTTTACTCCTGCTCTTAAAATCAAGTCCACAATTTAATTTGAAATCCAAATCTACGATTAATAAATTCAATTCCATAATTTACGGTACCAAAACACAATAATCCTAGTTATTTTATTCATATAATTTAAAAAAAATGGGATGACATACTTTACTTTGAAATCAGTTTACGAAGAAATGGGTTGGAGATCTGAAATGTTTCAGGTGCGGATTATGAACCGAACAAGATTGAAGACTGCAATACGAAAAAGGTTTCATCCTTAGCTTAAAGAAGAGGGAGGTTTCAGGAACGAGATAGTTCTACTGTGCTCTACAGCAATGAAAGACGTGGTATGGTACAGAATTCGTTAACGTCCTCTGCCCATCAGAAGGCTATCGTGTACTATCAAAGGCAGCTTTGATTTGTAGACGTGACAAGACAAAGGAAAAGAGTTTCGATTTTGTTAAGGATGGCTTTTATGCTGACTGCCAGAAGGAGTCCGTTTCTAGCTCACTCAAGTATCTTATAAGGCTCATATTATACGACCCCACTCATAAGACTGTCTTCGAAAAGGAGCAGGATACTCACTATTGCTCAGCTCAATTAGTACACCGCACATATCTGACATATCCGTCAAAATCATGAAACCCCGTTCGGCTTCTTTTGGATTCTAAGTTTCGGAGTGCTTCTCTGGTGGATGAAATGAATCGCCTTGGTCTGTCTATTAATTATAACAAAGCGAGATACATTCAGAAAAAACTTTGTCATTCGATCGTGCAACGTTAGAACACAACGTCGAAAACTCCGTTTGTGGGACACAAATGCGTAGCGGTCTTTTCACTGTTAGAGCTATCATAGACCATCATTTAACATCAAGAACAGTCAAAGATTCACCGAGATATATGATATCGATAATAACGAGACATGTAGCCTTCTTACAAGGGAGGTTTTGAAGGAAGAAGTCTGCTCCCAGGTTTACGAGTATCCCGAAGGTGATTCAGAGGCTAGGGTAACATGGTCGGCATACCATGGTGGAAACAAGACAGAGGCGGTACCTTGTATTAGCGGCATGTTTCCTCTATTCAAAGAATCGTCGATTGATCCCAGTATGATCTTGCACGCGATGGAATTGATTAAGAAAAGTGTGTTTCATTTAAATCCAGATCAGGTACCTGTAATCACTGGAGATCACCCAATCTACGCCATATGAAATGTTATGTTAGGAGGTTTTCACGTCGAGAAACATGTATTGGAGACTTATTGCAGGATTCGCGATGGGTTGAAGCTATCGTTAAAGCATGTCTGGCATCTTTAGGTACACCATGCGGACTTTTGAACGCAGCTCATGTTACGAAAACTAGATGTGCACATCGGGTTACCTACGTGGCACTGAAAGTGCTTTTGTACGAAACTCATCAAGAATCATCGATGACATTGACATTTGATGATTGGATACAGAAAAATTCCGAAAGCCCGACTTTTACTTCTGGATTGCTGTTAACATTCCTGTCCTAGAGCGGACGGCATTGTGTCTTATACGTTATATCTATGCAACGATTACATTACAGGAGATGGGAGCAGAGATGGTGATGTACAATTTGAAAATCGCAAAAAAATGTTGGAGGGAAAAAGTAAAAAACGATCGTTTTTCTGCGGGCATGCAATTTTTCGCCTTTCCACCCCCAAAAAAGGGGTCGGAGTTGGGGGGTGAAATTTGCAATTTGAGAACTGTTTTTTACGGAGAATGCAAAGTGCAGTAAAAAATAGGTGTTCCCATTTAAGTTTAAAAAACTTATTCTCGCTCCACCTCCCAGGGGGGGGGGGGGGGTTATAGTGATATTTATGTATTATGACTGAATAGGTTTCAAAAAATAAAGAAACACGTGTTTCAACCAAACTTCAAAAAGAAAGCTGAAAGTGGCGTTATCTTATAGGAAATTCTTTTCTGATTCCAAATCTCTGGTAGATTTTTTGATCTGATCACTCGTTCGTCGTGGAGGGGTATGTGATTTGGAATCCATCGTGTTGATTATTTCCTCAAAATGGGGTTGAATTTAAATCCATAAGGATGAGTAAGGAGGATGATTAGCGTGACCCCCTATAAATTATTACCCTTTTATTTTGCTTTGTTTCATTTTGTTTAACTCGCTCAATTTCAAGCTTTAACGTTTTAATTGAACCGTCCCTTTAATTGTTAATTTTAGTAAGTAGACTGTTTAAACATTAAGTTTATTGCTTATCACACTACTATTTTTAGCCTGATGATGACACTCTAATTGTGTTGAAACATGTCGTATTACCGAATGTAAGTTAGTAATAATTTAACCATATCGATTCATTAATTGGATCTCTATTTAATAAATTTGTGCATGGGGAAGGTTTTGTGTGTTTAAGATTAAGATTAAGATCAATTTTTTTTTATTTAACTCTAAAATGCCGATTCTGTATTTTTGTTCAGGACATTGGAAGTTCAATTCCAAATAGTTTTCAGAAAATTTAGCAAAATGTGTATATTTTTTGTGTGTTTCTCCAGTTTATGCCTAATAACGTCTAACACGTTGGATTTAGCTATTTTCGGTGCGGAACAAAAAAGACAGAGAATACATTTCTGAACATTTTGAGCTAAAGTTCGTTCAATTTGGACAGCTGGTTACGGAGCTATGGCCAGAAATCTAATCGGTGCCATTTTCCAAGATGGCGGCGAAGGTGGTGGCCGCCGAGTTTGGCCCCCCCCAAAAAATTGATTTTCACATCCCAAACAACAATCCTGGAGGGAGGGCGAAACTTTAACACGCACGGTAGCATTCACACGTACTATATTGTATTGTTTATATTCCAAACACGAAGGAGATTGCTTAATTGGGTCACTAGGTTTTGAATTTCGGTTTCTATTGCATCTGTACTTTATGATTATGCAATTCTTGGCACTGATAATGATCGTAACATATTGTTTTCAAATTTGTAAATCTTTCATTTATTTAGACAGCCCCCCCCCCCCCATCCAAAAAGGATGCCGGCCCCATGTTTCTGGTTGGTGGTGAACTACGGACGCTATCGGATTCTACCTCCATTGGTACTCGAAAGGCTGCTATTTGCTCTAAAACGGGTTCACTATGCGTAGTTATGGTCATCATTCTATCCTGGCAACACACGGTATAGTGTGAGTTGCAGTCTTATGCAATCTGCTC
The DNA here is from genome assembly GCA_036250285.1 of Pyrocoelia pectoralis. Lineage (NCBI taxonomy): Eukaryota > Metazoa > Arthropoda > Insecta > Coleoptera > Lampyridae > Pyrocoelia > Pyrocoelia pectoralis. The sequence continues at coordinate 39,058,014 of CM070079.1, read as the reverse complement.
TCAGAGTAACCGAAGAATGGGTTAAGGAACACTCCCTGTCCATAAACCTGACAAAAACGGAGGTAGTTCTCTTGACAAGGAAAAGGAAGGTTGAGGGATTTCGAGCTCCTCTACTCTTCCAAAAACACCTCCAGTTTTCAGAGTCAGAGTCTAGGTATTATACTTGACAACAAACTGAACTGGAGTAAGCACATCCGGCTTAGAGCAGAAAAAGCAAATAGGGCTTTCTGGGAATGTTGCCGCGCAATTGGAAGAATTTGGGGCCCATCCGCAAAGGCTGTCCTGTGACTGTACATCGCTGTAATCAGACCTATGTTCTGTTATGGAGCAATTGTCTGGTGGGCTAGAACCAGCGACTCTCCACACCATCTCGTAGCCTGGCGCGTTCTTGCACAGTGCTATCCAGAAAGAATCTGCTGTTACTTGTGGGCAAACTTTCTGGGCACTGTAAACTTAACAACCACATACACCGCATGGGCTTGGTCGAATCACCATCCTGTAGAGGATGCTACACAGACGACGACAGAGCGCAAGAGATACTTTGTGAATCTAATTAAGACGATCCATGTTGAGGGAATCCTGGGCGGACATGGCAAGGATCAGAGTCGGCTCCCCGTTCAGCATCCTCAGGTTAATGTCACGTGTGGGATGGCTTGAGTGACGTTGCGGGATCGAACGACATTAATCAGGAAGGTAGCACAAAAGGCCAGAATAGGTGGCTTACGTGCGCGTGGACTTCTGACCACTCTTCCATCGTAATCCAGAATCCAGACACGGTAAAATGAAACGCGCCTCGTGTTGCTACTGCTGAACCATCAGCTAATTGGAATTTACCTTGGTTCACCGAGATGAGCTGTATTTAAGGAGGGGTTCAATTGTCCTAAGTAATAAAAATTTCATAATCGCACTCCCATATAAAAGCCATGTTAAAATTGGACTTTGGCATGCATTTCTGGACAACTCGCTCTGATCATAGTTTTTCTCCGATCATGGAGTTTTATGTTTCAAAATGACCCTAAGAACATGCCACGACTCATATTCTTAGTTTTAGCAAAAAGTATAATGTTTCAAGCTGTCTAGGATGTGTCAAAGTAAGACAGATACTGTTTTCTTGCGATATTTTGCGATTCTTCCAAAATTACAATAGAAATAGCATACCCCAATGCGATATCGATAGGCATAACTGCCGTCAGGGTTCATTGGAGTCATTTTCAGATATAAAAGTCAACAATCCGACCAATACAGTGGTCACAGCGAGTTTTCCAAAAAATGAAGTCCGAGTATTTTCCAATGGCGAGTGAACTTTTGGCGTACTAGCAGGAAAAATTGTCGTTCCATCACAACTCTTTACCGCAGGCTAAATTTCCTCGTAAATTGCTCTCATTATTCGAAAATTTCGGAATTCATCAAACAAATTCGTAGAGATTTCTTCAGTGAAATGTGCCAACGTAAACCAAAATCGGTGCGTGCAGGTGAAAGAAAGGTGGCTAAGAAGAACACCAAACTGGGCAGACGTAAGAGAGTTTTGGAGGCCCTCAACGCGATAGAAATCAGGGTCAATATTGGATCGAAAATATTCAACCAGAAAAACTAAACGATGTGTGGTTTACAAAACCATCTACAGTGGATTTCGTCTATTTAGACAGCACCCCCCCCCCCATCCAAAAAGGATGCCGGTTCCATGCTTCTGGTTGGTGGTGAACTACAGACGCTATCGGATTCTACCTCCATTGGTACTCGAAAGGCTGCTATTTGCTCTAAAACGGGTTCACTATGTGTAGATATGATCATCATTCCATCCTAGCAACACACGGTAAAGTGTGAGGCTACTCTGTGCACTCTTATGCAATCTGCTCTCAGAGTGACCGAAGAATGGGGTAAGGAACACTCCCTGTCCATAAACCTGACAAAAACGGAGGTAGTTCTCTTCACAAGGAAAAGGAAGGTTGAGGGATTTCAAGCTCCTCTACTCTTCCAAAAACACCTCCAGTTTTCAGAGTCAGAGTCTAGGTATTATACTTGACAACAAACTGAACTGGAGTAAGCACATCCGGCGGAGCAGAAAAAGCAAATAGGGCTTTCTGGCAATCTTGCCGCACAATTGGAAGAATTTGGGGCCCAGAAACTATGGTTAACAAAAAGGAAGAAAAGAGCTTCTACTCCGGAGAATGTGAACGGGAAGAGTTCTGAAGACGGCCAACCCTATCAGGTACAAAACCCAACAAATGGTGCGAGCCGAAGGGGTAACTCAGGCATCCCTGTTGTGTGTCATTAAATATTTGATATTGTGTTTGTCCCTTATTCCTTTAGTGTTATTTTTGCAGTCTGCATTGTTTATACTTTCATATTAATTGTGGATTTTGAATTCGTTACTACATAATGGAAACTCCTGCCGACGATGGAATTCCTAAGGGAACTACACCCGAGGGGTTAATCACTGCCAAAGTTCGTGTTCAACGGATTATAGATGGCAAATATTACAAAAGATTACATGGATTACAAAGGATTACAATTCTAGTGTACAACAAGATTTCAGAGGTGATTAACCCCTTGTCTACACCCTTTTGTTTACCCTGTCGTTACGCGGAAGACGTACTTCTTGTTTCGTCCACCAACGTTACGGATGCTCTGCAAACGCCAATCAATAGGATCTCGGGAGTTTAAGTTCTCCTACACGAAGACAAAAGCCACAGTCTTAAGCATGTTTAAATATATATTAGAGTGATATAACAGTGTACATGCAAATTTAATGTTGCTTTCTAAATGAAATATTTAACTTTGCAACAATTTTTGACTAGTTGAAGTTTTAGGACTTGCGATTTTCGAGCTTTGTATCAAAATAAAGATAAAAAGAACAAATGAAGAAGAAGTAATGAAGGTTCCGAACTACTTCAATCGATAAGAAAAAGTTATTTTTCAACTAACCTAATCTATCACACTATAAGGAATTCTTTACACGTAAGTTGTAACTTCGTTTCACATATGAACAAAAACTTTCCCGTCTGCGTCACTTTTTGCTAGCAAGAAAGTGGTCTTAGTAATTAATCAACCTTTTGTTGCACAAGCGGTGTGGACAAATTGTTTGCTTGTAACAAATTTCTATGTTTAATTCTCGCAATTAGTTTTGGTTTTGTGAAACCTTAAATACCGCTGCAAATTGCACAATGCCGTTTTCTCATTTATCCTTAAAATTTATTGCCTACGGAAACTAATTTGTTACGCGCGAATTCTAATTATGTTATATTTCCTGGATTTTCCTTAAATACATAATATTCTTATAACGATAAGATGAGCTAAAACAGTCTATTATGCTCGTTTTTAATAAAAGGAAAAGTTCGCATTGTTTTCAACAAATTTGTAATGCGGGAGTGATTGTTCCCGTAGTTTCACATCAAAGCCATACCCTTATATTATCAACTAGTTGCAAGTAGGCCATCTTATTAGTAATTTAAGTCACTCGTTAATGGTGTCCGTTTAGCATCGTAAACCAGTATCTTGCTTTGAATATAAATGAGCATATTTTGCGTATTTTACCACCTCTTTTTGGGGTGAGGGGGACAATATAAGTAGGTAGACGGTAATTTAATTTTGGCAATCCTATGTCAACAGACCTAGTTCCGGTCTCAGTTTTATTCTTACGAGTTTAACGATAGTTTAAATATCCCATTACCTACTACTGAAAGAAGATGAACATTTTCATTTAATTCGTGCCCTTTTGTTCAGCTCATAACTACTTGAGAAGTGAGCTTTTCTCTTTTAACACAATAATAAGGCTTAAAATTATATTAAAAAAGCACATGCCGCCTCATCGATTTTGGTTACCTATATTTTTATTCTCTAAATCGCTGAATTCTATGTTAACATGCCAGTAAAAGAATAATTCTTTTTGGAAGATAAAAACATATATATATATTTATATGCTTTTCTTGTGCGAAAACCAGACGCTATAATAGGTGTGCTGCAAAAGCGGAGAAGGAAAACACGACACTTGGAACCGTAACTTGAGGCTTACGCTCCAAAGGAAGGGTTTTTAAAAAATGGTGTCTTCATATTGATAAAGTTCAAAAGAACTAGTGGGAAGCTCACAGACTTGTGCATTTAACAGTATTATACACGGTTGTAGGGCAAATCGCCCCATGACTCATCGCCCCCGGACTTTTCGCCCCGTCACTTCGCCCCACGGACCGTTCGCCCCCGGACATTTCGCCCCCCGGACAGTTCGCCCCCGGGCAGTTCGCTCCCGGACATTTCGCCACCTGACACTTCGCCTCCAAGATATATTGCCCCCATACACTTCGCCTCCCAGGACATATCGCCCCCGACAATTTCGCCCCCAAAACATATCGCCCTCCCATCGCCTTCATCCGTTATACATATACAGTGTGTCCACATTTCGATGCCCACCATTTGTAGAGTTATTAGAAGAAGTAGAGCAGCGGTTAAATACTTAGGGAATATTTTTCAGGGTTTAATACCCGTGACATTCAAATTCTCCATAATTTTCGTAGATTTTCAAAAACACAGTTCTGGTTTCTGTATTTCACAGTGTTACTTAGCACTTGCATACCTTTAAGGTTATATTTCTCATGTGCTATTAAAGATATATACATTTTTTGGTAATATCTCTCCCATAAATAAATATTTTTCAGGCATGTTATACATTTTCGAAAATCTCTTTTCAAAGGCAATTAACTAATAAAAATTCTATAACATCTGCCGTATGAAAACGATTGCTGGTACACATTACTTAAAAAATTAAAAATAGAACGGTGGTTTTCTGATTACATCAAAAAGTTTGTCTTGAAAATGTTTTCGAACATTGTAAAAGTTTAGAAGAGATCAGATTAGAAGCTGTGGAGTTATTGAAGAAAATTGGAATCAGGAAATTTTGTTTTTTTAAAAATTATTTGAAAATCTAAAGACATTGAAGAGAATTAGAAATGAGATTTATCGCGAGAATTGAATTCTAAAAAACATTCCCTATTTAACCGTTGCTCTACCTCTTCTAATAACCGAGATATCGATGGTGAGCGTCGAAATTTGGACCACTGTATAAGCTAATAGATTGATAATGGAATATTGGGGCGTTGTTTCGGGGGCTAAATATATAAAGGCGAAATGTCTTGGGGGCGATATGTTTCGGGGGCGAAATGTTTTTAGGCGAAATATCTTGGGGGCGATATATCAGGGGGTAAAATGTCTTGGGGGCGATATGTCCGGGGCGAAGTGTCCGAGGGCGAAGTGCCGGGGCGAATTGACCGCACACCATTATACACATTATAGCCTGCTCTCGATAGTCTAAAGTTTAGAGAATCTGACGAGGCTACAGACTCATTGTGAAGTGGAACAAAAGGCAGTGAGTAAGTCGATGTGTTAGGCCGAATGGCTTCAAATCAGACTCTTTCACTTACAGTTTCAACTTTAAATAACTCAAGACAGCTAAGCTCAACACAAGGCTAGGTAGAACTTGATATTAGACTGTCGCTATGCAAGACCATCTCGCAACCTGGTGCGTTTCTGCACATGGCTGCAGGAAAGAACCTGCGAGTTATGGTTATACTTTCTAGGCATTATAAACTAAACAAGCTCAGGATTATTTCACGTGTGTGACTTCTTGCGTGTGTTGTGGAATAGGACGACTCTAATCAGGGGGGGGGGGGGGGGGGGGGGGGGGGTCCGGATTTGAGGCCTATTTGTGTGTGGACTTTTTCCATCCTCCCATCATAATTCAGAATCCAAAATGCGCAAAATCTTTGCCAGTCACAAACATACTTTTATTAGCAAAGAACTTATGGGTGGGTTATTTCACATGAATGCGTAACTACTGTTGCACGTATATACAGGGTTGGGATAAAGTATAGAATCAAGTAAATATCTTTAAAACGATTGGGACGATATTTATGAAATTTTGCAGAAAGGTTCAATAACGCATAACGCATCTGATGCCATATTTTTTGTTACTACTCTGCTTCCAGTTTCACCGGAAATACCCTCAACTTTTTTAATTTAAATGGGACGCCCTGTATATTTTGCACATTTTAATAGATCTTGTTTTTTCGAATCTGTACATACTAAGTTTAGTGGAAATAATTTGTAAGAACGAGAAATAAATCACTTCACAGTTAAAGAATAGGTGAATTTATTATTTACCATCTAGTAGGTAACTGTTGCCAAACCAATTGATAGAAATAATAATCCATGATGTATCAGACTTGCACCAAGGCGGTCAATGATAATAAATAAAACTACTCAAAACCTCCCCTTAGACAATGAAATTACCTATTAAATTTCATTGTCTAAGGGGAGGTTTTGAGTAGTTTTATTTATGATAGAAATAAATTGTACGATTAAGAATGGTTCATTTAAGTGAAAAACATATATCGTGAGTGAAAAAGATTACCATAACCGATCATCATTAATATTTCAATACGATCATTTTCACTTAAATGAACCATTTAACTAACTATGTACTGGTAATTTTCAGGAAAACTGGACGTTAAACCTACACTTTTTTTGATTTTTGAAATAAACGTACGTACCTAAAGGAATATTGGGTATTTGTGGTAAATAATAATTAAACGATTAAACGAGTTTTATTTAATGATTAGAGAAAAAACTTGGTCACTGTTATTTTTTCACCATAGCAACTAACTATACTACAACGCGCACACTTTATAAATTAATTTGATTGCGTTCCATTTTTCTAACACCCTCCCTAGGAACGCAACCTCATCTTCGTTACACAATACAAATGTTTGTCGGCAGTAGTGCCCTTTGTTAAATTATCAGTAATCATTTCCTCACCCTTAACTTTAAACATAGCCTGTGTCCCATCTTTGTGCATAACCTTTAACACAAGCCTCGCCTTGTATCTCTGAACATTTCCACTCGGGTCTGTTTTTGTTTTAAACAGCCATTTATATGGAAGAGCCTTTTTACCCGGAGGCAGATCTATCAAAGTCCATGTTTTATTTTTCATCAGGGAAGTATATTCCTCGTCCATGGCCTTCTTCCATTGTGTAGCTTGCGCTGATGTGAGTGCTTTCTCACGAGTCTGTAAATCAGTAAACAAACACAATAGGCCCTTCTTTCCATCTTGTGTCTCATTTTGTTTATTCCGTGCTCGTGTCAACCTCAATGTTGCATTACTATTGTTATCGTGTCTTATATGACGTGGAGGATAGTAGGTTTCATCGCGTTCTCCAGTGTCAGTATCATATTCACTTGAGTCTTCTTCATTACCTCGTGTATCTGAGTGTTTATTAGACATCGCAGGTACAGATGTAGGCGACTCCTGAGTGTGTCTCTTGTTTATCTGACTGCCCGAGTTCGTACTTTCCAGCGGGACGGAACTTGCAGTGGCTGTTTGGCTGTCTTTTACTGGAATATAAGTTTCACAATCAATTGGTGCACTGACATTATCATTGTAATTTTCCATAAAAGAAGCATCTCTACTTTTGACAACTTTGTGTGATTTAGGGTCCATAAAACGATATCCCTTTGTGTTTTCGCAATAACCCACAAATATCATTTTTACTGATTTTTTATCCCACTTTTGGCGTTTTTCCTTAGGTACATAAACCATAGCTTCAGAGCCAAATATTTTCATGTGTGATAAATTGGGTTTCACACCTTTCCACATTTCATACGGGGTTTTACCTTGAAGCGATTTTGTCGGGGAACGGTTTACAACATATGCAGCAGTTGCCAGCGCTTCAGCCCAGTATTTCTTCTCCAGGTTGGCATAGAACAACATGCACCTTGCTCGTTCAACTAAAGTCCTATTCAACCTTTCGGCCATTCCGTTTTGCTGGGGAGTGTATGGAGTAGAGGTCTGATGAATTATACCATGATTAGATAAGAACTTTTCAAAGTTATTGTTGCAGTATTCTTTACCATTATCAGTGCGAAGTTTTGTAATCTTATGATTCAATTCATTCTCTACTTTTAACTTAAAATCTTTAAATGTTTCTAAAACACTGAACTTATCTTTCAGAAAATATACATGTACCATTCTTGTGAAGTCATCGAGGTAAGTAATAAAGTATTTCATACCTCCAAAAGATAAATTTTCCATAGGACCACACAAGTCAGAATGTATAATTTCTAGTGGTCTTGTTGCTCTAGAACCAACGTTTTTGAATGGTAATCTTGCTTGTCTACCTTCCATACAGTGAATGCATGTGACATTACTTTGCTCCTGAGTCAGAGTCACACCATCAGTACAACCAGGCAACTTCTTCACATCTGTAACATTCAAATGGCCCATGCGCAAGTGCCACAGATAAGTGTTATTACAATTCTGAGAACTTGAGGTTAAGTGCGCCACTTCGTTACTGATATCCATAATGTATAACTTGTTGCTCAAAGTTGCAGAGCATATAACCTCATTTTTAGTATTTTGAATTACACATCCCTTGTTATTAAAAGTGACCTTATGTCCCTTTTCCACAATAGTGCTAACTGAAAGTAGATTGGCAGCTAGCCCTGGAACATACAAAACATTATTAATTTGTATCACTTTAACTTGACTTATATGTAGGTCAACACAACCAACTCCCTTCACAGCTAATGGCTTTCTGTTAGCTACAGTAACATTCTTTATGGTTGGTTCGGTGACATTGTACATCCAATCTTTTCTACTTGTCATGTGTATGGATGCACCTGAGTCTAAAAACCATTTATCATTACTTTTGTTTTCTTTAACAATTGTTGAAAATGCTGATACAAAACTGGAGCTCTCTTCTTTGTTAGCTGATTCTTTACAATATTTGGCAAAATGACCATTCTTATTACAATAATTGTAACATCTAGGTCCCTTTGATTTCACTTGCTGTGCATTGTTTCTAATTTTCTTAGTGTTTGAATAGAAAGCAGATGTCTTTGATGTATTTATCTCTTGTATGAGTTTAGACTTAACTGAGTCCGCACTAATTTGTATGCCAGAACTCTCTAAACCCATAATCATAGGTTTATACTCCTCAGGTAAACCAGCCAACATCAAAGTACCGAGCCACTCGTCATTAACATCAAATCCAATGTTACGCAGTTTGTGAGCAGTGTTCATTATTTTACTTACATAGTCCTCAACGCTATTGCTTGCTTCCAGTGTAGTATTTATCAGATCTTTAAGTAGACCTACTCTTCTGGTTAAACCATTATCGTCAAAAGCTCTTTGTAAATTCTCCCATACTTCTTTTGCATTTTTGCATTCCTGAACATGTACGTAATTCTTTGGGTCTAACAACAGTATCAGCTTTGATTTTGCCTTCACGTCTTTACTTGCATCTACAGGTTTATCATCGGGACGTTCAACGCAGCACCACAAGTCCTCGTGCTCCAAGTATGTCTTGATACTAAATTTCCAGGTTGCGAAGTTTTCTCTTCCAGTCAATTTCTCTAAATTGAACATATTTGATGAACCCATCTTGAAATATGTTTTTGCAACTGTAATCGTAAATTTTCTTAACGTCAAATTCAAATTGCTACGACAATTTTTTCTGATTGAAGATAAGTAATTCACTTTCTCGATATTTCTAACTGTACCACATTCGAACCACACTATCTTTGTAACCGCGCTCTGCTACCATAAAGGAATATTGGGTATTTGTGGTAAATAATAATTAAACGATTAAACGAGTTTTATTTAATGATTAGAGAAAAAACTTGGTCACTGTTATTTTTTCACCATAGCAACTAACTATACTACAACGCGCACACTTTATAAATTAATTTGATTGCGTTCCATTTTTCTAACAGTACCTTATAATCGGGTATTATGTTGTAAAAATTGTGTTGAGTAAGAGATACTAGTCTTAAGAGAAATTTAAAAGCTCCTTACGAAGGCCTAGAAGTCCCACGTGTAGTTATTTTTTTTAAATTCCGGTTTTAAAGTCGGAAATTAATAAATTCCGACAAAATTTAACTAAATTCCGACTTTAAACTCGAAAATTAACAATTTCCTTGTATACAGGGTGGGCCAAAGAAAAGGTAACAGATGGGTTTCTGGCAAGAAATTTTTTTCTTTTGGGAAATGCAAAAACACATCAATTTTTATATCAAGGGGGACAACTTTTGTAATGATTTTCAACCTGAAATGATTTCATCCCTTAGAGCTGTGTGAACAACCCCTAAAATTTAAATAGGGATGATAGGGCAAGTGATACGTCATTTAAAAGTTCTTTCTTTGCTGAATTCAGTGCACTAGTTTTTTTTAGTTTTTTTGATTTTTAACAAAAAATATTGAAGTTGCAAAAATGGAAAGTGAGGAAAGAGTTTGAGACATTTAAAAACTAAAAAATGCGCGGACAGGTCAATTGTTTGTTTTTCAGAGAATTAGGCACGTTTACTACCATTTAACAACATTGTTCTACCCCTTAGGTACAGGTTAAACAACCTTTAAATTATTAAATACAAACAAGTGTTAATTTTTTCTTGTGCAAATTAATAAAACCCTTTTACTCAAATTCAATCTTAGTTTAATAAATGTTCGAAGTGCTTACCTTCAGCTCCATGCAATAATACAGGTTTTGATTAAATCGTTCCCGTACATTTTGCAACATTTCAGGAGTAATTAGACGGCATTCATGTAACTGCTCCAAAGATTCCGGCGCAGTGGAATAAACTTTACTCTTTACATGACCCTATAAAAAAATCTAATGGGGGTAAGATCAGGAGATCGCGGTGATACTGTACTCCTGAAATGCTGCAAAATGTACGGGAACGATTTAATCAAAATCGTATTATTGCATGGAAGCTGAGGATAGGCACTTAGAACATTTATTAAACTAAGTTTGAAACTCTATAAACTGGTTTTATTAATTAGCACAAGAAAAAATTAATCCCTGTTTTTATTTAAAAATGTAAGGGATGTTTACCCTGTACCTAAGGGGTGAAACAAATGTTGTCAAATGGTAGTAAAAGTGCCTAGCTTCTCTAAATAAAAACAATTGACCTGTCCCCCGCTTTTTTTAGTTTGTAAATGCCTCTATTTTTGCAACTTCAATTTTTTTGTTCAAAATAAAAAAAACTAATGCACTGAATTCAGAAAAGAAAGACCTTTTAAATGACGTATCACTTGCCCATCATCCCTATTTAAATTTTAGGGGTTGCTCTCACAGAGCTAAGGGATGAAATCATTTCAGGTTGAAAATCATGACAAAAGTTGTCCCCCTTGATATAAAAATTTAGGTGATTTTGAATTTCTCAAAAAAATTTGTTTCTAGCCAGAGTCCCGTCTGTTACCTTTTCGTTGGCCCAACCTGTATGTAATATGATATTACATACAAGGGAATAGTTAATTTCCGACTTTGAAGTCGGAATTTAAAAAAAATAACTACATGTGGCCCTTCTACGCCTTCGTAGCTCTTGATACACTTGTGTCTTAATTTTAAACATCTTAAGCAAAGAGTGGAGTGGAGTAGGTAGATAACTAAAGAATTGTAAGCTGTGGCAGAAAAAATTAAGTATAGGAACCCGAATATTACAACTAATTAATGATTCTAACGGAAATCATTTTCTTTGTATACCAAGTAACCCTTGTGATAGTAACTTTTAGAGGGTCAATAATTAATTACATACCTGCTTTACCTTTTCTACGTATTTTCATTTCATATGAGAAATATTTTATTATATTAAAGGTGATTTATATGCTATTATGTACAAACTACGGATTACGTTATTAATCTCATTTCCAATTTGGAAATGTTTTATATTTCCAACCGTGTTTTGACACATTTTAACTTGAGGGTATTTTGTTTCATTAAAAGCGCATCAAAGGTATTCTACATGATAAGCGAAAGTATTAGGTATAAATAATGTCGTATAATTCGACAATTTTTAACGAAAAATACTGGAACATACTCTTACCGCATCCGTTCCCACGAAGAGGAAGGGTAGAAAACGCGGTCAAATATTGACCGTTTTTCACATACCTATAAATTTAACTTGCTGTATCTGTGGTTATTTTTCTCTCCCGATGTTTTTTTTTTCATTTTATTGCTCGTTTGAAAATTTCCATCACAAAAAAGCATGAGTTGTTTTCAAAGTTAAGACTTTTTAAAGGGTGTCCTCTAGAACTTCAATTAAAAAATATCTACATGCCATGTCAGCGTTTTATACGTGATACTTTGAGTGCATTTAGACACAGGAAAGTTACTGTGTAATTTGGTAATTTGCACGGTCGTTAAGTTCAAAGTTCAGGGTTTAATTTAATAACTTTTCAAATGGGCTATTACTTTAACCATATTGCCATTTATCGTTTTTATTTCTGATGGAAAATAAATGGCCGTTTTCAACTTGAAGCTTACTTTAAACAGTATTTGTAACGTTCTACATCTTTCAGTGTCAAATCTTCAGGTTATACCTTCATACATATATTTCACTGCTTTTATAATGTCGATATTTACCTATATTAGTTTCTTCTGTAGCTTTCCAAAATATTAAAAAAGGAACACTATCATACTGTGATGGAGTTAAGTAGGTTAAGGATAATGATAATATAGGTCATATGAAAGCGTCGAAAATTATTATATTGCTAAAAAATCAGCCACTGTGTTATCCAGTCCATTGAAAAATATAAAACAAGAAAATCAAACAATCTGTTGAGAAATTTCGTGAAAAGTACAACAATAATAGATACTATTGTAACAGAATATGAAGAAATAGCGAATTGCGAACTGTTGTTAAAGTTGGGAAAAGCGAAAAATTGAAAGAGCAAATGACCAATCGGTGTTTAATATACATTAATATAATCCGTATTTCGAAAGTTGCATTTTTTATTAATATTGTTGGCTAAAAATCGTCTACAGCTTTGGAAAGCTCTATAATAAAGATATTAGTTATCCTATCAAAGTCGTTGCATACACGTACGTTTAACAACAAAGAATTACTATTCGAGATCAATAATTATTATAACGCTAGATTAAAACGGCTAACCTTATGTATCCATCATTAATGGGAGAACTAAGATTTAATTGTGATAGATGTGTTTATAACTTGCCATGATATCGTGTTGAATCACCTTAATTAATTGTAAGATTTTCAAGTAGAATCAATAGATGACATAAGAGCTTGTTATATAGTTTTGTAAAACGTGAGCATTGGCAAATTATTTCTACGCACGTACGTACACATGCATAGTCGGAGAAAAGGTCACAAGGAAATCGAATAAATAATAATAGAAATTGATAGAAGCTGCTGAAATGCGTAAAAAATGATGCAATTGTTTCCTTTTCATATGAGTTCCCCAATAAAAATTTGAGAACTGCGACACTTCAGTCAAATATCTCATACAACACATACCAATTGGAAAGCGTGAATGGAAATCAATTTTCAATAATAACAACGTACCGAACAACTGCCTGTGGGGATTATAATGGATCACAAAAGATATTGAGCGTTTGTTTTCTTGTTCAATAAGCAAAATTGTTTTCGAAATAATTCTCTTAGAATTCAATTTGGTATGATTTATCGTGTAGGCAGGCACTATTGCGATTTTAATTAAGTAGTGTTTGGTTTAAATCAATCGCAGAAATTTGATTTGTTGCACAATACTTTGTTTATCGGATTCGATCTGTTTATATTATAAATGCTTTGACGATTATCGGTAATGGAGTGATTTAGTCTGTGTAGCTGCGAATAACAGCCCATCCCCTGAGATATTTCACCGCGGAGCTTGGAAATCGGAAGTTTTTCACAATTGGGTTAGTTCATAAAAATAAATTTCAAAATAAACATAAGATTCTGCTTTTGAATCGTGTTTGTAAACTATTGCAGTTCAAAAAAGTTAAATAAAACGTACCATTTCCGAGAAAAAAAGAATTGAAGTGTTCAAACATGAGCGTTCGCGCTAAATCAGTTTTAAACAGATAGTGACGTCACGTACTGGGAAACGCCCACTGTCAGTCGGCTATCGTTGCGTTTTTGAAACTGATTCTTACGATGGTGGATGCAGGTTATTTGAAAGCTATGTCGGATAATCTTCCTCGAGTAGATGTTTTTATGTTGGCCGAGTTCTTAAAGAAGGATGATCGATTTAATGCTGCAGAAATTCGTGGAGCAAAAGCTTGAATAAAACCTAACAATGTGAAATTCGTTTGCTTGACAGACTCTTACTACGAAGATATTTTGCATATTGCATTACTTTACTCGTTTACCACGTCTCATGTATATTTATTTTTGTCAATTACTTAAACATTTAGGTTTGCTTAGTAAGTAACTACATCTTAGATCAAAGTGATCCTCGCAGCAGTAGAAATCCGAAGAAGTTATTTTAGAATAATCTCTTCTAGCTACTTTGAACCACATTTTTCGAATTTTTACGTCTCGAGGCATTGTCAAAAATGTCTTTTCAGGTGTTGTAAAAGTCGTATTAGTGCACATAGGCACAAAACACCACTTGTAACACCTTTTCGACGGCTCCATGATCGCCAAACAATCATTCGTAAATACCAGTTTAGCTGAAACACCAGTATATGACGTCATGCCGTAGTCGGCACCTGTCGCTGAGTTGTCGTGCAGTTTCGACGCTTCGCGATTTAAAATTTGAAAAAAAGCTGTTTAAATTATTCTAACGCCGCTTATTTTTGCAATATCGAAGACATCTGACATCTTTGCATTTATTAAGCGTATAAAAAAATTATGTGAATTAACCCAATTGCCGTTTACAGTATTTTATGAGGTTTGTTAAATTTCATTTCTGTAATAATTGTGGGGTTTTATTTTAGGACTCACATTCATACATCGTTCTTTGTCCTTTTCTAACATATGTATGTGTATTACCTATTCTCACTTCATAACATACAGTGAGGACCAAAAGTTTGGAATAATGGATTTTTTTCGTTTCCTGTCAGAAATATCAAAAAAACTATTGGACACGTCAAATTGATTTTGGTCATGGAAAACATTTTGCGATAATTTTCAATTTTCCAACTCCCACCACTTCTGTGCAGTAACGTCATCAATTATTTTTTTAATGAGAACATCCCACTTTCTTAACGGCTTTCAATAGATTAGGTATAAAACGACGATTTCAGCAAATATACACATTCTACCTTTTAAGTGCAGATTTCAAGAGATATTAATTTTTTAAAATAGAAAAACGAGAAAAACATCAAATAGTGTTGTCAACAAATAAACAAATTTTATTTCTAAAAATAATGTTAAATGGTTTTTTTTTCTTTTAGTAGCAATAATTATCCTAAACAATAATTAGAGTAAATTTTCGAATTGAAACGCATTTTCTTCTTGACAGTACGCCAATCGCGCTTGAAACTCTGTGCAAACATTTTGCAAAGTTTCTGGTTGTATTGCAGTCATTTCCTGTCTTATTCTTTCTTTCAAGTCTTCGATATTATTCGGTCGATTGAAGTAAACTTTACATTTAATATATCCCCATAAAAAGAAATCCCGTAGAGTCAGATCTGGAGACCGAGTCGGCCATTCAATAAACGTTCTTTTTTGATGTTTTTCTATTTTAAAAAATTAATATCTCTTCAAATCAGCACTTAAAAGGTGTAAAGTGTATATTTGCTGAAATCGTCGTTTTATAATCTATTGAAATCCGTCAAGAAAGTGGGGTGTTCCCATTAAAAAAAATAATTGATGACGTCACGGCACAGAAGGGGTGGGAGTTCGAAAATTGAAAATTATCCCAAAAGGTTTTCCATGACCAAAATCAA
The DNA here is from genome assembly GCA_036250285.1 of Pyrocoelia pectoralis. Lineage (NCBI taxonomy): Eukaryota > Metazoa > Arthropoda > Insecta > Coleoptera > Lampyridae > Pyrocoelia > Pyrocoelia pectoralis. Next base: position 39,042,334 of record CM070079.1, on the reverse strand, counting down.
TTTGACGTGTCCAATAGTTTTTTGATATTTCTGACAGGAAAGGAAAAAAATCCATTATTCCAAACTTTTGGTCCTCACTGTATTTCACAAATGAAGCTTTATTATTACTATTATTGTGGCTGGGGGTGGTCCCAATAGGTTCCCGCACTGTGACCTTTTAGTCTATTGTGCTCCCCGGTGTTGTCTACCCTTCAAGAATAGCTGTATCTTTCACAAAGTCCAGCATTTTAGTAGGGCGAATCTTCGTTACTTCCTCTTGTGTAATCTTACCATTTCCAAGTAGATGTTCCCTTGTCTTTATGAATGCCTCGCATTGGCAAATGACGTGATAGGGCGTTTCATCTGCCTCACCACGACCCCTGCATGTCGGGCTATCAGTCAGTCCCATGTTGTGCAGATGATTGTTCAGGCAACGGTGGCCCGTGACCATTTCTGTCGCAAGTGTTATCTTCGTCCTGCTTAACTTTAAGATGGACGTAACTAGGTCCCCGTTTGGGGTTTCCAGGAAGATCTTGGAATGACTCTGTCCTGGGATTTTCGACCAATGTCTGCCATGCTCTCTTGTGAATGTTGCTTTAAGTTCACAACGGTACCTACTGTTTAGGTACTTAGCATGTTGTTGCATTGTAAAATAATTGAGTAAGCAGTATTTTCTACCCTTTATTAATTAAATATAATTTAAAGAAATGATATTCAAAAGTTATATGTACTTGCAAATAAAAATAATTTTTAATGGTATTTTATTTCCATAGCATATGATAATAATTAGTTCTTCTTTCAATAAAACTTGGCAATAATAAAAACACTCATTTTTTAGTGGAATTACGTGTTTTTATTAGAATTAATTATGGAGTTTAACAAAGTAAGTTGTGAAGAAATGAATTTCCTAAATTGGTGTTAATTTTTAAATGCTCGTGTGCTTTAAAACGGGATGGCACGATTGGGAGCTGCCATTTTGGCGCTCATCTTTGGTGGCAGTCTTTTCGGCGTGAGTCTTCCGGCCATGAGGAGTATTGGCTCGAAGACAATTTATTGAAAGCCCTTTTGGCACATGATGTCTATTAAGTAACTATCCTAAACCTAAATTAAAGAGATTTTTATTTTTCCGTTGTGGATTATTATGCTAATTATACGCACGTTCGCCAAAACGGTTAGCCTCCTAAATCCTTCCACGCCAAAATGGCTACGCCCAAACGTCATAAACCGAGTTTACAACACCTACATAACATGATTTTCTGTAAAAGAAGCAAAATACAGGACGTTAAAATTGTCTAAAAAATAAAGTTTTTATTTATTTATTTCCGAACTGTGGATTTTACTATGGATTAGAACTGTATACCATTCATTTTCATATTTTGTCGACAGTGACGCGAACGCATTTATAGTGCTTCTACCGTTGGTTGAAATGCAAAAGGAGTTTGATAATGGTGACTTGTTCTGATGGTTTTACTGTGGATTCCGTAAATTGTGTTCGTTTCCATATATGTAGTTATATGTGGTTGGCTATAAAATCGACAACAGAAAGTAAGAAAAGGTGTGCAGACATCGTTATAAAAAATTCTTGCTCATACAGACCATTATAGGTTTTTTATATTTAGAGAAATAGTCTACTTATGTTATTGTGAATAACACTGGTTCGCTTCTAAAACGTATCTCACAATTTTAAAAGTACCAAAGCTTCGAACATATAACAAAAGGAAGGAACATGTATATGGCAAAATGAGTAACATTAATGGTTTACCAATATGGCTACCTACTGTGACGTATTCCGTCGAGTCATTGGTGTACTGTTAAGCAGGGTCGTAAATCCAACATTTGTATGTTTACGCGCCTGCTGTAAACAAAATAAAATGCATAAATTTTTTTTTTAATTTTATTGCCCTTTAAACATAATTAATTTGGTATGCATATTTCTCATTTTTTGCACATTCTCTATGTTCTTAACCGTATAATGAATTCTACGCTACTGGTAATTTTTAATTTTAAATCGACAAACTGCACGCTACACCCGTTTGACCAATCACAAATGGTTTACTGTTACGTCACTGTGACGTAAAGCCTGCGTAACTTCCGTTACATTGTACCATCTACTAAACTATAGGGATATTCCTTCCTTTTGTTATATATTCGAAGTACCAAAGCTTACAGTAGGCACAGGTTGCTGTGTGAATTACTTTCCTCCACCATTTTATCCGACGTACGTAAAAGCAAATTTAAATAAACTAAAACTTCATTCGTAAACTATAAACTATAATTGATACACATAAAGAGTTCAAACCAAATAAAATGAAAATGAAAACTGCACCACATTACCTTGCGGCTTGATGAAAATAAAGAATCTTAACAGTTAACGTACAAGGACCGAAAGGGTCGCTGCGCTCGTAAAGGAGGTCGAAAAATAGCTAGTATATCGCAAATAAAGGTACTTATGCATAAGAGCCTTTTCACAAAATGTACGAATGATTAAAATGGTTTTTCTATGCGTCAGTCGATATATGTATGTACTATTTTACATTTTCTGTTATTCATATATGTATAATGCGCTACTGTATGTGTACTTATAGGGTAGACAACTACAGCTCTTAGCATTTAGTTATTGTTAATGAATTAATGGCGATGGATTCGTCTTTTTAACGTAAAATATTTTAAGCCAAATTTTAATAAAAGTTGTTAGAGGGTGAAAGTTTTTATAGCGTAGGATCACCATCTGTCCATATAGTCGTATTATTCTTTCATTAAGCAGGCTACACATTATCTGTACGATACTCAAAGAGGCAACAGAATAACGAAAGACAAATACTCGTTCTTCTTGTTTGCATTACGAGTAACCCCTTCATGATTTTTTCATTTTTATTCTAACAGCGAATTTTCTAAAAGAGCGTTTTGTACGAAAATTAAACGACGCGACGTCTTATATTTAAAAAAATCAGAATTTAAATATTAGACTAAAGGGGATCTTAAATAAAACAATGTAAGCATAAGAATATTTCAGTATTTAAATGAGACATTGTATAAAAAAACTGAAAAAGCGACAATGTGTTTGAGTAAAGCAAATAAAAAGTCACAATAAAATTGAATTCATTATAACCTTAACGAGACTACAACAACTCTGTATTTACAAGTTCTCGTTCTCTCCCATTTCTTTACAAGCATTACTCATTTGCCATTTTTTGCTATTTGTTAAGCGATATAGACTCCGTTTTCGTTTTCCACGTACTACTTTATGAAATTGTCGCTTAGGCATTATAAGCTCAATGAAATTTTATCCAATACTATAATTGATTTTATTACGGAATGTATTTTTTAACCAGTATGTCACGCCCGTAGGCACTAGTTTCCTCCAGGTGGTAGGAAGTGAGGGCTCCAAACGTTGAATGTAGAATGGTGATGGCAAGGAGTAACCCCTGGAAAATTCCGACCAATTCCGATGAACTTCAGTTTGTGCATAAGACGCCGAGTTTTGATCACTGAAGGATAATTTGTTTCAGACCGTTACCCATGTAGTTCATGAGAGAAACGAACCTGCAATAGGTGCGATTTCCAGTGATGGGGAAGCATTAAGTTTTAATGGATCGGTTAACTACGAGTATTTTTAAAAGTGTCGTTAGGACTTGGTAACGAAGAGTCTCAGGATTAGTCTCTTAAACACGTCAGCTTTGAGGGTCAAGATATCGGTTAAGGGTGGGGTTACCATGAAGGGATTAGAGACACTTCCCACTGCAAAAAGATCGTTACTTTCCACTAACAAGCTTATGGCAGTTGCTGACGAAAAATACCGTAGCAATTTATGGTTGTTGTTGTTGTATATGTTGTTGTTCGGTCCTCTTAGGACATTCATTTTGTGTAACTTGACCGGCCAAGTTTTTCGTGCAATACGGTGTAAGAAGGCATATTTGTCACCATTGCATGGTCTTCGACTTAGTTAAAATACCAATGTGCCTATCAACCAGGCAGATCCTGTGAACTCGCCATCCACAGAGTAGTGGACATAGCCGAAAGGGCGATCTCCTGTAAGGAGGTAGCTCTAGGAGCGTTTGTAGACATAGAGGAGGCGTTCGATAACACCTCTCTAGAATCAATTAAAACTGCTATGGAAAGCAAGGGAGTACAACCTACCGTGCGGAGGTGGATACATACCATGCTAAAACATAGGAACGTTACGGCCTCGCTTAATAACGACTCTGTAGTGGTCAGGGCCGCACGAGGATGTCCCCAGGGGGGAGTTCTCTCTCCTCTACTGTGGTGCCTGGTAGTGGACGGACTGCTGAGGCGACTAAGCGAGGCAGGTTACACCACGGTTGGCTATGCCGATGACATAGCAATTGTGGTACGTGGCAGATTTGAAGAGACCGTATCGGTCGTGATGCAGGGAGCTTTAAATCTAGTGGAAGCATGGTGCGGAGAAAAGAGTCTGTCGGTTAATCCAACAAAAACGAACCTCATTCTCTTCTCACGAAGAAAAGGGCCGACAAAGCTAAAAGACATAGCAATGTATGGCACCAAGGTGAAGGTTGTGGGAGAAGGCAAATACTTGGGAATAACGCTAGACCAAGGGCTAACCTTCAAACCGCACCTAGAGAAGACAGCGAGCAAAGCCACAAAGTCCTTGTGGGCTTGCAGGCGAGCGTTCGGAAGCAAGTGGGGCTTATCTCCAATGATGACCCACTGGATATACACCAGAAGGATCAGACCGATCATTACGTATGGTTCACTGGTGTGGTGGCATAAAACCTCCACCCAGACGAACATACAGAAATTTAGCAAGGTGCAGCGTAGGGCTTGCCTTGGAATCACGGGGGCAATGATAACCACCCCTACGGCAGCTATGGAGGCCCTCTTGAACTTACCGCCACTAAACCTAGCAATTAGGGCAGAGGCGCTCAGAGGGGCATACCGGCTGAGAGTTAACGGTGAGGAGGGATCGTCAAGGGCGGGGCACTCGCTCATCTTTGACGAAATCTCGAAAGACAAAACCCTTAGTATGAACACTGAGAGGATACCCAAAACAGTTTGTCCTATCAAACATCATGAAGTAGTGGTTCGGGACTCACAATAAGGGAGCAAGAACAGGTAAATTCAGAAAAACTCGAAGCCTCCCTTTATATTATTTATATATTTATATACTATTAATATAAAGGGAGGCTTCGAGTTTTTCTGAATTTACCTTGTCCTATCAAACTGTTTAAAACAACAATCCCCACTCGGCAAGACTGGGAGAGCAATTCTAGTAAAGCGAAGCTGAATGGAATCGTGTATTACACAGACGGCTCAAAAACCACAAAGGGCACCGGCTCTGGAGTATACGGGAGCAATGGACGGGGCTGCAGAATTTCTGTAGGCCTAGGACAACAAGCGACCGTATTCCAAGCCGAGGTATATGCAATCCTGACGGCGGCTGCTCAACTATTAAAAGAGAACCTTATCAAAAGGAAAATCTATATAGTGACAGACAGCAAAGCAGCGATTGCAGCAATCGACTCATATGTGGTAAATTCAGGACTAGTCCTTGAATGCACACAAATGCTAAACGCACTAGGTAAGTGCAACTCAGTCACACTAGTGTGGGCACCTGGGCATGCGGGAATCGCAGGTAACCAGGTTGCAGACGAGCTTGCGAGAATGGCAAGCGCAAAACCATTCATAGGACCCGAACCGGCTTGTGGGATTACTTATAACACAGTCAAAAAGGAGATTCAAGCAATACTCACGAAAGAGCATTGCAGACATTGGTCGAAAATTCCAGGACAGAGTCATTCCGAGATCTTCCTGGAAACCCCAAACGGGGACCTAGCTACGTCCATCTTAAAGTTAAGCAGGACGAAGATAAAACTTGCGACGGAAATGGTCACAGGCCACTGTCGCATGAACAAACACCTGCACAACATGGGACTGACTGAAAGCCCGACATGCAGGGGTTGTGGTGAGGCAGATGAAACGCCCTTTCACGTCATCTGCCAATGTGAGGCATTCATAAAGGCAAGGGAACTCCTACTTGGAAATGAAAAAATTACACAAGAGGAAGTAACGAAGATTCGCCCTACTAAAATCCTGGACTTTGCCAAAGATACAGGTATTCTTGAAGGGTAGATAACACTGGGGAGCACAATAGACCAATAGGTCGCAGTGCGGAGACCTATTGGGACCACCCCCAGAACCAATAATAATAATAATATAGTTAAAAGATCGTATGAATAAACAACCTTCACTTATCATGCCTCGGGACCACCTGGCAACGTGATCGAATTGCATTTTTATGGAAAACAACGCGTACGGAATTTTTTTGGCCCCTAGTCCTATGCGTCATTACCAACCCTAAAAATAGTTAAGATTAAAGCATACAATACGTAGGACTCATGTTCATCGAGGTTTCTTGCCCAAATACCTGCGAGATTGCGAAATTAATCTATCAACGTTTATGGCCGATGAAGCTATTCTTGATTTGATTTCGTAACGTGCCAATTTTTCGTTATTGTAAGATACTGTATGTTAATTTCAATGTATCCTACTTCGAATTAAAGTTGGCGTAACACCTCGTAAACTTCTAAATAAAATAAACCAAGCCGTAAATGCAAATACATCTAACCGAAAATACCTACATTGAACTATTAATAAAATTAAATCTGAAGCGAAAAAATAAAATTAAGCGTGAAAACGCTCCACTCCCATTCATGATTAAGAGGGTGAAATTGGACCCACGATATTTTTGTGGAAAGGAATCGATTTCATTAAAATTGGAGATGAAGCTGGGGGGTAGTATGCCTATTCATATAGAGGAAACGTAATTCTTATCCGAATTTTAGCATATTATGGGTTTGATGCAATATATTTATATCAGTGGTAGATATTTATGACAAAGGTTCTTACGCTCCAACTCCCTACATTGTGGTTACAGTCGTGTAAGTTCCTTGAAGAGATTTGTAGAGATTTTTAATAAAAGAAGGACGTGAAATATTTGCATGTTAAAGGGCTGAAATATGAAACTAATAAACCATTTTTATCCACTCCCTCGCAAATTGCTGCCAAATGCGAGCGGCATTTACTAACATCCTTGATTATTTCGTTAATAATAAATATAGAAAGATTAAAGTTAAGAAATTGTGAATAATAGGCAGTCTGTTCGGAATATAAAGTAAAGTTACATCAGCATATATGTATTGCTGTAGCAAATTAGGCAAACAAGTTTGTTGTTACCAAATTATTACGACAGGCTTTTATGTTTTTCTTACTAGTATTATGGATCACATTTATGAATATCATACAAGAGATGGTGATAAAACTGGATTTAAAACTGTCCCTTAGTATGCGACAACTGCCCCATACATGTTTTTTCTTCCCCAATAAACTTTAGGGTTTATTAAAGCTCGAGGCTTTACCAAAGTAAATAAAAGCACAGAGGGATCGTAAGATTTTCATCTTCTAAAACTTAATAATATTAATGAACGAACCACTTCTGTCGGATGAAAGGCAAATCGTAATGAAAAGATATTTAGAAAATGAATTACATCCAATTTATTATAACGACAAGAATATAAAAAGCGATTACAAAGACAGATTGTCAAAATGAAGTTTATTAAACGGAAAGCTGCTGTAATGGAAAATTAGTCTTGGGTTTACCTTAAAAGATAATTGAAATGTCAAGAGATTGAAATAGGTATTAAGGTTACATCTTGTCTCAGCAATTTCGAAGAATACAAATTCGTAATTTTTACGCACATTTGATACGGTTCAACACTTTTTAATTTAAATGTCTGTATTACAATAGCGAGGTTCTGAAGGAATTTTCAAGCAGCAGCGCCACAGTTCCTCACTATATAAACGAACTTCAAAGTTAGTGGCATTTGATTTATTATTGTGATAACGCAATGGCTTTGATTTGTTTTACAGAAATTAATTAGGTGATTACCATAGTTTTAACATAACAATATAGGTACGGTTTCATGGGAATCGTAAACAAGCGGTTATATGTATGTAATGAATCAAAAAGTAAGCATTTGCATTGGGTCATCAAAAATACACTCTCAAATACAACACATCATGAAAGTTAACTTAAGGATAATACCATTGTAATTTAAATTTTGAGGAGTATAAAAATGGGGATGTCAAGTAAACATAAAGAAGACAGAAATATGTCGTCGTAAATACCGTCGGAAACCTTCAGATATTGATTAATGAAGACACTCAGATTCAACAAGTGTCAGAATTTAAATATTTGAGCCCTATCATCCATAAAAAAGGAATATGTCGGTGAAATGGAAATCAATAAATCCAAAACGTGATAGGTTGCCTCAACTACCTTTGGCGAGAAAAAGGGTTCTCTAAAAAAATCGAAAAGAAAAGAGAAACAATGCTATAATCAGTGGAAATACGCGGATCAATGATCTGAATATGCAAAATGAAAGAATAAAGAGGTTGAAAGCTCTAGAAATGAACTATATCAGAAGACAAGCAAGAATATTTAGGCTGCGAAATAATACAACAAGTGGAAGCTCGATAAGCAATAATCGACATGGTCTAAATATGCGGATTGCGATGGTGCGGACATTTGATGAAAATTCGCTAACGTAAGGAAATGTTTAGATGGTAAGCAAAAGGAAAGAACAAACGAGGTAGGTTCATACCATCATGGATTGATGCGACACACTATCCTTTTTCTTCACTTTATTTCTAACATATTCGTTTGTTTTTCCTTCTAATCTGAACTTTCCAGTACTGAGTCTTAAGTAATGCATCTATTACCCCTACCTTACGCCCAATTGCTCAATACTTCGTTACCGTACAATAGTGAGGCTGATTTCACATTAGCTTTTATTTATTCGTTTTTTTGGTTTTTTTAGACCAAAAGCTTAAGTAACAATTTTAGCAATGTTGCGGATTAGTAAAAATTAGTAAAGTGTTGATGAGGAGACGCGTAGGCCACATATGAGTGGTTAATTTTAATAATTGATTGTTTTGGTTTTCGCATTCGTTATGTTATGGTTGTATGAGGGCTCCACCACCTCGCCTCGGTACGATTTTAGCATGGGTTTTTCCAACACCCCCCTCGAGTTGAATCATCTAAATTAACCCCTTGCAGAAGTTGTGTTTAGCCCTTGTGAAGATGTCAGCAATCATTTCATCGGTGGAGATGTGTTGAGTGGTCATTGTCCCTTCTTTGATCATATCTTGGACGAAGTGATTTTTGATATCAATACGCTTGGTAGTGTTGTCGAATACTGAATTTTCCGTCACTTTTAGTGCACCACGCTATTGTTAAAAACGGCAACATGGGGGTCGACATTCGTGTCAAGTTCTTGTAGTAATCTTCGCAAATGCATTGCAGCTATTCATTCGGAAGCGTCGTGTCGTTCAGATAAGGTTTGGTCTACTGGGATTTCGCATGAGAACTCATATTCAGTTTTACCGTCTCCCTGAACATCTTTGTACACTTTCCTGGGTCTACCTGATTTCCGATCTTTTATGAGTTTAGGTCTTCCGGATTTATGTTTCATAACCACTGTTATTCGTCGTAACCCCGGGTTGTTGTTCCTCGTTCTCCTTTCTAAGACGGTTACTCGGTGATTCCATTATCAATTCGATTTCGGTTGATTTCTGATTTTCCTCATCCTCCCATGGTTGAATACCAGCCTGAGGCGGAAGTCTGAGCCGTCCGTTTTCTTCCGTGAACTTAGCGTACCCTGAATATTTGTTTTTTTCTTAAGGTATCCATACCCGATAGCCCTTTGATTGTTCTGAGTAACCTATAGGATCGAGTTTCGCCTTTCCAGGTTTCCTGTCTAGGAATAGGATCTTTTATCCGAATACTCTAAAATGCTCGTCGCGTGGTTTTCCTGCAATCCAAAGCTCGAAAGTGGTCTTACCACTTACACTACTTGATGGGCATGGGCAGCGATTATGTATGTAATTTGCCATGTTTTCTGCTTAGGTCCAAAAGGATGGTGGTAAGAATGCATCGGGTCACGTCCATCAAGGTTTGATTCTTTCATTCGCAAATACCGTTCTGCTGAGGATTGTGCGTAACTGTCAGCCTTCTACCGATCCCCTTTTTCCGAGTAGATTATCAAATTCTTTTTAGCGTACCGCTGTCCGATTGGACACATTTAATTTTCATGCCAGGCTGGTTTCCCATGAGTGCATAAACTTCACTCGCTTTCTCGCTCCGAATCGTATAAATCTAATTTCGCACCATACCGCACTACCATTTATGAATTCGACGAAGCATTGTTTGAAAGATCTACCGCATTGTTTGAAAGATCTTTTCAATATAACGTAAGTACAATATATAATCAATTATCGCCGGAACTTAAAAATCTACCCCATAAACTGTTTCGAACACATTACTTTAAAAGTCTTTTTCAAAATCAGTGAACTGTATGTATATGGGGGCCGTCAACTCTTCTTACTCCTATACTTATTACTAATCACTCAATCTCAGGTCGATTGCAGAGTTATCACGCGTGTTCTTAATGTATTATTAATTTCTCTTTATTCTTTATTTATTATGTGTATTAATGTATTAATTAGTATTTATGATTCAAGGCCCAGTTGAAAAGCAGTTTTGTACTGAACTGGACCTTGGGGTTTCAGAACTTTGTGTGGGTTTATCAAATTAATTAATGTAGGTAATTGGTACTGAAATAAATTTACTTTATTATTATTTACGATTTCGGTCCGATTCAGTGCGCGTTAGTCCACATACGTTGAGTGCACTATGTCCAGAATCTTTGTATTTCGATCACTACTTTTAGAGAATGGAGTGAGTGACATTTTTCCTTTGGCACATACTTTCCAGGAAAGATCGTTTCTGTCATATCCGTATGTGGAAAGACTTATTCCGCTTTTTCCAAAACTGCTCTATCATCCCTTACGAAATAGTATCTCCGTCTAGCGTATATAACTATAGTTACAAACACTATACCGTGAGGGTGAGTACTCCATTTGGTTACATTTCCTTATAAAAAGTATTCGAAGAAAAAATGTGTCACCCTGTCTTGATTCATCATTCCGTTATGATGCAACGGCTAATAGTTTTCCATCTCATGGTCCCTTTGAAAGATAATGCCAAGGCATTGGAGTCTTTATAGGAAACCACTTTCTTTCAAAAATAATGCGGTGATAAAAAGGTTCATGGTTTCATGAGTTTTTCTATCTCGAGTGGCCCCCCTGAACGCGATTTCAGTTTTGAATACTGTATAATAAATACTCTTGATCAGCTTAATTCCTTATCAAAGAGAGTTTCTTTTATCCCGTTGGTTCATTTTATATTGCAATAAGGAATGCAAAGAGTATCACAATTTTAATCACGATAAACGAATTTAGCGATTTGAATACTATCAACAAGAACAGATTGGAAAGACTATGTGGTTCAATAAAAGAAAGTTGAAAGCTAATTTGTCCCCCATCTACAGGGTGTTACAAAAAGGTGTAGTGGGCTATGCATACCCGGATGCTACATATGAAAATAAGTGTAAAATGTCCAGTACCTAACATTTTTATGATTTCGGCTTAGTGTAGCTGTAATCAGCCATTTTGTATTTTCTTGGAAATAATTATTATTTCAACAACCCTTCTAGATATTTTTATGAAATTTGGCATATGTCTTCCCTTCTGAGAAGTCTAAAATTTCCAAAAAAAATTTTTCCAAAATTATCAATTGTCAAAATGGCGGACATTCAACATTTTACAGCAAAATTCCATGAAAACTACTAAATAAAATGAAGTATTAACAATATAAAGGTACTTGCACAATTTAATTTTATTTAGTAGTTTTCATGGAATTTTGCTTTAAAATGTTTGAATGTCCGCCATTTTGCAACCTGATAATTTTGAAAAAAAAATTTGGAAATTGTAGACTACTGAGAAATAAAGACATATGCCAAGTTTCATAAAAATATGTTGAAGGGTTTTTGAAATAATATTTATTTTCAAGAAAATTCAAAATGGCTGATTACGGCTGCACTAAGCCGAAATCATATAAATGTTACTGAACATTTTAGACTTATTTTCATATGTAAAATCCGGATATGCATAGTGCGCTACACCTTTTTGTAACACCCTGTATAGTCCATGATTTACAATCTACAATGATTATTGTTTTTCTTTTAATTCTTTTAATCCTAAACGAGTTAGTCGCAACTGGCGAAGAATTTTTGAATTCCTCTTGCTATTAATGCACTACTGAAGTACACATTATTATAACCTAATGACTACAAATAGTCCTGTGAAACCATTCGCTAGGAGAATTCCATACACGAATTATTTATTGCGGAGGCGTAGATAAATCCCAAAGCACATAAGGCAATTTATAGAAGTGTTGTTCTTAAATTATAAAGAAAAATAATTATTCTTGGGTTTTAATCGCGTGTACAAAAATTTACAATTTCATTTCTCTTAAATGACTGATTTTCGTGGTGACGCGTTAATCTAATAGGGCGTCTTATTGCGAATTGTGGAAGATGAACACGACAATAATTTGAGGCGTCTAAATTTCTTAATAACGTATTTGCGCTAATTAGAAAACGTGTTCAGCCAAGAAGGCAGTAAAACCTGTTTTCACTCGTAAGGTGGTGGTCTGGTGGCTAAATTTTAATTCCTACTAACAGTTTTAACCTCAATCAATAAGTTAAAACCACTTGACACGTTTTAAAATTCTTGAAACCACACAGATTTTACCAAGCATAGTTAAATTGTAATTAGATACCACAGGTTCAGAGACAATCTATTTTCGGAGTTTTAATGTTATATAGGTTTTAATTAATATCTGCTTTAAACTTTTAATGAAATTTACCCACATTAATTTAAATTAATACTTAGCTGACGGATATTAATAAGTTTATGCACAATATTAAATTACGTACAGTTTTGTTAAGGTTCGTTTTTGGAGAAAATTACAAAGTGATCGAATTGCTCACTTTAATAAGCTATACCTACCTTTGATTTTCCACTTTCGAAAATGAAACTTCATTTTGTTATTACATTCAACGTAGCCAATTTCCTGTGAAAGATTAAAGAAGTGTACCTACCTGTTGAAATAAGTTCAAGTGCGACGAAATAAATACGACATAAGCTGGATAAGGTCAGAAAATCTGTGAAACAGTAGAAGATTACATGACTGTATTTTAACATAATATAAATGACTCATAAGTTTGGTAAAAGAATTACAACTAAAGACTATGTGATAATTAGGAAGAACGAGATATCTTTCATTTCTTAGAGGTGAAGGCTATACTCAAACATTATTTGCTCAAAATAAAAAAAAACTATTTTACTTCTAATATTATAACGTGAAGTAACAGCACTTCATCGAATGTAGCTACGGAATTGAACAGCTAACTAGCGTATTTATATATCAGTTATGTCATTTAAAGTGGTCCAAACATATGATAATCGCAAGAACAGTGGATAAGAGGCGGTTATTAAGACAAATCTGCAAGTATCTGTTGACTCAAATGAGCAGAGTGTGTTTAGATGATGCTCACGCTTCTGATAGATTGCTTCTGTCTTCTTTATCAAAATTCTGGTTTAACACTCTCTGAGATACGTTGGTAATATAAACGGTGATTCTTTCCCTTAAACTTCCAAAAAAAATACACGGTAGCCATAATTTTGTTTGCTGAATGGCAGATTTTAGCCTTTGAGGCTTAGACTTCACCTCTTTGATTGAGAAACAAAATGGGTACTGGAATTTTGATTATAATGCGTTCAGTTGCTTGCATGTGATCTGTTTTTTCGAATGTAGTAAGAAATAGGTAGGTAGGTACAACATACAAATCACAAGCCTTCTACTTAGTCGACTACATAATTTATAATAGTTGTTTTTTTTATTTTATCAACTGTTTCAACATCTAAGTCTTTGAACGCTCCTCGTAATGTGGAGCAACGCTAAACGGATTTTAGAAATACAGAACCAAGTTTCCTCGAAGCGCTGTGCAGATTAACAGTTTCTGAAAATGGGGAGTAAGGATAGAAAGAATTAGTGATGATCCCTTAACGGAACCAAAGTAAATTAAGAGTTCAAACTGATCAATTGTTGATAACGATAACAGTATTAGGTTTCGTATGGTAGGTACCTAAGTAGCAAAAACTTGCAAATGTTGCGCAAGGAATTATCATTGTTATCAACCCTTACTAATTTCTTCAATTTTCACAAACAAACTACATCCTTGCCGGGCACTTCATAGTTTAATCTTATAATCATTCTACATACTTCTTTTGTAGGGTTTGAGGGGATTGGTGATGAAAGGGCATGTAATGTCCAGGGATACATTTAGACGTAAAAACCCTCAGCTCTACCGGTTGTATAGCGACCCCAAATGGGAATCTAGACCAAAAACGTTACCCTCGTGACTGTGCTGTCAGAAGCTACCCGTAATTGTGGGTGAACGGAGTTTGGTAGTTGAATATTCCTTGGGGGTGGAGAATTTCACTTAAGAAGGGAAGACGAAGCTGATCTATAGCGACCAATTAGCTGTGATCCAGAGTCGGTTTCACTTACAGTACTAAGTTTAAGAAATCTTACAACTCCTGACACCTATTATAACAAAATTAGATGGATCTTGATATTAGACTATCGTTATGTAGAGGTATATTGGTAAGAAGGCGAGAGAAAATTTTGGAAGGATTATGAATAGAATATGGAATGGAGATGGTTTCCAGGAAAATTGGAGGGAGCCCCTTGTCGTGACATGAAGGAACCAAAAAAATATAGGAGTTAAGTGTGACAAACGTGAGTTATTAAGTGTACGCAACGATACTATGCAGGAGAGACTTTTAGGAGAAAAGTTGGAGGAAAGAAGGAATTGAAAGGGAGTGGAGGGAAACGGGAGGAGAGTATTGTTCGTAGAATTATGTTAAGAATATGAATTTTTTGTTAATAAATTAGGTTAATTTTATACAAAATAAAGGGAATACATACATACAACCTCAAGGTATTTAAAACGGATTACAAAAAAGAATCTTTTTACGATTTTGTAATATTTCCCTACGTCCGCGTCCCAAGGCAGTTAGTCAGTCAGTTTCAACAACACATGAAATTTACTTTAAAGTGAATGTTCATGCTTAATTTCTCTTTTCGTATTTCATTAATATAATGAAAGGAACGTGTACACATACAACCAGTGCCACGCAACAATGGTTAATGTAAACACTTTTAAATAATGGTATAACCTTCATTAAAATTATTTACCTTCAGAATTATTTTTTTTTTGAAGGGTTGAAGGGAAAATGCTTCTGTCAGAGTATACCTATGATTGAAAAAGTTTATTAATTCTGAGTGGAAAAGTTTGCCAAAAGTGATATTGGTTAACTGGAAGGGATCTTAAGGGACACGATCCTTTAATTGGGATTAAGAGTGTAAATGAAATCGTTACCGAAATGAGAAATAGCTATAGAGTTTTGTTGAGTATTTCGTAGAGTTAGGTGTTCCGTATAATTTGCTGATACCGGGATTAGGTTTCCTACATAGAGTTGGTTACTTCATGATAACATTTGATGTACGTGTAGGAGGAAAAGAAAATGTGTATTTGGCTCCTTCCCTTGTAGGTGGATTATTCGGTTACTACCTAATAGCAAATATAACATGTCACATTCGATTGAAGTGTGAGGAGAAATAACAAACTGTAATTTATCATTTTATTTTTGTCAAGATAAACTCTTAAATTTTATAGTAAAGTGTATTAAGATGAATAACGGTTTAGAGAAAATCGATTAGTTTACTTTATAGAACGGCGGTTTAAAATTGAACTTGAAAAGAAGTTAATCATCTTTATCCTCAAGACAAAATTGAATAGAAATTTATGACGTTTTTGCATTTTATACGAGACTGAACAATCAGTTGCTTGATACCATTGGAAAAATTAAAATTGAGGAGGTCCATAGTCACGTTTATTAACCCTTATGTGCACAGTAAGGTACCCGGGTACCTTTTGCATCTTTATGCTCGTTTTTTTATTACTTCACTTTGAGTTACATTGTCGAAACTTCTATTTAGCCTAAATCGATTCATCTTAAGTTGATTACATAATGTTACAATCCAACAAGTCAATTAAAAAATGAGTTTTGGCCTAAAGCAGGAGTTTATACCTTAAGCGCATAGTCAAGGTACCGCAGTACCTATAGGTATTATATTTTCCATAGTGGTATGCATGGATAGTTATAAATAAGATAACAAGAAGTAAAACAAGAAAAAGAGTAATATAAAACATGTATTGCTTTAGAAAAGAGTAGTTTTTTTTACATACAGGGTGACTTACTAAGTGCAATTGCAATGACAACAATTTGTTTTACGGGATACTTGTTATAGATCGGTCGTTTACAGAATTCGCAACATTTTCGAGCCTTCCTTTGAAATGAGGATGTTGTTCTACAAACAAAAAAGCTACCGACGTGTTTCGAGCGTCTAGAAGCGTCCTTTGGTGGTGGCTGTGTGGGGGACTGTGGAGAACCGCATACCCTAGGGCCTAGTATAGCCTCTATTCCATTTTGTTGCAAAATTTTTCAATAACTTATTCGTGTTTGAGCGCATTTCAATTTCAGAGATTGATAATTATTTTCCTAGATCCCCAAGGAAAATGCGTCGGACGTGTTGTAGGGTTGTTTTCGGAGTAAATTATATAGGCTGCTAGGGCAGCTCTATCTAACATATTGAAAAACATTTGCTTATGTCCATCGAAGTGTCTTTCTTTTTGTTGAATAATGAGTGACCAATTTGTCCATATTGTCTACATCTCCTTTAGTTGCATTGTAGTGTATGATAACTTCCAGTTTTGTTTAGTTCCGGAGAAGTCCATATACATTGTTGACAGTACAATGACATAGGAGCTAATGCCAAATGGTAACTTTGCCATCTTCACTAAATCCAAATATGGAGGACTGTTCCTCTTTACCATTACTCTTCTTTATCTCCTTTGGGATCTAGGGCTTGTTTTGCTTTAGTGTTCCAACCATTGAAAGTCTCCGCCTGAGCGATAGAGACGGCAAGAGTAATGCCGTGGAAAAATTGTCCATAGTGACCGTTCGTCCTGATCCTTTGACCTGTGGCATAAGTCCCTTACAACTCGCTGCCTTTGATCTTTCTCTGTACCATGCAGTCCTTTACCAGTAGGTATATATTTGTCCGGTAATTAGATACAAAGTTTGCGCATCACACACACATATTTCACTTTGACCGAACTCATTATCCTAAAATTTGATGACAGATGTCATTAATAGATAGATACTTACATAAACGTATACAAAACTAATTATTGGACATATTTATTTAGAACTTAGAAAGAAACAATTAAAATAACTTGGAAAATCGAGTACTATTAGACGCATTCTAAGCATTTTGCGCGGATAATCGATAATTATGAGCTTAATGGGTAATTATCGATTTAGAAACGTATTTTATAATGTAAGATATAGTAAATATATATGCTGCATGCACCTGTAACCACAATTTTGCAAAACAGTTGAAGAAATATTGTTATTCCCATCTAAAACTTATGTAGGTACCCGGGTACCTTAACTGTGCACAATCGGTATAAAATTCTACTGTGCACATGAGGGTTAACCGTTTACGTATTGCATGATCACACAAACGTAGCGATTTGCACGATAACAAGTAAATATTGACAAAATGTGCGATATAATATGGCTACGAGTGAGAAAACTTCATTACGTTGTATTATCCTTCTTGTATGACTAGCGGCGAATTCTATCAAATACTATAGCATTTATATACATAATATAAATAAAATTAATGCGTTATTTGACTTGTATTATAATAATAATGATTAATGATGAAAGTCAACAATAAAAAAATCTCTATTCGTATTTTAAAGTATATTTTTCGGTTTCGCTTTAAACCTTCATCAGTCAATGACAATTTGTTTTATGAAATATGGTCACTACAATTTTTAAAAAAAGGTTATCGTACATTTTATATGGGTTGGCCAAACATTTTTTAGAATTACAAGTACTGCTTTAATTACAATTTTGATGTGTAACATTTCCAAACATTATCTTTTTTCAAAATTCTTTTCAATACATAAAATTATAAAACTATATAATAAGGTTGCATTCAATTTACTATGCGAAAGGTTTAATAATCCCAAATTAATTACCATAAATTACATCAAAGGAATAATAGAATTCAAACTCGTCCGCTTACTAGGGTCAAATTGACCAAGTGCAAACCATGCTCAGTTCCGCCTCTGGGTGAAATAAATTAATTTTTTTGAGACAGTACTAACTGTCAATAATTATTACAGGAAATCGACTCTAACATCTCTAATTTTTCCCTCTTGTTTAATCCTGAAATCGGAATAGGCGCTCGCTTTGAAAAACGAGGCATCAAAAGGCGTCTGGCCCAAATTCAACCCCATAAAGGATTTAAGTTTTTGGCGGTTTTCAATGGTTGTTGAGGTGCCCGGAGCTTTAGCAAACCGGATGCGGCACCTTTGAAAACGTGCAGTGTTAAGCCGGCCACTCACGTTCCGGTAGACCTGAGACGTACACTTGCACAGGTAAGACTGCGCAGGTGTATCGTAACGTGTGTGTGAGTCAAAAGACCTGCGCAGGCGAGCGGAGAAGTATTGAAAATCGATTCAGGTCGCCAGAATATCGCCGTACGGTGTACCTGAACGTACCCTGCTCAGGTAGTGTTTTTTTTTGTGAAACACGACGTTTTGTCAATGACTTTTTATCTTGATAAAATGGCGCTGAGTGCTTAAGACCAACGTAAAATTATGATCGAATTTATAGAACTCTATAAATGTGAACTCTGTTTGTGGTGTGGCGAATTATATGTAAAGAGTACCACGATCGCGGAAAAAGGGAGGCAGCTTCGTTATCTTCCGATGACATCATCATTAAAACTGTGGAAAGCTAGAATTTCACCATTGCGTGTGTGGGCTTTTCAGGTCTCTGGTATACCTGCGCAGTCTTACCTGTACAGATGAACCTGCACAGGTGTACCGGAACGTGAGTGGCCGACTTTAGCCCCCGTGAGGAGGTGTACATCGACGATACAACATCTCAACAGCCCCCTAGAACATCATTTTTCGGACCCCTGCAAACCACCTCACCTCTCTACAGCGAAGTTTCCACTCGTTACTTTGGGCTTTGGTCTCGGAATCATAGTGGTGTACCCATGACTCGTCCATGGTCACATACCGACTAAGAATGTTCTTTTTGATTGCTTGGTACCTTTCCAAAAGACGCTCACAAGTCAACACACGATTTATTTTTTGATCAATTTAATGTTCGGGGCACCCATTTTTTTTAAATCTTCAACAAACAAGTCCATGATGCGTACTTGTCGGTCTTGCCCCGTTTTGATGTTTTTACCTGTTGTCACCGTTATGGGAGGACCATTTCACAGAATGTTCTTCCGCATTTAACTTCTCGACACCAGCGTTTGACTATACGTTATAAGTAACTGCAGATTCCCCAATAGTTACCACAATGTCTGCATGAATTTGAGTTGGCGTTCTTTGTCTTACAGGATTCATTTTTATGAACAATCACAACACACAGTTCAAGAATTAACCACAGCACAACAACGCTTTGAGATACACAGTTGATATTTTGCAGATATGATCTACAAATGTCGGTTCAATATCTGTCAAAAACATTAATCAATAACCACTTAGAAATAGATCAGGGGCGAAGGATAGGAATCCACCCTCGTATGAGAACTTGTTAATGGTTTTGGAAAGACGAACTTGAACAAGTCATTTTTTTTGGTAAATGTACGAAAGTGTAGATGAAGCCGAAATACCTTCTGTAACTATAAATTAGAGGTTAACTTTTGCTTATTTAATACCCTAAAGGCTCGTTAAAACGTTAACCTGATTATAAGTGAATTCACTTTAAACAGTTTTAAATTTTGTTTGTGAATTGAAATAAGGGTCGACTTTAAATTAATAACGGTTTCCTACAGGAACTAAATGCATGGATCCGATAAGATCCCATCTATATTTTACAGTAAATTCAGCAACGCTTTATCGTGATCTATGTCGTCTTCAATCTATCTCTACAAATTGGTACCGTTCCACTCGTGTGAACTTGCACATATCATAACTTTGAATAAATCTAGATTAACTAACCGAGTTGAACAGTTCAGTCAACGCCCATGGCTTTATTCATAATCGTTGAACAGTTTGTTGAGGTTTAGTTTAGATGTGCCTTCTGTGTACGCAGATTTCGAAAAAATATTTGATAAAACGTTAACCACTTCATTTTCGAGCTATTTACAAACTATTCTTCAGAGAGGAGCTAACAGGTTAAAGTTCGGGCATTCTACAAGGATCAATCTTCTCTACTTTTCTTTCTGTTCGTAAACGATATAATTGAGTGCACCAACAGCAAGTGCAGCTTGTTTACTGACGATTTAAAACCATATATAAAGTAATTTGTATGCTGAATTGCAAATGTGTCCAGAAATTCCATCAGAAACGTTCCCATATTCTTGTAAACACAAATTATTTACTGCATTCTCCATTCAATAGCATTATATTATGTAGGTATATTGGAAAGACCACCCCATTTTCCCACTTTAGATCGGAACTTAGCTTTGACATAAACTAGTTATGCCTCCTTCGTTATTTTATTATTTCATCCTGTTTCAGCGGTTTCTATTTGGCGTAAACTTTCTGAATTAAGTCGCTCGCCTCTTTATTGAAAATGCTGACCCCATTTAATTCTCTATCAACTCAATCTAGACGAATTTCGTAAGTAAACAATAAATTCCAATAAATTTTTACTGCTATTCATCCGTTTCTAATCATATTTGGTATCTAAAGTTGCTATTCTGTTACAGTTTATTATCGCATCTGTTAAAATACCTGAAAAGTTGTTTGTACCTACCTAAAGTCATCGTCCACCTCTATTTGAAAACTTCACATCGACTTTTTTCGATTATATTTACATTGCAAATACAACTTTCCGAATTATACAAACAAATTGAGAACTTTGAATAATCAAATAAAATGTTTATTCATTAAATAATTTCGAATAGATATTTAGGGTAGTATAAATGGTAGGGATATCATTTTTTATTATATACAAATTACACTATTTTTAGGATTTCGATGCCCACTGTAGTAATGGAAAGACTATATAAAACACGATACACTTTAAAATTCTTATTATAATTTACATGAACCATAAGTATCTATAATTTGAAACAGGGAGAGAAAGTTTAGTGATTTCGCACCCCTCTGTTCGGTAAACGACGTTCCCTAATGTCAGCATGTCGATTTTCAGCACAAAATCCATTAATGTGTTATGTCACTATCCCTTTCACTTGAAAATTGAGTAGATCTTGCACTACTGATTAGATGAAATTAGGCGGATCTTTTCTTGCAGTATATCATTATGAAAGTAATACTAAACGTAGGCGTAGACGAGCTGCAGTGGTAATCATACTTGTGGTATTACATAATAAATTAGTGCAGGTATATTATGGTTATAGCATCAGGTGGTGTCTGTGCAGCTCGTTATTCATGGAACAACGATGACACCATCTTAACGAGGAAACTTGCTGTGTGAGGCATCCCACTATCGTGCTAGAAACAGAGCTTTTTGGTTCATGCTAAGAGGCGGGACCAAACCGTAGGTTCTCTGAAGAAAACAGCCAGCAGTTATTCTTTATTTGAAGGGCGCAGAATCTGTAGATGCCTTGCAATTAGTAATGGACTCTGATAGAACGACCCAAATCTTGTAAAGAGCAGAATTTGAACAACGTGGGAGTTGAAAAGAAAAGAAAACAAAAATTAAACTGAAAACTTGTGGCAATCAGCGCCAGGTAGGCAGTAGAATAGTGAAATGTCAGTCGAATCTCTAAAAAGAAGTATCTAATGAACTTTATAAATGAATAGAACCTTTATTTAATTATTTCACTTTTTCTACAATCGTCAAAAAATGACAAGGTTTGCGCATTGATAAAATACGCGAAGTGGCCCTTTTTTTCACTTTCCTACGTTACGAATAAAGTAGTCAGTCTTTCGTTGACTCCAAATCACTTCCTATGTACAATTATTCAACTCATCCTAACAGCTACATGTGGTAAGGATGGAATTTATGTGTATAGTAGCGTAAGGCGCAAGAGCAATGGAAAGAGAGGGAGTACCTCCTAAAGTAACATTTGAACAGAGACACTTAAGTTCATTGTGGCTTCAAAACACAAGAACGTGGACATTTACCACTAATGCGTTAAAACAAAAACCTTATCAATGTAAACGAAAAGCTATAGTCATTTGAAGTCATCCATAGTCAACTTAAAGGGTTCGTTACGCTTACAGATGCCATAGGTTCGACACATCGATACCACCTCAAACGACCAGTATAATGTTCTGACACCACAAAAGACTTCCTTTTCAGACGAAATGTTGCCTTTTTTTACTCTGTAATCGCCAGATTTTCAACAAAAACGGTTTTAACACACAAATGGGCACTACTGAGATTCTCTCCATTCTTCTAGATTGTCACTAAAAGATTGCACAAATTGCTGAAATACATCTGCCTGGAGCGCTCCTACTTCTGCAATGGCTCTGTCCTTTAACTTTCTGCCGTCTAAGAACGTGTCAGTAAGATAAAGACGACTTCCGGGATAGGACCGTGTCATAGTTGAGAAAGTCAACGTTTCACCCACTTTCGTAAGGGGTTTCATCAGGACAAGAAAATTAACAACAAAAATAAAATAAAATATAAAAGCTCTTACCAAATGCACCATCAGGAACAACACACAATACTACACTGAACTGCACACGCTGGAACACTGCCAATAGAAAGCTAAACCTTGTTATTAAAACCTATTCCGTGAGGAGAAAGTGACACGTCAGCCAATGGGATAACAGATTTCCATAGAGGAGAAAGTGACCATCCTTCGTCACGGTTGAAATTGTTGGGGTGTTTGAAGATCTGAATGCCCTCGCGGATTTTCTTTTGGTAGAAGAAAGGGGAGTGAGATAACGACTTGGTTTCTTGAAACAGAATATTGTGGCCGTTTTGAAGAGAATACTCAGGAACAGCATGCTTGTAGCTATGATGACCTCGAGATACTGGTGCTAACCACTTATTTTCAGTTCGAGGCAAGTTTCACGAACAAGTTTCTGCCGCTGACATGGGTTCTCCGCTCTCCCTGGTAAAGGTACGTCGATGACACCTTTGTAATTTGGCCACATGGCGCTTTGTTGGAATTTCAAGATCATCTTAATAACCAACATCACTCCCTTTTCTCGATGTTCTAGTTGCCTGTCACGCTAATAGAAGTATTGGACACTCAGTTTATCGTAAACCAACTCACACCGATAGGTACTATTACATGCCACTTCGTACCATCATCCTGCCCAAAAACGGTCGGTCAACAATTTCCTGGTCCATCGTCTCCAATAAGGCTAACCTTCGGAACGAATTACAGCACGTGACCAATGCATTAGTCAACAACGGTTTTACAGGAGCGAAATCCGCAAGGTCGTCATCTAATCCCAAACCTCGAATTACCGAGGGCTTTCCTGCCCTATGTCCACAAAGTCACAGATCGTATTAGGAAGATTCTTCGGAAACACGAAATCAAGGTCGTCTAATAGGATGTTCCAGATCTTACCCAACCCCAAAGACAAATTCGAACCCCTATCTTGCAAAGGCGTGTATCGCATTCCCTCGTTCCTGTGGTTTAGTTTACATCGGCGAAACTGGTAGATCGGTTAGCACCCGTATTTCTGAGCACGAACGATGCGTTCGAGGTCATTATAGCTCCAAGTCCGCTGTTGCTGAGCATTCTCTTCAAAACGGCCACAATATTCTGTTTCAAGAAACCATTTGGTAAGAGTTTTTATATTTAATTTTATTTCTGTTGTTTATTTTGTTTATTTTCTTGTCATGATGAAGTCCCTTACGAAAGTTACTTTTTCCACTATGACATGGTGCTACCCCCGAAAGTCGTCTTTATCTTACTGCTACATAATCTATCGAGTTACTGGAGCTGTTCGATCATTTACGTCAGACAAATAGCCGACTGATCTAATCTTTAAACACTGTAGACCAATAAAAATTGCACTATTTTATCATTGATTAAAAAAATTTGATGTGAAGAATAGGTTTACTTTAGCCTTATTTCTCATTCTCTTCTATGAACTACTCAAAATTGTGTTCATATTTAGTATAGGTACGGATGGTCCTTGTATTTGAGTCTAGTTATTGAACTTGCGTTACGGGCCAAGAACATAAGGTTTTTTTTCCAAATTTAGAAAGGCTTTCTAACAATGAACTATATTTTACGAAGGATTCGATCATTGTAACTGCTGTAGCTTTCTCTAAAAAGCCCACCGAAGTACCAGTAATTTAACTGTCACATTCTTGTTTTCACTCTGTAACACGTTGTAACCCAAATTGAGTATTGGGATGCCGAAGAAACAGATTACCATTTTTTGGCGACTGGACCTTAATCCCACTTTCTTCCAGAGTCCCGTAATCGTAACTTTTATAAAACCTGGCACTAATATAGAGTAGTAATTGTCATTAGTCCTTTGTGGTAGATAAATTTTTCTCTGCGGGATTAATTATTATCTCTAATCGTTCCATACAAAGCGGTTTCCCAAAAATGAAAACAACGCCAACGTCTTTACGTCTTACGTTGAAGGGGTAGCCGATCTAAGAAAACGTCAGTCATTTTATTCACAGTTATGGCGTTTCCCTTCTCTTCCAATTTAGTAAACTTTGAGAGTGGTCTTATTACTTTTGTGTCCCTTACGCAAGTGTCATATACTATCAGCGCGTTAGATCTCAATTCCTAATAGTCTTCAATTGAACGAATAAATGTCATTAAATACAATATCAAGACGTGTTAAATTAATAAATCAGTTCCTTTGACATTTGGTACGTCTCGTACAACCGAATGCAATTCAATTAGAATATAGGTATTGTATTGTTTAATTAAATTTTCTTACTATGTGAGTTTATATTGGATTGATGTGTCGAATTAAACAAAAGGTCATCAGACTCGAATTTCAATTTCAGCCGTTTTTTATAAATAGAATTTAAAATTACACTGCTGCACATGATCCTTATTGGTTGATGAGATTATACTAAATTCAATGAAACTGAATTCATTCAAGTATGAAAGGTGTTGAAAATTATAATTGAAATATGATCCGACGTTAGCTGTGAATTAATAAGTCGTTAATCTTAGACTTCCAAAGAAAAAGAATAAAAAAAGGCAGCATTTATTTATTTTATGAATCCTTTTTCATTCTCTAAATTAGTGGAACGCTGTAAGAGAGTAAGATAATGGAGGTGATTGTTAGTATGATTAATATCACATAATAAAGGAGAAAGGATTGAGATAAATGAAGGAAAGAAACTTAACGAGGTTTACCAATACAATAAGAAGATGTAAACCAAGTTATCGAAGATATACCCACAGAGGTATTTCCGGTTCGTGTTTGGTCTTGAAATATAATTTCATCTGTCACTATACGTATAACTACCGCTTTAGGGCAAACGCACCACCTACAGAATGACAATGTTACCTACTACATATAATAATGTTTTATTATAAAAGTTTTCGTAACTTTACTTTTGAAAACTTTTTATTTTTCATAAAAAAGAACCTCTCGTTGAATACGACGTTAACTAAAATTAATTAATTAGAGTAAATATGAAAAATATGGGAAACCATGAAGCTTGTCTTCCTTTGTTTTATTTGTGGGTATAAATTATCTATTCTTCTGAATGTAAATTTGGAAGTTTGGGTTTTCACGCCGAAGAAGTGCTGTGTAAAAATTAATTGTTCCCGAAGTAGGGCGTTAAAGTAATAATAAAAGAACCTCTTTTTCATCGTTCCTTTTACCTTATTTATTCCATTTGGAATCAAAGAAATTCAAATAAATTTCCTTATTATATATTCAAATTGAAATATTTTTTTTTTCGGATTTAATTTTAGTTTCTATACACGTATGTCGTACATTTAAGTACAAAGTTGTAAAAATAGGTTTTTTGAAATCGTGTGAGTTCAGGGTCTTGAAAGTATAGTTGAAAATTTCTTCTACCGATAGTTGTTAATAACGAATAAACGATAACATTAGTAAGTATTCATTGTACCAACGAAATGATAAGTCATGAACGTTAGCATTTTGTTATAACTAACTACTCTTTATAAATTGAGCTTAGTCTGCAAGGATAACTTTAGTTTCTTAAAGACAGAAATTGATTGTATATACTTTAATGGTGTATTAATTAGTTACAAAGTGTGGTAAGTCGCTTATTTTTATTTTATCTCCCCTTCTTGACATAGATGTCAACCGTATCTTTACTATGTATTCGAATTTGAGACAAGAAGGGTTGGCATCTTAAATTGATGATAAATGTGTTGCAATAAGCCGGAAAATTGGCTTATGAAAAATCAAATTGCGGTGTGAGCCCCCTATCAACAGGTTTTTAAATAATGATAAGCATTAATGCTGTTTTTGTTTTCAAACCTTGGCTTTTCTGGAAAACTGAAAAGAACTGACGAATTATTTACCATGTGACGTTCAAAGGGTGAAATGTAAGAAAAATCAAACACTAAAGAGTTTTATTTAACGCTTGTAGTAAATGCAATTATGGCAGCTAATTTTGCATTAATCCAGGTGCGTATTTGTACAAAAATCGTAAAGCTTTTCGACCTATATTGTTATCAAAGGTAACAGATTGTTTTTATAATATATTTCAATTAGGGAGTACTACAAAGAAAGATTAAGTAATAGGTATTAAGATTTTTTTACTTAAAGAATTACTCAATTTTTTTGTCGCGTCTATCTTAAAATTAAGCAAGACGAACATAAACTGCTGCACATCATGGGACTGACCAACACCCTGTTATGCAGGGGTTGTGGCAAGGAGGAAGAAACGCCATACCAGGTAATATGCTAGTGTGAAGCACGGACAACGATAATGTATCTCAAATATATAATTCTACTTATTTTTCATAATGTTTCAAGTTTCTTTTATCTCTAGTATTATTTATAAACATACCTTTATTTTAATTAAATATGAAGTTATCAAAAATGGTACATTTTCGTGAACTAGACTTATTAATTTATTTATACAATTAAATGTACTTTGAAGGGTAAACAAAGGCGGGGTAGGGACACAATAGACCAATAGGTCGCAGTATAGGAAATTCTCGGGACCACCCCTAAAGGAACAATAATAATGGTAATAAATTGCCCAAGATGAATTGTCGGAATACCAGAAGATGCTGGCACACTACCCTCACTATTATACAAAACATCCCTGGATATCACTCGCACGAAAGTATCAAAATACCCAGAAGTTTCAAACTACCACCACAGGGACGAAATTTGGACACCCTTTCAATCCGAAATACCTTATCGAATAAATTATATCAACCCTCGTAACGATTTTACAAATACCTACCAATACCGAAGCCTTACAGTGTTGTTGCTTTTAGCGTGTAACATTATAAAAATACAGAGTGGCGCACGAAGAACCGTTCAAACTCAGTTTTGTCATAAGATAAAAGAAGGATACACTGTGTCCAAGATAAGGAAGGCCACTATGGGGATTTCGGAAACGGTAAGAGATAAAGCTTCGGTTAAATAGGAGGCATTTTGGAGTTTAGTAAAATGACCATTCCGAAGTTATGCGATAAAATGCGAATTTTCACCCTTTCGTTTTTGACAATTTTTGTTCTTTAACATGGCATGCAGCAAATTGGAATCCGACGTTTCGTTTTTTTCGAGCAACCATCATCAACCTGTTTTTTTTACAATACGGTCCTGATTTGTTTATGCATAATATTCGAAGAGCTTTTTATTTTACATTCAAGCATGCATCACACTTTATGATTTAATTGCGAGTTTATACTTACTTATTTTACGATTTTACCTAAATTTACTAGAAACTACTTAGGAAGACGCTCTTGATAATAATTAGCCGAACTACGCGATTGTTGGTGTCAGCGGAATGGTGCACTTTCACCCAATCCACGAGTTGTTAAGGGTTATCTTTCAAATAGGTTTGCCGAAACAGTTTTAAGCGGTCATCCTGAAACATCCTGGTCAGCCTGTTCTTCTGATATAACCCCGATGAATTTTTTTTTGGAGGTACATCAAAATTATGTTTACAAAGATACCTTTGGAATAGAAGATTGTACAGTTATAAAACGCTATTTACGATTGGAGAACGAAGGAGGGCTTTTCGAGCATTTATTATAATTTTTTTAAAATTATTGGTATGTGTTATGTTTAAATTTTCTTGTCATCAAATGTTATCTGTTCATTTATGTGTTGATTGATTGTAATTAATTGGTTATAAAATTTGTATTCAAAATTGAAAAATTCTGTGTCATTTCATTAATTTGATGTGGATAGCACTGTCTGTTAGTAATAGCCCATTTATGAATAAAATTCGGTTTGAATTTGAATGTTATTGAGAGGGATACAGATTCGTACTTAGATTTATTCCGATAATCGTTAAATAAGTTTAAAAATCGCAATTAAACCATAAAGTGGGATACATGCTTGAATGCAGAGTAAAAAGCTCTTCTAATATTATGTATATACAAATCAGGACCGTCTTTAAAAAAACAAAGTTGATGATGGTTACTCGAAAACGAAACGTCGGATCGCAATTTGCTGCATGTTAAAAAACGTTAAAAGATACCTGTAGAATGGGCTTTTCCAAAATCCCTATAGTGGCCCTCCTTATCTTGGACACAGTGTATAAGAAAGGAATGATGTTATAAAGATATACAGTTTCAGCACGAAATGTTATGCACGCCGAAGCATGTTTAGAAATACGTTTCTGAACACACACTGGGGAATGTTAGTAATCCCTCCACTGATGTTATTTTTCAATGCGTCAAGAGGTTTTAGATGGTTTCGTAGACATTTCTTGTAAAAAAATCCACAGAATCTATTCACAAGGTGGCAAGTGGTGAGAGTGAGGTGACCACAAACCCATGCTAACAGCTCTTTCCTCTGTCAATTCAAAACAAATACCTGACGTATGACAGGTTTGCTGAAGCTAGGCCTAGTACAGTTTTTTTTTGGGGTCAAATGATTCTAAAATTGATTATATACTCGAACTAAAGAATATTGGATCCATTTTATTCTTGTCCCAAAAACAGCGCGCCATATGCAATGACATCTGTCTGAACTTGGGCGAATGGTGTCGTGTGTTTTGATAGTTTACATACTTCTGAAGATGAAAACGAGCTTATCGCTTGTAAAGAAGAAAAATGTAAAAGAATATTCTACAGAAACATTTTCTAGCAACCAATTGCACTAACTTAAACACTTTTTTATATTTGTTAAATAACATGCACACAGTAAGGTGTCAAGTTTGAGCCAGGAAGTGCGCGTTGCGACGTTCTGCGGAGAAATTCCACATTGCTGTGGTTGGCGTCAGTTAATTTGTTAAGATTTCTTCGTTTCGAAGAGTAAGCCTCTGTTAGGCGAGGAAACAGTGTGATTAACTTACTACGATCACGATCGGTACAAACCAGTCAGGTTCCTGAACAGAATCCTGTCTGCACCACGCTGTATTTCAGTGCCTTCTTCGAGATACCAAAACCTTCGAATGAGATTCCAAAGGTTGACTATTGTTGCCAATCTTGGAATCAAATAAAGGTGCATGATATCTAAACCGTTCTTCAAGAAGCAAGACTCGGTCATGTTGGAGGGTCGCAAAACTTTAATCAAACATGTGCAAGCGGTGTTGCATGAAATGAAATATCACGAAAAGTGTCTTGTAGAATAGCGATTTAATACCAGCAACCAGGGAAATGGGGGTAAAATATTAAAAAGTATATGTACAATGTTATTTTTTATTATTATCTTATTCTCTTCATGAGGTAATTCATACCACTGCCACTGCTTTGATATGACCGATACGTGTGTACCACTGAACTCAATGAGTTCAGTGGTGTGTACCTAGTAATTAAATGAACAAGTCATTGCAATTTACTTATCGACGCGGCCACTGAGAGATTAATAAATTACCGTAAATATCGAATTAATTTAATACACGTAAATATACGGTACAATTTGCATAAATTCCTCATCAAGCTGCGAGAATGATGGAAGCCTGAAAAAGTATGAAATTTATACAAAAAGCGTAACTGCACATAATACTGAATGAGGGATTATTTAAAAATTCAAAAGCTTGAATTTTAATGTGATTTTTAATTATGAATAAACTGCTTTTGTGGATGACTTGTTTTAAATAAAAGCTGCCGGATATTTAGTCTGTCACGTGAAAAACAAAAGGACGCTGTAAGATCTATGTCGGTTACCAGCATTCAGAAGAGAATTAACCTAATGGTAAATACGGGGGTTCCGTGCCGAAACGATTTTATATACATAATAAAAAGCATCAAACCAAGAAACTAATAAACTTAAAACTACTGTAAAAGTTTGTCGAATTTACAATAAAAGAGCTTTAGGCGATTAATTCCGAGCAGAGTTGAAAGCAAACTTTGAGATAAACTTTTAAGATTGTTTCAAAAGATAAACAAAAATTCAAATTGATTCACTTAAAATAAATTTTTTCACGTTGAGTGTTATTCAGTTTCCATACTTTGAATGAATGTAAATTGGGGTAAGTGCGAAGGAAATAAATTTCTTTTTTTTTTTCTTCAAGATATTGCTTTTTCAGTTTGATGGTTAGACCGGAAAAAATTAGAACATTTCAAACTTTTCTTATTCTATAAGACTGAAAAGGGAAGGCGTTCAGGGAGTGCAAATAAAGTCGTACGAAACCGTCCTACCTAAATGTTCCCTTGAGAGTTTGGCAATAGAATAGATATTAATCATCTCCATTTCTCCAAGTGTAGTACATTTGCTGATCGGAACATTTTCTTATATCTGTTAATTACATTTATTCGCTTTTTTCTCATATGTTCCACCATGTGGAATATTTGTGTGTTTTATGAGGAACTTTGTATGCAAATGACTTTTTTTGCATTTTAATGTGCTAGGCCATCAGAACACGAATGGCGTATTTTTTTAGATAGCCGGGAGAACTTTAAGAAACTAATGATTCTACAGCTTCAACTTATAAAAATGATGATTTACGCGAAAACTAAAAAGCAAATCTACAACATTTTCAACCTTTTAATAAAGTAGGTTTCACTAAACTAATCTTTATAGCCATTTCTTTTACTACTATAAAACTTTAGTAATTTCCAATCAATTTTGTTGGTTAATAAAACCTTCAATGCCAGCCTGTGCTAGTTTTTAATAAAGTTTAATAAAGATTTCCGTATAACATAATAACATTAGCGTTATGAAAAGTTTTTCGGCGTCATTCGTTTACTGAAGTTTATTACGTTTTGATTAAATTTAGTGTAATGAAAATGAAATCCCAGTTTTAATTACGAAAAGGGTTTATTTCATCCCTTTGTTCTCGGTTTTCGAAACAGATAGTGAAAAATAGGGTCAAACAATGGTAAAAGGCTTCAATTCAATGTACTGTGGTGTTTGACGAAATGAAGTAGCCCTGTTTCCCCGTAGTATGTACAGTTTTACCTGCAAACTCTAGGTCGTAGCTTTCACCTTAATATTACCAACAGTTTCATTTGCTACATGAGAGTTAATTCATGCAGCCAATTTAATTAGTACTTCGCGAATTTCGTAAATATTGGATAACGTTCGAGTGGACTATACAATTAAGTTATTCTAAGTGTTGTTCATAGTAATGAAGATTAATTGAGAGCAAGCGATTTACTTTGTATGGATTCAAAGTTGAACTAGTGAATATAAATGATTTTATCGAATTGTGAACTAAGAACATTTCCCTTTCCTGTTACTTTCCGTTGATTCTCTCTTAGTTTAAATGTGTAGATTCGTAGTTCAAAATGTTGAGACATCAGTCACCTACAAGACGTAGAAGCTGTGAACGATTTCTCTAAATTCGTGATAAACAGCACTTCTCAGTAAGTACATTAATATTGTATCGTATGAAGTTTTGAATCCTGTAGAAAACCAATGTGATGTTAAAAATGAATGTTTACTCTCATTCAACGTAAATTAATGTCTAAAAAACATTATACATTAACACTGGAATCCGCGCGTCTTATTGGGCCCAGGTCCATATTTGCAATTTGAGACTCTCGCACGAGACGCGAGATGGCTCGCACGAGACTCTCGTCTCGAAAACGAGACGAGACCATGCGAGACTCTCGAAACCAAGACTCTCGTGGGAACCACTATAGTGCTGTCTACTCCTGTAGATTTTTTATTGTTGAGATTGATAATAATAATAATAATCTCTAGAATCTCCGATTTGGACATAGGATTAAATATAAAATTGGGGGAACGAGGGAACTGAAATCCGGGCGAAATCTTTCGCTAGCTGTAATTCGCTAACGAAGCAATTTCGGATGTATGATTTGAACTTTTTTCCTTATTTTTAGATGTAGATTCATCTCCCGAAGTGTCTCCGTTTCTTCATGAATCACCCTGTATATCGTCCTTAATAACATTTCATTGGTCTATCTTTAAAACCCTAATGATACAATATTGTCATCTGTATCAGTTAGTGTAAAACCGTTGATTGAAGTAATCAACGGTAAAACTTTGAATCGAGTAGACATTTTTTCTTGCTTGACTGAAAAGTTAACTTTAAAATTACATAAAGATCCAAAAATTACAAACATTTGATTGCTGTCAACAGGAACATTTTCTTTCAAAAAGTATCAAAAGCACGTTTATTGGACGGAATTATGAAAAATGTTAAAGGAAAACGCTGACTCTTTTGCATTTTTGCACCTATACAATATAAAGGTTTTAATGTACTTCTTTCTACGATTGCTAATTTTATGGAAAATGATTACTGCTTTGATTCCTCCTTTTTTAATTTAAGGGAGTAAACAAGTGAACAATCCTTCAGAATAAAGTTATTAATAAAACAAATTTCCACATTAAACAAACGTAATTGTTTGTAGATAAAGTAATTGTATAACTGCTGAATACGTGCAGGATACTCACTCCACAGTAAAATAAATGCAGACTCACCTTATCGACGTCCTTTATGTCAATATACAGTGAGTGAGATTCTAATTTCAAAATACTTAGCAAAAACAATTTCTCCCCTTTAGTAAACCATATTCTCAAACTTGCCTGAATGGAAATCAAAGAAAAGGTGTAGATTTCAAGCCCTATCATCACTATACAGACTGTGTATTACTCTTTGTCCACTATAATTTAATTAATTAATTATAAATTTTAATCTGCGTGCGAATGTAATAAATGAATCTCTTTTAGTTCGAACAAGCAAGAAATCAATTCCTCAGGAGAAATGTACCAAATTTTTGGGCATTTACCTCGACTCTAATTTAAAATGGAATAGTCACATAAATAGTTTATCTAAAAATTTAGCATCGAGTGCATACGCCATACTTAAATTAAAATCATTTAGTAGTGAAAAAGTGTTGTTAAATTTCTACTATGCTCACTTCTACAGCAAAGTTAAATACGGAATTTTATTTTGGGGTAATTCTAATTTAACGCATAGGATTTTCTTAATTCAGAAGCAAGTAGTGAGAACTATAGTTGGAGTAAAAAGGAGAACATCGTGTAGAAATATTTTTAAACAACTTAGACTATTAACTGTACCTGCTATATATATTTTAGAAATTCTAATGTTTGTTAAAGGAAATCCAAATGAGTTTTCGGTAACTAATTCTTATCACAAATACAATACACGGCGGGGAAAGGATTTCAGCATTCCTGCACATAGATTAAGTATGTCAGAAAATAATCCAAGATATATGGGCACATTGATTTTTAATAAACTGCCAGAATCTTTAAAGGCCGAAACCCGACATAAACAATTTAAATTGGGGGTAATGAATTTTTTACTGTCCCATTGTCATTATACAGTAAAGGAGTATTTGTCACATTCATATACTTAGCTACTTTTCTTTCTTTTTTTTTTTATGGAGTTTTGTGTGTACAGTTGTTATTGTTAAAAATCCAAATATGTTTGTAATATTTTATATAACTATTTATTATGATGACTTGATCAATACCATGTTGCATGGTCTAAATGATCTAATAAACATTATTATTATTATTATTATAAGGATAGAAAATACCGAAAACAACTTTTAAACAGATTATCCTATTTTACAAAGATATACCTACCACTAATCTGTAATTTGTCGTCACAATAACTTTAAATAAAATTGCTTTAAGAGAATAGCACCATTTTTTAAAGAAAAATAATAGAGAAAGTTATGTAATGTACCCATTAATCAAACATAATTATTAATTACGCATATATTTTTAATTTAACCTTTGTAACAGTCTAGATAACATAATTTACATGTATAATAATTAAGTAAATAATGAATTGATTTCTTTTGGGCAATGTTCAAAATCCACTATTATCATCCTTCTGATTTCCCGTAGTAAAACTATAAAGGGAACTCGATTCATTGTTACAAACAGAGTTATAATAAGTCATCTTAAGAAGTTAAGAAGTTATAGTTAGTATCGTAAGTCATTTGTTACACTTACATTTTTAATTACTTCGTGTCAGTTTGTAAAGTTAATATTGGTAATTAGTTTAATAAATAACTAAAACTATTAGGGTGATTCTTCTATATCAAATATCTGCCAAAAGTCAAAAGCCGACCAAAAGAGAACATAACAATTACATTTTCCTCTAAAAGTCAACGATGTCGTTGAACATTTACCTCCGTCCAGAAATTTTGCTTTTATTTCTATTCGTAATTCGTTTAGAATTATTTATGTCATTTGTTATCCTCACTCACTAAAAGATGGCATTAATAATAATTTTCTCCAACCGTGTAACTCTTCTCTCCTTTCCCTCCGCAAAGGTACAAAAAGTGTACCAAAGCACAGCAAAGTCAATTTTGTGGCTTTTGTAGTCATTTAAACTTTCAAAATTATGTCCCCTTCTGGAAAAAACTAAAGTGATCAAATTTTAGAATTCGCATCTGCATTTATACATTGGCCTAGTTCGATCTTTAATGGGTAGATTTATTAAATCCTAACACATCTATTGTCAGAAAGCATAAAGCGAACGTCTTGATGTATCTGCTTTCTCCTTCCATACAAGTTATGGTCCTTTTAAAAACTGTTATAACCGAATATTTCCTTGTGCGAATCTTATAAACATAGCAGCATTTTGTTGCCTTACATATTATAAAACAAAGTTCCTTGCCGCGTCTATCTGTCTGTCTGAACGTGATAAACTCAAAAACTACCACACAGATTTTCATGCGGTTTTTAAATATGTACGGAGTGATCCATGAGGAAGATTTAGGTAGGTATATAATTCATTAAGGTTTTGTGTAAATTCGCTAAAGTATGAGGATTATTATTGTTGAAGACGTCGGAAAAAATCATGCCGACGAGGTTCTTTACATGAAAATAATGTATGACGGAATTATTCCTCTTAAAAAGATCTATTAAACTGTAGTAAAGCTGTAAGCACAAGGTTAAACTTTAAAAGTTATTGGAATTGACTTCAGTTCAGTACGAGTGTACGACAGAAAAAATGTAACTATATATTATTCAACGAGCATATAATGATACCTGTTACTCACGAAGATGTGTCTCTGAATGAGTAATAGCTATTACATGTGAGAGGAATACTATACTTTATCCACAACTGAATCGATGGAGACTTAAGATGAGAACAACTGAGGAAAGAACGATTTTAGTGAGAAACACATAATTAAATCGACACTCTTGATTGATTTATTCACCGGGTACCATCACAACGACTGACACTCTTGATTGACTGTATTGGACGGTTACCATGACAATATATAAAATAACAGTGATTAATTTATTTTTGTTAGGCCCGTTGCTACCAGCGTATATTAGTATATTATTCAACGAGCGTATAATGATGGCTATTATTCACGAGTAGAATACTATACTATCCACGACTATAAATGTTAATAAATTCAATTTAAATATTTATTTGAAAATTCTCCTCTACAAACCGACACCCTTGATTGAATGTATCTTAATTGACTGTATTGGACGGTTACCATGGAAATATATAAAATAACAGTGAATAATATTCATTAATCCCGTTGCTAATGACAATAACTTATAAATCACTGCCGTGAGTAATGGGTATTATTAAGGTCGATAAAACAGACGTATAATAGATACATTATACAATAGTCGTGGATAAAATATTTATTTCACCGCTCTTTATTTCATCGTGTGAATAATCCAGGTCCTTATACAATTGAAAACTATAGTATAAGACACTTATTATACAATTGTTGTGGATAAATAACATTAATCCCGCTCGGCGACATAATATATGAAGATGTTAAACTGCGTCTCTAATTGCGAGAGGACTCGCCATTGCATGTGTTATAACTTATAAGTAAGACGCATGGTCAAAGTGTGCCTCTAGCCTGCTATTTGCCTTTGATTTATGAAACACAAGCAACCCTCTCCAGTTTCGAATGCTAAGTTTAACAATATTATTTATAATATGAAAAGTATAATGGTGAGCGAAAATGATTCTATCATAATTATGGCACAGATAAGTATTATGGTATTGAATATTTTATTACTCAATTTAAATTATTACTTTTTTGGTGTATGAAAATAAACGTATTATTTATTTACATATTTATTTCGTTATTAGATACATTGAATATAAAACAATATATTTACCGCCAAAAGTGTTAAGAATGGTAAATAATTGTCTCATCAAATTTTTTATGAAAATCACAAAACATCGGTGAAGTTACTTGCACAATGTAACGTTGGCCTTAATCTCACGTAAATCACTTTTAATACCTTCACATTTGTTCGTAGCGTTTCGTTTAGCATCGTGTAAGAATTCATTTACATCATCATTAGTAGGCGCTCCACCCAATAAAATGTTTTTAAGGTCTTTATGGCAAGATGCAATATCTGAACATTTCGATGCATTTTCAACGCACTGACCAAGTGCAGTCGCAAATTTGTCAAGGCGTCTACCAATTTTGTTATTTGCTAATGATTTGAAATATGCTTCTAGGTCCGCTTCGTAAGTTGTGTTTATTTTGTCAACACTTTTACTTAATTTGTTTAAACACTTTTTGTCACTTGAGGTACTCTCATCAATTTTCGATTGTACCCTGCGTACAACCTTTTTGATCTCACCTGTACAGTTTGCACCATACCTTTTAACCTTCTTAGCTAATTGATAATCTACACCAAGTTTCTCAAAAATCTCCCTTATTGAGGGGGTACACTTTTCTGGATCATCGTGTGCTTCTAGAAAGCCCTGTAAAACAGAAAAATGTAATTTTTGGAACAAACAATACAATAAACATCTACCTGAAGTATTGCCACTGCAAACACAATAATTATGACTCGTTTCATTTTGCTTTTAATTCTATTTTTCACTGAACAGTAAAGTGGAATATCGAATTCTCCGTTGTATACCTACATCCCATGGCATATCTTATCATTTACTAAGATAAATTATTTTTCCTGATAACTGCGGGCATAAATGAATGACGTGTTCATCGTTCCTTTGCATGTATACAGTATACTGAAGGGAGTAAAACAACCTGCTTTAAATATTGTTCTTTAATCATCGCAGATTTTACTGTCCGGTGTCGACACGACAGAGAAAGAAATTGTCGTGGTCCTCTTCTTGAATTAGTAGCGGTTATCGTTCTCCTGGAAGATCTTCCTGTCGACATATAACCGATACCGATCTTTGTGACATCAGATAAGCTTCTCGACCAGAAAAAACAATGATTGATTCAGATTGACATATAATACTACTACAGTTTTTATTATGAATTATAATACTTGAGAATTCTTTATTGTCCAAATTACTTAAAGTACTATTATTACATCATGAATCCTTATTACTCTTTGTGTTCGGTTACAAAGGAGTTACGATTTCTCCTTATACCATAACATTCTAATTTATTAAGTAGTATTTCATGGTTCACGGTATCAAATGTTTTTGCTAAGTCTAAAAAACTAGCCAGCACGATGTATATTCTTTCATCATGCTAGCCAGAACATTTTCAGAGTTATATAGTGAATTATGTAAGTAATCTAATATGTTAAAGTATCTAAGGCATCCTCATTGCATTTCCATTTTCTAAACCCAAATTGATTTTCGCTTATAATTTTACATTTTTCAAAAAAATATTAGTTGGATTTGCAATATTTTTCCCAAAGTTTTAGAAATAGTAGACGTTAAGGCAATATGGGCCTTTATAGTTACCCAAAGTATTGCGATTGCGATCGCCACATTTGTGTAGGTATAGGAACGAATACAGATTTTTTTAATACTTTCGGGGCGGCCGTCACACAGGCATCTGTTAAATAAAATTGTAAGGAGCTTACTATTATATTGGAGACCTTCTTAAGTACATATGCCGATATTCCATCCATATCACTTGATGCATTCCGTTTAAGGGACCTAATTGCCCACTGAATGTTATTTGGTAATATTAGAGTCCAACACATACTCTAGCAATTCTTGATTTTAATACTGTTTTGTTGAAAATAAATTAAGTAATAAAAGTAATAAAAGTTGTAGGAGTATTTTTGAAAATATGTATTAAAAAAATATTATGTCCGATTAAGGTTTAGGTGTGGCAACAGAAGTTTACTCTGAATAATGTACGAGTTGTAAAGAAATTAGCATAGGGCATAGGTGATAATAATGTGAAGACAAGATACGACTTTAATCTAAACTATAAAGGAATATTTTTTAAAATGAAGGTTACTTTTATCATTGTTTGTTCAATTTTTCAATTAAGATGTTTTTCTGCGATAAGACGAAATAAGGAGAGAATTATTCTGTTTGAAAACGAGTATCTTATAAACCGATCTTTCATATCGTGTAAAAAAACAGATAGTGTGGTATATCATATGCATGAGTTTGCGACATCGGCTTCAGTTTCCGTCAAAAAAGATCAAATCTCAAAATGCGATATTGCAATATTTTCAATTACTAGCATAATTGTAATAGGTAGTTATTTGTATGTGAACGCCGTGAAAATACACTTTAACGTACGATGAGAAATGTCGCCGAGGCCGCTTGCGGCCGAGGCTGAACAATCTCGAGTATGTTAAAGGTTTTCGCGGACAAGATATACACAACATTTTTTGGGCAACCAAATATGATTTCGTTGGGAAACCTGTTTTATTAAATTAAGACAAAATTTAAAATTTATATCAAAGTGGCTTTTACTTTAACGGCCGCTGTTATAGTAACGGCCGCTGTTATAGTAACGGCCGCTGTTATAGTAACGGCCGCGAAATCTTATTGGGTTGCCAAAATAGTTATTTGTGTATCAAGGTTGTAAAAGTGATCTTTTTTGGCCGAATGTGATGATTGCAGCCGAGGCGAAAGCCGAGGCTAACAAATCAGATGAGGCTAAAAAAGACCTTTTAACCGAGGTGCACACAACATTTTTTAGGCGACTATCACAATAAGATATAAACTTTAATTTAAAAATCAATTTCATAATTTTGACAGTGACAGTTACCTGACAAATACAATCATATATTTGATTATTCATGTCAATTACAGAGTGCTTTGCTCCATCACCTGGACAACAAAAAGCGGTTGTAAAGTAAATGCGGCCGTAAAGTTGTTAAACAGATGTTAAAAAAAAGTTATACTTTACGGCTTTCAAAAGATACGTAAAACAACTATTTATGTAATAGCCGCCTAAAAAATAAATTATTTGATAATTATATGCTAGAAATCCATTATTAGTTTCGTCTTCTTCTTTTTCAAATTCTTTCATTAACAAGCTCTATCATATTTAGAGAATTTAAGTTCTTCCATTCTTTAAAGGAATAAATTACGATATATTCATTACAACCGAAGAAACAAGGGATCATTTTCTTGGAAGTGCTTTGTAAACGAACAACTTTTGTGGGATATTCGATTTATCTTGAAACACCCCAACAGTGGCTTAGCATCCCGTTCTTTCGAGTAGATCCAAGTTTCATCACCTGTAGCTACGTCGTAAACGGATTTTTGCGGTTCCTCGGTCGAATTTTTTAAGCCTTGCCATACATCAAATTAACAATTTTGTGGTTCAGTGTAATTATGCGGAATCCATCTTGAACAGATCTTTCTGCCAGCTAATTGCTGATGTAAAAGTGAATGCATTGTAGTCTGTCTATGTTATGCTCAAGAGAAGTCACATGCCCATCTTCTGCAAGCATGTTGCGGACAGTATCGATGTTTTTGGAATCACAACCGATTATAAACAGTGGTGATGCTTCATTACAAGAGTTGAACGAAGCGATTCTATGCGTTGTTGACGAGTTAGACTAAACGGCGCTGATTTAACAATAAAAAAGTGAAAATTTTACGAATATAGTGATGCTGATGGCACATTTCAATAGCGCCATGTAGTCATTTGTAACAATATAATAATAAAATAATTTCCTTCATGTACTTCCTGATGGCATTTTGGAATTTGTATGTCTAAAATTTATCTTTGCGTGACATTCTTAAAACACGTCTACGATATAGCCTGTAGACCAACGTTAGATGTAATTTTCCGCAAACATGGCTTTGAATTTTCAGTTACTGAAGTCAAAAGTGGAAGGTTGCTTTATTTTCATCGTTAGCCTGAACCTCATTGTAGACTGGTTTGAAATTGGTCACTTTTGATGTTTTATGCTAAACAAAGCACTAACTTGACAAGCACTATTCCCCGCATAGAGCAGTTTCACCACTTCTATTTTTTCTGATGTCGAACACGTTTTCATCGAACTTTGTTGTGTATCTGAATTCGTTCTGTTTGTATGTAGATTTTTTGTGTTAAGTAATTTTAAAATTTTGACTTTAGATTCTGATAGAGCATCAAGAGGTAAGCTCAGGGTTTGATGTCGTTCGCCATAACTCTTCAGGAACACGTTCAAAATGGTGTTTTTTGTAATTTATCATTTGCTTTTTCTCAAAATACGTTTTTGACAAAACTTCCTTCTCCTCCGACACAAGAGTCCATTTTGAAATCGTTACACAATCGCGACGTAAATGATTCTAAAAATAAATTTATCTGGTGATATCGAAGTCCTAATCATTATTACTTTCCATTAAGACACTGAAGGGTTTTGTAAATAAAAGGCAGTGAAATAACAAGATTTGATAATATTACACCGCTTAGACAAAAATGATAAATTAAAAAATGCAATTGAGCCACACCTAAAATCGAAGATCAAATGATAACGATGAAATTAATTCCACGTGGCTAAATGTAGGCGAAGGAAATCGCTCAATTCGATATTGGATACCTCTCTACACAATCTTTTAAGGCTCCTATGGAGATCTCTGCAATTAATATTGCAAAAATGGTCATAAAATGGTCATTTTGTACGTAATCATCCAACAAAAATTAATAAAACTATGCATAGGTCAAATTCTATGTAGCATAGTGATCACTGATCAATTAATGTAAACCTTCTGGTTTCAAATTAAATATTTAAGTTACAATCTTGGTCGAAAGTTGCGTAAATGTGGTACCTCTCCTTCAGAACTTTCGTCCAAGATTGTAACTTAAATATTTAATTTGAAGAAGGTTTACATCAATTACAGAATTTGACCTATACATCGTTTTTTTAATTTTTGTTAGATGTTCACGTCCAAAATGGCCATTTTACCAATATTAACTATAGAGCTCTCCTTAGGAGCCTTAAAATGAAAAATTCTTTTATCTCAAAGTCTGGTAGAGATATTTTTTGGTACGAATGGCTCGATTCAGCGATTCTATGAAGAAGGGGTTATTATTTCTCTAATAGACTGTGAGTAAATTATGCGATGGGATTAGAAAAGGATTACAATAAGTATGTCGCATTTTCTTCACCAAAAAAAAAATGAATGGTAAAGAAATGAAACATTCGCCATGTAATAAATTACAACAATTCCAAGAAAATATTTACTATTATTTTTCTTTAAGTCAAAATTTTCAATTCTTTTTATAAATTATGGCCGGTGATATTATAGTTACACTTTTGAACTTACCGCATTTGTAAAAATTTTCGTGGTACAAATCTGTCGAGTTACATGAATTGCAAATACAAACATTCAATATTTTTAATAATAGGATAACTTTTTCTTTCAAGTTGCCGTTTAATACTCAAATAATCGCATTAATTTGATTTTCAATGAAATATACAATAGAACAGTGCGCTATTATACCTTCAGTGCATGGTGGTGAATAATTTTACGCTTTGACACATTTCCCACATAAGTAATGCATCTCATGAAAATACCTTGCAGAAAGTCAGAGATCGCTAAAAACAAGGACGAAATGCGACATACAGGTGTAATCTTTTTCTAATCCCATCCCATAATTTACTCACAGTCTATTAGAGAAATAATAACCCCTTCTTCATAGAATCGAGCCATTCGTACCAAAACATATCTCTTTACCAG
Source organism: Pyrocoelia pectoralis (assembly GCA_036250285.1). Taxonomy (NCBI): domain Eukaryota; kingdom Metazoa; phylum Arthropoda; class Insecta; order Coleoptera; family Lampyridae; genus Pyrocoelia; species Pyrocoelia pectoralis. Next base: position 38,999,929 of record CM070079.1, on the reverse strand, counting down.
ACTTTGAGATAACAAAATTTTTCATTTTAAAAGATTGTGTAGAGGGGTATCCAATATCGAATTGAGCGATTTCATTCGCATACATTTAGCCACGTGGAATTAATTTCATCGTTATCATTTGATCTTCGATTTTAGGTGTGCCTTAATTGAATTTTATAATTTATCATTTTTGTCTAATCGGTGCATTACTATCAAATCAAATCTTATTTCACTGCTCATTATTTACAAAACCCTTCATGCCCGTTTTCACCATACAAATTAAGGCTTAAAGTTAAGTACAGCTTCTTAAATACCATAGCAACCATTGTCTCAATAATCGTTGCCATGGCATTTATGTTCTGCTTAACTTTAAGCACCTTAATTTGTATGGTGAAGTATCTTAAGGGAAAATTATAATGATTAGGACTTCGATATCACCAGATAAGTTTATTTTTAGAATCATTTACGTCGCGATTGTGTAACGATTTCAAAATGGACTCTTGTGACCCACCAACACGGTTTTGTCAAAAATTTATTTTGAGAAAAAGCAAATGATAAATTACAAAATATTTATGGTATAAGAAATTCGATTTTGCAAACTTGGAACGATTTTAAAATGTACTCTTATTCCGGAGCAAAGTCCCTGTGATTTACCCAAGTCACAGTTTTTGTTCTCGGCTTAGCGGTTTGGTATTCTTGATATTACGTCGTTCCGCCACTTTGCTCATTTCAAATCCTCGTAAAAAATTAAAGTATGAAAAACTTTTATTTCCGATATTTCTAATTCTTTAGCAGCGATAACTGAAACTGAACCATTAGCACTATTGTCACTGAGTGACTTTAGTTGCTCGAAGAGAGAGTTGTAGAGATTATGTTAAGTGGTAGGTACTTCACAAAACCTTCCCCTTAGTTTAAATTTACTACGTTCGTCCGTCAAACGTTTTGCCAGACTCACTATGTTCGTCCTTCAAACCTACACATTCGCCACAAAAAGTGTCACTTTAGCTCATAAAATAATATACTATTTTCTTCAAACGTCAAGATATTTTGTCATTATTCGACTGATTAGTAGGCGCCAAAGTTTGACATTATCGCTAGAGCAGATTTTACTTTTCCTTTTCCTGCCGCCACCGGAGGGAAAAGTGTTGTTATGACAACACAACAATGTCATTTCCACTCAATAATAAGGTTATTTTACTTCGTTACCAAGGAAACAGCATTTTACCTACCCATTCGTGAAAACAAATATTGCGTTTAATTTAACGAACGCCACTAATAATATCACACAAATATCTTTAAAAATAAATGTTTTGCGTAAATTTGCGGAAGTTTGAAGAAAAAATAGCATATTTTATTTGGAGGAGAAGTAACTTTTCATGGCTTGCCTTTTATTAGCCGCCTCATTTCCTTCGGCGGCTAAACACGGGCGCGCCATGAAAAGTTGTACTTCTCCGCCACATAAAATAATCTACCATTACAACTTCGTTCGCTAACAAATATTTGCAATGTTCTTCATAAAATCCAAATTATAGAGTTTTTGTCAAATTGTTGCTCAGAAGTGAGAATTATTACAACAGTCAAAATAAAGGACGGTCCGAAAACATTTTTATTTCACAATCATTTATAATAATTACGAATGAACGGGTGTCCTGTCCCTGTCCGTCAGTAACAAATTCGCATTAAAATAGATATACTTTAATCTCATGCATTAAAGTAGACATGAGATTTTTTTAAAGGGCATGCATTAAAGTAGATATACATGTCGTACATGTATATCTACTTTAATCTCATGTCCACTTTAATGCATGAGATTAAAGTATATCTACATTTGTTACGTCAGTCACTACAGTAGCAGATCTTTACTGATATGTAATTTTTCAAATACCAAGGCGCGAAACGCTGAAGAAACGCCGGCGCGCATTCGCGCGTGAAGCCTTCTGGTATACGTATAAAATTACATTTCTCTATTTGCTGAACCTATTTCAGAATCGCATTATATTTTATACCCCTAGCACCTTTACTCCTCATAATAACTGCCTGAGACGAACAAACATAGAAATACACTCTATGATGTGTTTCGTATTTTGAACATTGTAATATAATTCAGTGGTTTAAAACAGCTCATAATACCCATCAATGTTGTCTACTTTTCGGTAAATGAGGTATAAACTTTTAGCACCCCCAATAAACTAGTTTTATATACAACGTAATGTGCTTATATACCCATATAAATGGGTGTTAATCTCCTACTTATACGCTTCATAAAATGTCCACTGACTAAAATTTAAGATTAAGTTTGTAAATAAGTACGGGATTGATAGGAAAATGCATAAAATTTGTTAAGGTCCCTCGTTTGCTCAACTTTATTGCGTTTTATATAAATTTAGTGATAGATTGATGTCAGTAGAGCTATAAAAAACTTTCCTATATTAGAAAAAAGTCCATATTCGTGATGAGAAATTGAATTTCACATCATTTCCATTTCAAATAAAAGTTAAACATATACGCAATAACTGTGAATCATCCTGCCTCTATCAATATACCAGCAAATGGATGTGTACCAAGTAAACCAATCATAAAGTATTGGTCCATTTCGATTCAATGCGAGTCTTTGAATGATAACAACAATCAAAGATGCTATCTAAGGTGATTGGGTAATGGCAAGTACACTGTTACAGCTTTACACGAAACGATGCATGGCCGTACAAGTGACATCAGAAGATGAGGAAGGTAAAAGCAAACCTATGACAAGGGTTCAAGGAAACAATTAGTAAGGAAAGGTGAGAAACATATGTACATGGAACGTCAAACGATCTAACGCCCTCAACAAAAAGTTACATAGTATGAATGAATTATATCTAAATTTTTCGGAAAAGAAGTGCAGTTCAAAAGACGAGTTCTACCGTACGCAATTGTAAGTTAAATGTAAATGAAACACAATATGATTTCCTAATTTCCTCATGCAGATTGTGAAATGTGAGTTAGAGTAAAGAAAAGACAACTACTTCTTTATCAGAGTAATGACACAAGGATAATGTAGTAGTGGAAGAAAATATTGGTATAACTGATTAAAAATAAAATAAAATCGTTTATTCATCAGACAACAAAAAAAATTTTTTTTTTATTTTTGTTTCACTAGTATAATTACGATTGCAATCTATATACCACGTTAATTGTGTAAAAATTGTTCAGTAAATGGATTTATCTGTTGAACAATAAATCATTATTATTATTATGTACTTCGATTGTTATCGATACTCAGGCCAAGCCTGGTTAACTAATCGCACGGATCGAAATCAAGTAACGATTAGTCCTACTAATACATATATCTATACAATATAAATTTGAAGTTGCTGTTAAAAAGTGAACATACTAAATACTATACACATATTATGTTCATTAAATTAAATGACGTTGATAAAACCAACGCTGATCACATTTTAGATAATGTATTTGTTTGAGAAGCCTCGGTGTATTTGATCCCAATTTGTAAAAGCCACGTCCCGTCGACCCTCTTTCCGCGAAGGCATTAACATGAACGCAGCGTCGCGCATCAATAACAAAAAGAGACCCTATATTCCTAGGCTTCTCCGTTGGCGTCACTTATTCGTGACTTAGTGACTTTTTATAGAAAAGAAAAAATGAACATAATATGTATGTTTTGAAAAAGTGTTATGGTTATTGTGTAAGCGTTTTTTGTTGTTTAGCTCGACGCATAGGTTTCACTCGAGTGGGTAATGTGTTGTTTGTGTTTTGTGTTAATTGCGAATTCTGATACTGTGAGTATATTGTGTGTTTACGTTTGAGTGCATGAGAACGAGTTAGAGGTGTTACATGAGTGATTGTTGAAGTGTTGTGTGTTGGTAATGGACTTTCTATAATGTTATGTTGTGTATGCAACAGAGTTTCAATTTGTGAAGGGAGGATTGAGTGTTGTGTTTCATTTTGTGTTTGAATGGTATTAGTTGAAAGTGTGTGATGTGGTTCTGAGTGATGTGCGGTATCTTCCGTTATGTTTAGAAATTTTCTAACTATGTGGCAAGTGTTGATAATGACTGCCTTTTGTAATTGTATGTATATGTTCTTATCTAACCCTAAAATGTGCAAACTGTGATGTATTGTTTTTGGTATAACTCCGGTTGCACTAAGAACAATGGGTACTGTAAGAGCAGTTCCCATTCTCCATTGCGTTTTAAGTTCCTGAGCTATATCTTATTATTATTATTATCATTATTATTAACTGAACCGACAACTCAAGTTATAACGTGAAGGAGCTCTCTTGGACACTTTTAAAGCTCCATTTCCTCAGGACTAAAATTCATTCCTTAATGTACATTTATGGACACCGTTTTCTTATTATTTACTACCGTCATAAAATAATTATTGTAGTACATTGCCCTTTTAAAGTAACTTTGACGCTTATTTTTCTGGATACTTTTAGATCGTTGGCGTCTCATAAATAGTTTTGCCTTCAACATTTCTAGACTGAAAGTAATTAGTAACTGAAATGAAGACGAAATCTCAGCGGACGAAGTATTATTGTGAACTACGAGGGAGTTTCCAAGAGAAACTGGAAACGTTCTCTAGTAAACGGACCCAATATAATACACACTTCCGTCGCTAGATGCCTCTTTTATTTTAGTCTTCCGACTGGCATCGTCGAGTGAAGTCGTGGTGCCAGGTAACAAATTTGTTTACGAGCCTCTCGCTTGTTCTTCGATTTTTCGATAAAAACATCATGGTTTTGGAAGACCAGTCACAGAATAATTGACGATCTTGTTGATTTGCCTGATGTGTCCTTCCAACGAATTTTGAACGAGGAATTGCAATTGAATAGAGTTGGAGTAAAATTCGTGCCCCACCTGCTCACAGTTTTTAACCAAAAACAGCATGACTCCGTTCCGTGCGATTTCCTCTTATTCCCCGAATAAAAAAAGTCCTCAAAGGAAAACGTTTTGCGGATGTGGTAAAGGTGACCTAAAAATAAATACACCCCTTTTTTTTACAAAATTCCGGTTTCTTTGGGGTCGCCCCACGTATAGGTAGGTATCTGCACAACATTCCTAAAATGATAGATTAAAAAAATTGATTATTAATAACCCTACAGAAACATTTGGTTTTGGGATGCTTCTATACTGCACAATACAGATGGTCCAGCCGAATGAAGAAGTTAGGAGAAAATGAGTGTTATTGCATGGAGAGTGCTCGAGTTCACAAAGCCAAGGGTGCTGTTGAAAACATTAAATGTTCATCAATTACTCACTGGGCAATTAAGGATCATAATATCGATTCTCCTGGTACTGAAAACGTTAATTTGTCTAAGATCAATCCTCGATATGAATCAGACGAATTCGGGATAAGAAATTTTTTTTTAATTTGTCGATAATGGAATCTTATTATTGTAGAGTTTCATCGATTAAGAAATATTTGGAGCCCATTTGGTAAAGTAAGGCTACCTTATAGAGATGTTATGTTGAGCGCTGTAAACACAGAACGTTAAATCTCTCTCCATAAAGACATTTCATTGAGGATCAATGTGACTTTTGCGTGGCATATTCGGCTGTGAACGTTGAAGAAGAGTTATATAATCAACATACCACCAAGAAAAATAGAGCACGTGATGAAAAATTACCAAATAAAACAACATCTCGGTGCGTTTCCACGATTGATCTAAAATCAATATTTCTTTGATTTGTTACTAAAAGAGTCCACAGTTTCACCTTATATAATTTAAAAACAAAAGATACTTCCTGTAGGATAAATGTGATGGAAAAATAACCTCAAATTAATTTCCAACAATTTTATACAGTTATGGTTACCTACTGAATTCATTCATCCATATTATTATGTATTATGGGAATCACCATTTTCCCATAGATAGACCTATCAGAAGAATGAAGTTTCTATCAAAACAATTTCTAATACTGCAATGCTAGAATCAGATAACGTCTAAAATGCAATGGCATTTGTTAACAATTAGTGTAAACCCAGCACAATGTACTTTTCTCTAAAATCTTCTATTTATTTGAGTAAAATAATCAGCAGCACCAATACGTTGGTAACATCTGATCACCTGATTGAAAGTTGATTAATTTTAGGTGAATCATTGCCGTCAGGTTACTTCAAATAGATATTCTTGTTAAAATGTGAAAGAAACTTGTTTTTATAAATAAACTTGATAAGGATAAACGATGCGATGTTTGTGTACATTTTCGAAGTTGTGACCAATCAGTACGTTAAAGTTTTTCGTGGCGGTAGGAAGTGTAGTGGAATAAATTTCGAAATTGTTCTTCGGTGGCGCGTTCGTGATTCAAAAATCTGTGTCTGTGATTAATAATTAAATCGTAAACGTTGTTTAATTAATGTTTTGGACCGTAAAAATAGATAAAGGCGTCACTAAGGGTAAGTTAGAGTTAGCACTTTTTTTTAAATGTGCTCATTTCTTTTTCCATTTCAGACGAAACAGTGGCGCAAGGTAAGTGAACTTTTTTTATATTTGCGTAAAATTTATTGAACTGCTTGTTAAGTTGGGTCCATGCTAATGAATCCAAATATTTAATTCTATTGAAAATGATATCAACAGTGTTCAGCATTATTTAAATGTGTTGATATTTTGCCTATTTTTTTATTACAGGCAGTACAAGGTAGGTCATTTTGTTGCAACTTTTGCTATTTTTGCAGACTTTTTATTTATTATTTAAATGTGTGGATATTTTGTCTATATTTTCTATCACAGGTAGCACAAGGTAGATCATTTTGTTGCTATTTCGGTTTATTGAACTCCTTGTTAAATCGGGTTCATCATAACGAACCCAAAATGTTTTACGTGTATTGAAAATATTATATGAAAAGTTGATTTAGGCAGTTTGAAAATTGCACATTTTTGTATTAAAAATAGGATATTGACACTGGGTTCAAGTAATTTTGTTATCATTCTCGGTGTATTTTTGAAACTGCTTTTCAAGTTGAGTGCATATCAATAGCGAACCCAACATTATGAATGTATAGGAAAGATATCACAAGTTCTGAAATTGTATCGCAAAATTCTTTCCTAAGGGGTGTTATTTCTTCTTACATCGCCTTTTATTTGTGCCCACGCTAACCCTTTTTATCAGCTTTGCTGTAGGGGTCCTATCACCATACTCTATAAAAAATTATATTAACAAGCGACGAAAATTAAATGGTAAGATTGTCACAGATTCTTGTGCTATATAAATAACCAAGGCATATTTTAACGGAAAAAATTCTAAACAATTCTTGAGAATGACTACGATTCTTTTTTTTACATTTTCTTTTCCGTTACTATTTGTGTCTTTTTGAGGTAACTGCCAAACAGTTGCTGTATTTTTTGAATACGCCTCGCGGCGCAATTGAGCGAGAATTAAACAATAACTTTTATCTCCTTCGTAATTTCGGAAAGTTACACCGTCGCGTCGCGTCGCGTCGTTACGGTTTCCGGGCTCTTTTCGTTCGTCGCGTCGGGATTTACTAGTGATGTGCATTAAGTGTTGAAAGTGAAGTTATTAATTAATGATTTCTAAAATTTACTTAATTGATCAAGTATGGCACTATTTACGTAGAGGTATGTATTAAATTTTGATTATTATTACATTTAACAACACTATCAAATAGGAGTTCTCAGCGGCACAATCTCAAAAAGCTCGGAACAGAATTTGGCGATCAAAGGTGTTCCATCATTTTGGGTTACAACGCGAAAAATGTTCTATTAATTAAATACCTTGAAATTACTATTCATTACATATTTCTGGCAGTGTTTAGATTTTTGTTCATTGCTTTATATTCATAGCAGTCTATCAATGTTTGTTTTGTGGTATGAATTTGATTGGAATGGAAGCGACATTAACATCCATTTAGTGGGTCTGTGTCTTCTTTTAAACCACTTTTACTAAGCAACTGAGGAGAAAGCTTCCGTTAATACAAACACCTACAAAATGGCATAAATTAGTGAATTTGACCTAAAAAACCACACGTCACGTTAGATACATTACCTTCCTTATAAAACCAGCGTGAGATGTTTTATCCCCGTTCCGAGTTCGCTCTGAATTAGAAAATCCTCATAAGGATAACGTCACATCCCTAAATGTACAAAACACGACATATAAATATAAATTTACGAACTCATAAAGATAATAATGGAATGTCGAGATTTTGTTTTTTTTTTATGTTTTTAGAATAACTATATTATAGGTCTTGGTTGTAGCACATAAAATATTCGATACGTTAACGTAGAGAGAATATGAAGCATAGATATCGCGTAAAAGACGTTGTTCGCTAAAAAGTTAATAATTTATATGTCAGCGAAAGTATAAAGCCGAATCATCTAATTAGATGGTTAATTAACATCAAATACGGGATTTCCGGGGAAAAGGGGTGTAAAGCAAAAAGTTTCTAAGGGTGTTATCCCTTTGACGTGTAGGTATAACGGGGTTAATGATTTCTACTGATTAATTTTGCATGCGCACAGATATAAAAGAACACGGTCTTTTAAATTTGAGGGAAAGCCGTTACTGCCACCGGTAGAATAATTTATTAAAAATCAGTTTTTGCTTTTTCTAACATTTTTCCAACATTACAAATAAAATTGTTTTGAATGTAAGGATGCTATGGGTGTGTAAATTGTAAGGTACGGTAATAGGATATAATAACAATAGTAATAAACTTGAAAGCTTTTACTTACAGCATACTTTACAATAATAAAAATAAAAAAAAAAGATTTTAGTTAGATGTATGTGAAATGACTTCAGTTTAATTAAAGCTGTTATTTTCAACAAACGCAAATGGCCGGTTGTATTCATATACAATTATTGCATCGAAATAAAAGATTATTTATGATAGTCTAAATGCGTTTCTACACTATGTGCCACAATCGACTGTAATGTTTTTAGGAAAATTTATGTTATGAAAAATGCAAAAGTCATTTATTTAGGAAATTGTACAAACAAAAGTTGAAGATAGAGCAATATACTTGAAATTTGTGATTCCTGAAAAGAAAAATGAACGCAATTTAAAACTTTTTCCCTTTTTAAATTATTACTCTTTACACTGAAGTCAACGCTAATTGCTTTTTTAATTTTTATCGTGAGATACCTACCGCTTGAATTTCACAAGTAATGATTAAAAATCATTTCTGTAATTAAAACTGTCGTTTTTTTTTGCATTGATATTTATTTTCAGCGCTATAGTAACGATTATTGAATGAGCAAAATGGAGAATTATTAAGAGCGGAAGTTGAATCAGTATTTTTATTTCTATTTCAATACGTCATTTACTGTTCAAATATTGAAGGGGAAGTTCTCGTCCTGATATAAATTAAAAATGATAGATGCGTTCCGTTTTAATTGAACAAATAAATTGTAAGAAAAAAATTATAAAAGCTTCAAATAGGTTTTTTGGTTTATATGCAATATTTCAAAAATTCATAATAAAAGTACTTTTTTAATAAATTTGGCTGGATTAAAGCATTAATATGGGAGAAGAAAGTTGAATAACGCTCAGAAAGGGTATGAGAAATAAAATAGAGGGAGTAATTCTAATATTAAGAGGGACCACAAATGTCATTAGTAGTGTCATCTTTGTAATCATAGATGTCGATAACAAAACTAATTAAACATGCAGAATGGTCGATTGAGATTGGGTTATAAAACTCAAAATTGGTTTACATGCTGAATAAGGTCTAAATCGAGAAATATCAGGAGGGGAAAACGGTTCCACGGAACTTCATTCTGGAAAATCCTGCCACATTAACAGAGTTTTCTTCTGCGAGTTTTCCGTTCGTCTCAAAGAAAAGCTGATAAAATTATCCATGGTACGAAGCACGCCTGTACAACTCATTGGCGGACATAACAAGCGGGCATGCCTACTATTCGTAAAATCAATCGCTTTATCTGTAGAACGAAAGCTTAAGTATACTAGACAAGGTTGACCCGAAAGCCAAACCGCGCTATTTCATTTTACTTTTATGAACATATCTCGAGAAATTGTTGCTTGACCTTTTAAACAGCGTGGGACTTTGCACCCCTTTCCAGAAGAGTAAATGATTTGAAACCAAAAAAGGTTTCAAATCATTTACTCTTCACTACACGTACTTTCTCAAATACCTTCAATTCTCAATGGATAAAACGACGGGGTGGCCTCCACTGTTCTGTATGAGGTTTTTCAGGTTTTTTTTTCTATAACCAATTAACTTCATTATGATGCCATTTATCATGCTGAAGTCTACAAGGCGTTTTCCCCTCAGCACCCTAACTCCATTCCTTCCGAACATATCCTCGTTTACCTAACTTTACGTTTCACGATATCTGGTTAGAAGACTCTCTGGAAAGCCTAAGTAGCCCTATCCTTAATTACTCCCACATGAAAACAAGGGATTATTACCTGGCCATCATTCCTTCTCGTTTTAACCAACACAACCACTTTCCCTTCGAGTTGACTCAGTTTGCAGTTTGGTTAATAACTTGAATCATAAGGAAAATTGATGGAAAACTTTGAACTTTTGTTTTTGGCTCACACCTGAGCTTTCCTTCTACAGTCATGGGGTACCTACTTACCCTATTTTATTTCATTTAGTGGGTTAGTACTAATAATTTCCCCGACGCGACGTCAGGTTTTGAAACAGTGAAATGTATCTCAGTTGAAAGAGAGTCTCTCCACGTTCAGATTCAATTTTCCTTATATTTTGCCACTAACGCATTAGTTTTGAAATTGTTAGTAATGCATAGAACGAGCTTATTGTAAACAGAAACTTCTTGGAAGTCACCCTTATCAGATGCGAATCACAATTAGACGTGCTATACATCTACATGAAACTTACCACCACCAACCCTGTTATCCCTTATCACTTCTTCCATCCCAGTTCCCATAAAATTTTTTAAAAGAACTTCATACAATCTTTTAAAACTACCCTCTTTATAACTACCATTTTCACATATCCTATATTTGCTTCACATAACCTTGGCTAAGCATAAACAATTTATTTCTGCTGTTGACCACTTCTTTGTCAACTAATACCAAATTTCCTTCCCACATACGCCTCCCTCCTCCTCGTGCTTTTTAAGAACTTTTTAATTAACTGTCGCCTTTTCGTACAAAGAAAACTTAAAAAATTGCTTGGTAAGCACTAAGCTAAATACCATTCTTCATCCGCTTTAAACGAAGTCCTCGTCTTTTTCCTCAACTGATCTTTACCATGCTTTTGTCAATTTTGATTATTTGTCTTGGCTTTCATCTTCACCCATCTTACACCCCTATTTCGTTCACTTGCCTCATTCAATTTTCCATTAATTTATTCGCCCCCATTTCCTTCCGTTTGAGTATTCAGTTTTCCCATATTTTATCTGATCCCCATTACCTCCTCTCGTCATACTGGCTGTGAATGTCTTTTGCAAGAGAAGCTGTTTTCTAGTAACCACAAATTTTAGTAGGGCAAATAACAATACACCGACTACTCTATATTACACAATCTTAGTCTCCATTTGTCTACAAGTTGCTTATTTGTTTCCTTGGTTTATTCAGTAGTTTAGTCAGTTTATTAATAATGAGCACCAATTTAATGTTAGTGCGTTAGTTTTATTATCTATAAGAGCTTTCCGTTTAACGTTACAATTATAATCTTTTACAATATATACTATAACTATATTTTGTACTGATTTATTCTGCATACTTTGATACTTCTATTCCTACCGTTCCCTAAGTAGATTAATAAGTTTGGGTGAGATGCGTTAAGTATTCATTTTTTATAAAGTTTATCTTTGAGAATTCAAGTACTTAGCATTAGTAACGACAAAACGGCACATCACATACTTTGTCATTGTCCAACTGAGACGATCCTGGCTACGATTAGATCCGCATCCCCTTGCAGCATCCTCAGGTTCAACTTAGGTGTGGGATGGCTAGAGCGACGGTGCGGGGTCGGACGACTCTAGTCGGGGAGGTAGTACAAAGGGCCCAATTTGAGGTCTACGTATACGTGGACTATTTCCACCCTCCCATCGTAATCCAGAATACAGGACCTTAATTCCATGGAGCTTACGTAGAAAAATAATTCCTTGAGAACTGTAACTTCCTCAGGTATAGCATCGGTGCCTTATCCTTCGGTAAGCCTTCATTTTTTTGGAAGCTGCGACACACACTTGCTCAAGAACAGTTGTGCGGTCACCCGTGGGACATCCTGTGTGCTGTATCTCCGGATGACATCTCATCAAAAGTTACACGAGCTGAGCGCTGCCACTCATTGAGCGCTGTAGCTCGCTACCCTGTTCTAAAAACTTAGAAATTGTTCCGGTACATTTTGCAGCATTTCAGGAGATCACCGCGATATCCTGATCTCACCCCACTAGAACTCATTTTATGGGGTCATGTAAAGAGTAAAGTTTATTCCACTGCTCCGGATCTTTGGAGGAATTACGTGACCGTATAGTACATGAATTACTCCTGAAATGTTGCAAAATGTACGGGAGCGATTTAATCAAAAACTTCAAACATTCAAACTAAGGTTGAATTTGCATAAACTGGATTTATTAATTATCAAAAGAAAAAATTAACCCTAATTATTTTTATTTAAGGGTTGTTTACCCTGTACCTAAGGGGTGAAACAATGTTGTCAAATGGCAGTAAAGTACCTGCTTGTGTAAAAAAAACTTTGAAGTGGAGGGTGCTCGCATTTTGCCAGCACCGCCCAAAGTTTATTGATGATATCTCTGGAAGGGGTAAAGAACAAAACGAAATTTTAACGGCACAATTCAGCACAAAACGAACACAATTAGTGTTCAAATTTTCATTTCGAAATTCGGAGTGGGGGATTCTGGGGAAATGGTCCCTTAAAGTTGAATTGGCGTTATCTCGGAAAGGGATGAAGCACAACACGAAATTTTAATGGCACAATTCAGCACAAAACGAGCACAATTCGTGTGCAAATCCTCATTTTGAAATTCGGGATGGGGGGTATTGGGGAAATGGACTCCTATTTCAAATCACAAAATCAACGGTGGGTAAATTATTATAGTTAGTCAGATGGTATTGAACAAAATTTAATTTACTTGTCGTTTTTTGACCAGCTTATTCTAGTTTCTCTTCATAAATAAAATAAAAAATTTGCAATTTAATTATCTAAACATCTAACAGCATTAAATGAGAATTTAATAACGATTAGTTGCTGAATAAATTTTGTATCACTAGGTTTTTTTATAATTTTTAATAATCACCCAATTTTTGTAGAAATAGTTCTCCATTAGACGGTTTCAACTAACCACACTTCTTGTTTGTTTTTGGATTAACGTGTGGATTACTTTTTCGAGAGAGAATTTTACCTTTAAACATGAAAAATGAGGATGCTTTTAGTATTAGATGTTATAGCATCTTCCTATTTAATGACAAGGAGACTCCCTTGATATTGACATCGTCTACTATTTTTTTTACTAGTCATGTGTATGTAATAAATTACAATTTACGCACCAGACAAGCGAACGACTAAAAAAATTCCATCTTGAACACAAAGTGGCAATCTCCTTTCTGTTGTCCTTTCGTGAACCTTCTTCTCTACTTCATGTAATATTAGGAAAGTGATTTTGATTTATTTAGCTGAAACATACTTAAATACCGATTCTAAAAGATCAAAGGCGTTGATTATATTTTAAGAAAGCAAATTTCTAATCAATATCAGCCATTGTTACTCTAGTATTTCAATATAAATAAAACAAAAATGCAGTGCTAATGCCGCGATAGTTATGACTCTTTTTTCACACATTTTTTTAATAAATTACGCCAAAATAAGTTTTAAACGTGCAACGTTATATTTCAGCGTTAAAAATCATATATCATATATCTATAATAGTAGACATATAGGGCCGATACTAACTCAAAGTCACTAGAAATGAATGTAGGTCGACCACAAAAAGTCACTAGAAAAGTTACCGGCCGATCCTAACTCAAAAAGTCACTAGAAAAGTTACTAAATGAATACCGGCCGATCCTAACTCAAAAAGTCACTAGAAAAGTCACCAGAAAAGTTACTAAATAAATACCGGTCGATCCTAACTCAAAAAGTCGCTAGAAAAGCTACCTTTCAATCCTAACTCAAAAAGTCACTAGAAAAGTAACCGGCCGATCCTAACTCAAAAAGTTACTAGAACAGTTATGTGACCTTCAAAAGGTTAAACTTTATTTTTAAACGCTCGGTGAGTGAATTGCCAACTTTTCAAGGTGACATTTACAAATTCAGCGTCTCAGGTGGGGGGTGTGAAAGTGGGATTGTAAGATATATAAGGTAATGTATTATGTGTCATTTATGAGACAATGAAATGTGGATGGCATATGCAGAGGCATCGTGGCCGAAACCGACAAATATTCTAACGGCAGTGGAACGTCTAAAGCAACTGTTTTCGGCATTAAAATTTGATGCCGAACATGAAGCAGTGTACGGAATGGGTGACTATAGTGAACGGGAGTGCCTTGACCTTGCCGCGAAATATGAGCTGGGTCTTGAGCTATGCGAGCGTTTTATTAGTAACAAGTACTGCATCAAGTGTCTCATGAGAAAGTTAAGTGATGCAAAGTTAGAACAATTCAACAGTGACTTAAATGAATGGGTTAGCAGTAGTGAATCTTCCTCACCGTCCTCATCCCCGTCATCTCCTGCATTGGAAAACTAAACGCGCTTGTTCAAAAATGAAGAAGGTTACATTCCCTAACGAATCATGACATAACAAAGTGTGTACATAATGGCGGTATGGCCTTTTGCTTACCGTAAAGCACGAAAAGGACCTTGGGAAACTGTAGCGCTAGATCGACTTCGTTTCCATCGCAAAATCGAGCAATTCGATAGAATTTTGTCTCCTATATTAGAGAAAAATCATCGTGCTGAAGTCTATCGTAACAGATCTCAAGGACATTCAGTGACAATATAACGGGGATGGGAGTAGTAATCGAAATCAGTCTGTTATGTATAAAAAGTAGGTTACCGTAACATAAGGCCGGAATGAATCCACTTCAAGGACACTCGTTGCGTTCTCGTAAACTATGTATGAAAAGTAGGTCACGTGGTGACTTTGTGAAGTATTTGAAGGTGAAAAGACGAGGTTTGCATCTTGGCTAAGTTTAAAGTCATTCAAGGTGTCAACAAGAGGAACCACGTTAAAATGAGATGGAAAATGTTGATTTTGCTATAAAAATGAATACCTGAACGTTTGCTACTTCAGTTTCGGGCAATATTGATCTCGCGTCTTTAAATACCCATCTAGTAATAGGTACTTATTAATGTAAACCTTTCGAGAATGTAAAGGACTTACTTATTATTATTATATTATATTATTGGTGAATACTGAACGATATAAGATTGTCCAAAATGGACGCTTTTGTTGACTTACAAGGATTTAGAGGAAGCCTTAAGGAATTCATACCTAAAGAGATATCTATTGTTTCATCATATGGACCCCGCTGCACAACTTTATTACTAAAACCGCCGGCTGGGTATCCATTAACAACCACTATGAAAAAAGGGATTAAATATTTGGAAAATTACCATCATGGTCTAAAGTGGGACGATGGCCACATTAGATTTGAAGACTTTGAAAAAGAAACGCGCGCTTTGCTACAGCCATTCAATAGGATTTATGTAAAAGGATCCGAGAAACAATACGTGTTAAAGTTTCTTAACAAAGTAGTAATTAACTTAGAAGAAGTTGACTGTCCATCGCTGAAGAAATTGAAAAAGAAATTTTTTGCATACAAGTGTTTGCATCACGGTAGTGACACTTTAATGTGCGCTCAAGAAAACGCCTTAATATTGTACGAGTGGGATAAGAGACAATTCGAAATATCCACAATATAAAGAGGATGGAAGACTAATTTAACATTTATGCTAATAGACAATAAGAAATGGTGAACAATATTGACAAATTAAGATGTATTGCTACCTATATAATAAAAAAAGTGGTAAAAGTCTTTCAATTTTTTGCCAACTTTTAAGATGTCAAATTTCAATTTCCTTCAAGGTGACTCGTTGCGCACTCTTGTAAACTGTGTAAAAAGTACTAAAGTAGGCCGTAAACTATTAGATTAGAATCAGATGGGAGATTTTGATTTGCTATAAAAGTGAATAGGTACCTACTTGCCTAGATGTCTGTTACTTCGGTTTCATCACAATCATCGATCAATCGATTAAAAATGTGGATACAATAAATACGAAGTATGGAGATAGTATAGTGATTGAAAGATTGAAGCATTAAACTATTCCTTGCGTGAGGGCATTGTAATTCCAACTATAATGGAATATTGAACGATTGCGATGAGCTTTTAAAATGGCAAGCATATTTGGAAATACAATAATCCCTTCCGATCACCAGGAATAGAGGTTAATACAAAATCGATCGTCTACGATATCGAAGAATTGTTACAGTTCAAATCGATAAAAATAATAAATTATCGATTGCAATTTATTCCACTCAAATCGTATAATTTAGTAAGTTCGTTGAACTAGTCATTGAGTAGGTTCCTAGCAGAATTTAACATTGATGGAATTTCAACAAAACGATGATGATAATTGAAAAAAATTGTGGGATTGTTATCAATTTCGTCAATAATTGTATTAAAATAAGGACAAATGGCAACCGGAGCTTTTTTTAGACGATTTTCAGGTTAATACAAATTTCACATTCCATCAAAAGCTGCATATTTGTTGCACACATTCGAAATTGATAACAATGATAACTCTCCCAAAGAAAAATGTGCAAAAAAAAAATTCATCTCTGAAGTGACTGCATGTGCATGACTGAAAACTCACCTTTACTTTACCTGATTGACTTTTTTGGGTAATAAAACAAACATAAACATTCCTTTATTATAAGCCGCTGCATGACTGAAAACTCACCTTTACCTGATTGACTTTTTTGGGTAATAAAACAAACATAAACATTCCTTTATTATAAGCCGCTTAGAAGCATTTTACTTTATATTACAATGCATTCATTTTATCGAAAATACCTATTTACTACAAATAAAATGTACATATTCCTTCATATTAGCCATTAGTTATTTGAGACCAGCGTCCTACAGACGTGCGACACCTCAAAGAAATTGGTCAGGTTTTCTTAATTTCAACCAACACTTGTTTTTCGTGGCCTGTAGTACCCAGCGTCAATAAAAGAAATTTATAAAGGTTTAGTATGACACATACAGAACTGCACAAATTGCATATTTTACCTGATATCTCCTCCACGAACGATTTAAGTTAATTTTAAAACAAATAAGTTTTTGAATTCATTTCCAATTTTTTCTTGATGTTATCCATTTGTTGTACGGTCAGCATTTTCCATCCATAAAAAAAGTAATAACAAGTTTGGTGTAATAATTGTTATGTGAAATTACCTGACATATTCTTTTATTTCTCATTCGTAAAAATGTGTTAGATAATCCTTTAAGAATTTTTGCTACTTCAAAATTTATTATACACACGACACCACCCCGTACAAATATGCACACATATCCATCACTTTATGCCGTTCAAGGGGGAAGCCGAATTATTTACGTGCAACGTAATGTATAGATACGTAGCGGGTTGGTAACTAAGTACTTACTTATAGTGATGGGATAATTCCAATTAAAAATAACCTGTAGTCCGATTATTGAAATAACCTCCATAATCCCATTATCAGTTTCGGTATGAACTACAATTACATATGTATTAATTACGTTCATACATTAAAACGGCAAGATTTGCGTATTTCGATTATCAAATTTCACCTTAACATCAAATCCTATTGAATGAATGTTGTGTGAAGGTTATATTTAATGTACTTATTATTTGAAAATTGCGACCGATGGAAAAACGATGCGGAAATTTTGCAAAATAAGCGTCTGGGAAACACCTGCAAATGTCAACGTTCTTTGACTTCCTCACTATATGCTTTTAAGATACGTATGAAGGTAGTTAGTTACATTACAAGGAAAATATCGAATTCTTTAAAAACGCATAGATACGTAATTATTGCATACGTTATGCATTCCCGTTCGTAACTGATTACGAAGTAGGAAGTTAAGTTATTAAAATTAATGTTTAATGATATCTCCCCAACTACGTTTGAATTACCTAATAGGTACCAAAATAATAACAAATTAATAATTTTCAAGGAATCCCTTCCTAGTTACAAAGTTATAAGTTCTCTACCCTTGTGACACCATTACCATAAAGGTTAATGTCGTGTGCTCAGATAATACGAGGGACAAGCCATATTATGATTGACAATGAAGAAGTTAGGGGTAGGCCATAGAAGGGAACGAAGTAATTTTTTTATGGAGATTCTGAGAGCAAACTTAAAAGTCAATTATATCCTCCCTAACTTGCGCGTATGCCGATAGTTTTGTTACGAATGCCATATTCCTTACAATAATTCTAAGTACGAGCACTGCACTGCGATTGAGGTGATTCTTTAATTACCTATAAATATATAATTATGTACCATGTTTTCCCAATACCACCCAAACTACACATAAATACTTCCTTCTTCTTCAAAGATTCGTTAAACTCTGCTTGGCTGGGAATCCCTTTGTAACCAAAATACCCTCTTCTTCTTCTAGGCTGTCTAACCTTTTGACACCATTACCATAAACGTTAATGTCGTGTGCTCAGATAATACGAGCGACAAGCCGTGAGAATGAAGAAATTAGGTAGGCCATAAAAGGAAAGGAAGTAATTCTTGGGGAGGAGATTCTGAGAGCAAACTTAAAAGTCAATTTATTGTATTCCAATAATTATTATCTATAATGTGATAACCTCCCTAACTAGCGCTTTCGTATGCCGATATTTTTGTTAAGAATGCCCAGCTTGCAGACATCCTGGTATTTGTGTTGAAGAACAGAACGTTAACTATTTACTTACATTGTAGATATTTCAGGTCCGAAATCTGATACGATACTCATAAAACGTTATCTCAAAGAAAATAGAACGGAATGCTTCTGGCTCATAAAATGCCCCCAATACGGGATCTGCTGATGTTTCCACGCTGATTGGACTTTAGTGCAACTTGAAATTGATTACGATTTAAAAAAATCATCTTTTCAGATGAAGCCCATTTTCGGCTTTGTTAACAAACACAACTGTCGTTTTTACTGCATATTGCAAATGACTCCATGGGGTTATTAAGTGAAAAGTTTGGTGGGTGTGTAATCTACAGAAATGGAAAGTTGTGGGTCTATGCAAGGCCACCTAAAATAGAAGGCCGGTAACTGCATCCCCCCTCCTGCTGTGACGTCACGATTGCCGATCCATTTCGGTATAACAGCAATATTGCCACGTGCTTAATTTGAGTGTTTATAGCTGTTTAAGTCAGTCGTGAGGGCTTAAACGCAATTGAAGATGAAGAATTGTGTAAATAACCTTAACTATTTCACTTTAACACGTGGCCAATGGCTTGGGGTGAACAGGCACATATACACACAAGGGTTTAATTTCGCATTTGCTCTAAAAATCAACCCTCAATCCTCAATTGATTCCTTTCGAGCCGCGCCTGGAACTGAACAGTTTTGGGACTATTTTGCCCACTGACAATCGTATTTGCACGCGCATCTAGATCTGTGCAGGCAAATTTTAACACTTGTGTCTCTGTATATGGGGCGCTTAAGACTTAATTCACAAATGTTCTCGGTCATAAATAACAGTTGGTAAAACGTACTTTTACCATTTTAGATGCGTACCTTGCTGCCGAAACAATTACCGAAATTCTGAGAAGGTTTTGGCATTTAGATTTCCGAAAGTTGTAAAGAAAAGAAATAAGTGGATACACGCAATTCATCGCAAAAATTTTGTACTTAACAGAATCTTCAAGAATATGCATTAAACATTTTGTAGATAAATTTGTAATTTGCGAGGATCGGGCAGTTAAGAGAGGATGGTACCGTTTTAATTATTCCACGAGCGCAATTAAAATTAAGCGACGATGCATATCCAACGATTTTTGAGAATCGTCCCCATTATATGACTGTTAATTTGCCAAAAAACGTAAGATCCTAACATTAGAACCAAGGAAATTTCCAAAAGGAACAAATAAACTGACCGCTTGGCAAAAGAAAAGGGTTCAATTAAAGATTTAGATTGTTTTAAAATATACTGCAGCCCTACAGGAAGCAACTTGCGTCTATCGGCATTACAGATTTTCACGTAAAAATTGTTAAAGACTTTGTATGCCTTTTTAAAACACATATAGATTGTCGGTTTCAGTTACAAATTACATTATCTTGCTTGAAAACGCATTTTCCCCACGCACAACTTTACTAGAATGGATCGTCAGCTGTGACGTCACGTAATGCAGTTCCAGGCCTCTAACTAAAGGAAGCCTTGGTCTATGCCAATAAACCTCGAACTATAGACGACGCTTTGAAATTGAACATTACACCTGATTTATTGCAAAAAGTTACCGAAAATTGAGTTCATCGAATTCGATCCTGCAAACGAAGCCGAGGTGGACATTTGAATAATGTGTGGTATTCAAATCATAATTATCATAAGAATGTTGCAGCGTTTATCTCAAATATTTTGTATTTTATTTAATTTTAAATACATATCGTTCCTATTGGAAAACCTTTATCTTTCTGATTTATTTCATCTTGTTCAAATATCACAATCAAGTTTACATTGTGTCTTTCCAATTCTCTAGGAGTTTTATTATAAGTTTAATCCTTAGAATATATCTAAGGTTTAATCTAAATAAAAGCAATCAACGGCATTATACCTGCCCATAGAAAAATATGTACGAACCTGTTTATCTGCCTAAACAGCTAAACAGATCCACCTACAGGAACAGCCCTGTTTACCCGTTTGGAACAGAGGCTGTTTACTCGTTTGGAATAACCTCTTTAGCCGTTTACCTATTAACCTGTTTGGTGAAATTTCCATTTGACCGTTTGAAGGGTATTTTCAAGTAGAATTCAGCCACATGCCGCTTGCCATAGTTATCGCTAAAGATACCTTCGCTTCATTGTTCCCTATGCTAATTACAGCTTCAGTTGTCGAGTTGCTATAACTACTCCAGATCATTGATTTACAATAGCGAAGCGAAGGTATCTTTAGCGATAACTATGGCAAGCGGCATGTGGCTGAATTCTACTTGAAAATACCCTTCAAACGGTCAAATGGAAATTTCACCAAACAGGTTAATAGGTAAACGGCTAAAGAGGTTATTCCAAACGAGTAAACAGCCTCTGTTCCAAACGGGTAAACAGGGCTGTTCCTGTAGGTGGATCTGTTTAGCTGTTTAGGCAGATAAACAGGTTCGTACATATTTTTCTATGGGCAGGTATAATGCCGTTGATTGCTTTTATTTAGATTAAACCTTAGATATATTCTAAGGATTAAACTTATAATAAAACTCCTAGAGAATTGGAAAGACACAATGTAAACTTGATTGTGATATTTGAACAAGATGAAATAAATCAGAAAGATAAAGGTTTTCCAATAGGAACGATATGTATTTAAAATTAAATAAAATACAAAATATTTGAGATAAACGCTGCAACATTCTTATGATAATTATGATTTGAATACCACACATTATTCAAATGTCCACCTCGGCTTCGTTTGCAGGATCGAATTCGATGAACTCAATTTTCGGTAACTTTTTGCAATAAATCAGGTGTAATGTTCAATTTCAAAGCGTCGTCTATAGTTCGAGGTTTATTGGCATAGACCAAGGCTTCCTTTAGTTAGAGGCCTGGAACTGCATTACGTGACGTCACAGCTGACGATCCATTCTAGTAAAGTTGTGCGTGGGGAAAATGCGTTTTCAAGCAAGATAATGTAATTTGTAACTGAAACCGACAATCTATATGTGTTTTAAAAAGGCATACAAAGTCTTTAACAATTTTTACGTGAAAATCTGTAATGCCGATAGACGCAAGTTGCTTCCTGTAGGGCTGCAGTATATTTTAAAACAATCTAAATCTTTAATTGAACCCTTTTCTTTTGCCAAGCGGTCAGTTTATTTGTTCCTTTTGGAAATTTCCTTGGTTCTAATGTTAGGATCTTACGTTTTTTGGCAAATTAACAGTCATATAATGGGGACGATTCTCAAAAATCGTTGGATATGCATCGTCGCTTAATTTTAATTGCGCTCGTGGAATAATTAAAACGGTACCATCCTCTCTTAACTGCCCGATCCTCGCAAATTACAAATTTATCTACAAAATGTTTAATGCATATTCTTGAAGATTCTGTTAAGTACAAAATTTTTGCGATGAATTGCGTGTATCCACTTATTTCTTTTCTTTACAACTTTCGGAAATCTAAATGCCAAAACCTTCTCAGAATTTCGGTAATTGTTTCGGCAGCAAGGTACGCATCTAAAATGGTAAAAGTACGTTTTACCAACTGTTATTTATGACCGAGAACATTTGTGAATTAAGTCTTAAGCGCCCCATATACAGAGACACAAGTGTTAAAATTTGCCTGCACAGATCTAGATGCGCGTGCAAATACGATTGTCAGTGGGCAAAATAGTCCCAAAACTGTTCAGTTCCAGGCGCGGCTCGAAAGGAATCAATTGAGGATTGAGGGTTGATTTTTAGAGCAAATGCGAAATTAAACCCTTGTGTGTATATGTGCCTGTTCACCCCAAGCCATTGGCCACGTGTTAAAGTGAAATAGTTAAGGTTATTTACACAATTCTTCATCTTCAATTGCGTTTAAGCCCTCACGACTGACTTAAACAGCTATAAACACTCAAATTAAGCACGTGGCAATATTGCTGTTATACCGAAATGGATCGGCAATCGTGACGTCACAGCAGGAGGGGGGATGCAGTTACCGGCCTTCTATTTTAGGTGGCCTTGCATAGACCCACAACTTTCCATTTCTGTAGATTACACACCCACCAAACTTTTCACTTAATAACCCCATGGAGTCATTTGCAATATGCAGTAAAAACGACAGTTGTGTTTGTTAACAAAGCCGAAAATGGGCTTCATCTGAAAAGATGATTTTTTTAAATCGTAATCAATTTCAAGTTGCACTAAAGTCCAATCAGCGTGGAAACATCAGCAGATCCCGTATTGGGGGCATTTTATGAGCCAGAAGCATTCCGTTCTATTTTCTTTGAGATAACGTTTTATGAGTATCGTATCAGATTTCGGACCTGAAATATCTACAATGTAAGTAAATAGTTAACGTTCTGTTCTTCAACACAAATACCAGGATGTCTGCAAGCTGGGCATTCTTAACAAAAATATCGGCATACGAAAGCGCTAGTTAGGGAGGTTATCACATTATAGATAATAATTATTGGAATACAATAAATTGACTTTTAAGTTTGCTCTCAGAATCTCCTCCCCAAGAATTACTTCCTTTCCTTTTATGGCCTACCTAATTTCTTCATTCTCACGGCTTGTCGCTCGTATTATCTGAGCACACGACATTAACGTTTATGGTAATGGTGTCAAAAGGTTAGACAGCCTAGAAGAAGAAGAGGGTATTTTGGTTACAAAGGGATTCCCAGCCAAGCAGAGTTTAACGAATCTTTGAAGAAGAAGGAAGTATTTATGTGTAGTTTGGGTGGTATTGGGAAAACATGGTACATAATTATATATTTATAGGTAATTAAAGAATCACCTCAATCGCAGTGCAGTGCTCGTACTTAGAATTATTGTAAGGAATATGGCATTCGTAACAAAACTATCGGCATACGCGCAAGTTAGGGAGGATATAATTGACTTTTAAGTTTGCTCTCAGAATCTCCATAAAAAAATTACTTCGTTCCCTTCTATGGCCTACCCCTAACTTCTTCATTGTCAATCATAATATGGCTTGTCCCTCGTATTATCTGAGCACACGACATTAACCTTTATGGTAATGGTGTCACAAGGGTAGAGAACTTATAACTTTGTAACTAGGAAGGGATTCCTTGAAAATTATTAATTTGTTATTATTTTGGTACCTATTAGGTAATTCAAACGTAGTTGGGGAGATATCATTAAACATTAATTTTAATAACTTAACTTCCTACTTCGTAATCAGTTACGAACGGGAATGCATAACGTATGCAATAATTACGTATCTATGCGTTTTTAAAGAATTCGATATTTTCCTTGTAATGTAACTAACTACCTTCATACGTATCTTAAAAGCATATAGTGAGGAAGTCAAAGAACGTTGACATTTGCAGGTGTTTCCCAGACGCTTATTTTGCAAAATTTCCGCATCGTTTTTCCATCGGTCGCAATTTTCAAATAATAAGTACATTAATATAACCTTCACACAACATTCATTCAATAGGATTTGATGTTAAGGTGAAATTTGATAATCGAAATACGCAAATCTTGCCGTTTTAATGTATGAACGTAATTAATACATATGTAATTGTAGTTCATACCGAAACTGATAATGGGATTATGGAGGTTATTTCAATAATCGGACTACAGGTTATTTTTAATTGGAATTATCCCATCACTATAAGTAAGTACTTAGTTACCAACCCGCTACGTATCTATACATTACGTTGCACGTAAATAATTCGGCTTCCCCCCTTGAACGGCATAAAGTGATGGATATGTGTGCATATTTGTACGGGGTGGTGTCGTGTGTATAATAAATTTTGAAGTAGCAAAAATTCTTAAAGGATTATCTAACACATTTTTACGAATGAGAAATAAAAGAATATGTCAGGTAATTTCACATAACAATTATTACACCAAACTTGTTATTACTTTTTTTATGGATGGAAAATGCTGACCGTACAACAAATGGATAACATCAAGAAAAAATTGGAAATGAATTCAAAAACTTATTTGTTTTAAAATTAACTTAAATCGTTCGTGGAGGAGATATCAGGTAAAATATGCAATTTGTGCAGTTCTGTATGTGTCATACTAAACCTTTATAAATTTCTTTTATTGACGCTGGGTACTACAGGCCACGAAAAACAAGTGTTGGTTGAAATTAAGAAAACCTGACCAATTTCTTTGAGGTGTCGCACGTCTGTAGGACGCTGGTCTCAAATAACTAATGGCTAATATGAAGGAATATGTACATTTTATTTGTAGTAAATAGGTATTTTCGATAAAATGAATGCATTGTAATATAAAGTAAAATGCTTCTAAGCGGCTTATAATAAAGGAATGTTTATGTTTGTTTTATTACCCAAAAAAGTCAATCAGGTAAAGGTGAGTTTTCAGTCATGCAGCGGCTTATAATAAAGGAATGTTTATGTTTGTTTTATTACCCAAAAAAGTCAATCAGGTAAAGGTGAGTTTTCAGTCATGCACATGCAGTCACTTCAGAGATGAATTTTTTTTTTGCACATTTTTCTTTGGGAGAGTTATCAATTTCGAATGTGTGCAACAAATATGCAGCTTTTGATGGAATGTGAAATTTGTATTAACCTGAAAATCGTCTAAAAAAAGCTCCGGTTGCCATTTGTCCTTATTTTAATACAATTATTGACGAAATTGATAACAATCCCACAATTTTTTTCAATTATCATCATCGTTTTGTTGAAATTCCATCAATGTTAAATTCTGCTAGGAACCTACTCAATGACTAGTTCAACGAACTTACTAAATTATACGATTTGAGTGGAATAAATTGCAATCGATAATTTATTATTTTTATCGATTTGAACTGTAACAATTCTTCGATATCGTAGACGATCGATTTTGTATTAACCTCTATTCCTGGTGATCGGAAGGGATTATTGTATTTCCAAATATGCTTGCCATTTTAAAAGCTCATCGCAATCGTTCAATATTCCATTATAGTTGGAATTACAATGCCCTCACGCAAGGAATAGTTTAATGCTTCAATCTTTCAATCACTATACTATCTCCATACTTCGTATTTATTGTATCCACATTTTTAATCGATTGATCGATGATTGTGATGAAACCGAAGTAACAGACATCTAGGCAAGTAGGTACCTATTCACTTTTATAGCAAATCAAAATCTCCCATCTGATTCTAATCTAATAGTTTACGGCCTACTTTAGTACTTTTTACACAGTTTACAAGAGTGCGCAACGAGTCACCTTGAAGGAAATTGAAATTTGACATCTTAAAAGTTGGCAAAAAATTGAAAGACTTTTACCACTTTTTTTATTATATAGGTAGCAATACATCTTAATTTGTCAATATTGTTCACCATTTCTTATTGTCTATTAGCATAAATGTTAAATTAGTCTTCCATCCTCTTTATATTGTGGATATTTCGAATTGTCTCTTATCCCACTCGTACAATATTAAGGCGTTTTCTTGAGCACACATTAAAGTGTCACTACCGTGATGCAAACACTTGTATGCAAAAATTTTCTTTTTCAATTTCTTCAGCGATGGACAGTCAACTTCTTCTAAGTTAATTACTACTTTGTTAAGAAACTTTAACACGTATTGTTTCTCGGATCCTTTTACATAAATCCTATTGAATGGCTGTAGCAAAGCGCGCGTTTCTTTTTCAAAGTCTTCAAATCTAATGTGGCCATCGTCCCACTTTAGACCATGATGGTAATTTTCCAAATATTTAATCCCTTTTTTCATAGTGGTTGTTAATGGATACCCAGCCGGCGGTTTTAGTAATAAAGTTGTGCAGCGGGGTCCATATGATGAAACAATAGATATCTCTTTAGGTATGAATTCCTTAAGGCTTCCTCTAAATCCTTGTAAGTCAACAAAAGCGTCCATTTTGGACAATCTTATATCGTTCAGTATTCACCAATAATATAATATAATAATAATAAGTAAGTCCTTTACATTCTCGAAAGGTTTACATTAATAAGTACCTATTACTAGATGGGTATTTAAAGACGCGAGATCAATATTGCCCGAAACTGAAGTAGCAAACGTTCAGGTATTCATTTTTATAGCAAAATCAACATTTTCCATCTCATTTTAACGTGGTTCCTCTTGTTGACACCTTGAATGACTTTAAACTTAGCCAAGATGCAAACCTCGTCTTTTCACCTTCAAATACTTCACAAAGTCACCACGTGACCTACTTTTCATACATAGTTTACGAGAACGCAACGAGTGTCCTTGAAGTGGATTCATTCCGGCCTTATGTTACGGTAACCTACTTTTTATACATAACAGACTGATTTCGATTACTACTCCCATCCCCGTTATATTGTCACTGAATGTCCTTGAGATCTGTTACGATAGACTTCAGCACGATGATTTTTCTCTAATATAGGAGACAAAATTCTATCGAATTGCTCGATTTTGCGATGGAAACGAAGTCGATCTAGCGCTACAGTTTCCCAAGGTCCTTTTCGTGCTTTACGGTAAGCAAAAGGCCATACCGCCATTATGTACACACTTTGTTATGTCATGATTCGTTAGGGAATGTAACCTTCTTCATTTTTGAACAAGCGCGTTTAGTTTTCCAATGCAGGAGATGACGGGGATGAGGACGGTGAGGAAGATTCACTACTGCTAACCCATTCATTTAAGTCACTGTTGAATTGTTCTAACTTTGCATCACTTAACTTTCTCATGAGACACTTGATGCAGTACTTGTTACTAATAAAACGCTCGCATAGCTCAAGACCCAGCTCATATTTCGCGGCAAGGTCAAGGCACTCCCGTTCACTATAGTCACCCATTCCGTACACTGCTTCATGTTCGGCATCAAATTTTAATGCCGAAAACAGTTGCTTTAGACGTTCCACTGCCGTTAGAATATTTGTCGGTTTCGGCCACGATGCCTCTGCATATGCCATCCACATTTCATTGTCTCATAAATGACACATAATACATTACCTTATATATCTTACAATCCCACTTTCACACCCCCCACCTGAGACGCTGAATTTGTAAATGTCACCTTGAAAAGTTGGCAATTCACTCACCGAGCGTTTAAAAATAAAGTTTAACCTTTTGAAGGTCACATAACTGTTCTAGTAACTTTTTGAGTTAGGATCGGCCGGTTACTTTTCTAGTGACTTTTTGAGTTAGGATTGAAAGGTAGCTTTTCTAGCGACTTTTTGAGTTAGGATCGACCGGTATTTATTTAGTAACTTTTCTGGTGACTTTTCTAGTGACTTTTTGAGTTAGGATCGGCCGGTATTCATTTAGTAACTTTTCTAGTGACTTTTTGAGTTAGGATCGGCCGGTAACTTTTCTAGTGACTTTTTGTGGTCGACCTACATTCATTTCTAGTGACTTTGAGTTAGTATCGGCCCTATATGTCTACTTATAATGATTTAGCAAACTTTTATAGGTACTCTTAAATCAGAATTTTAAAATACCTTTAACACGAAAAAGCCACACAGACACACAGATTTAACGAGTTTATGTATATCGAATACAATATTTTTTTTGAGCACGTTATTGGTTATAATACAATTTTAAACAACTTCTTAAAAAATGTGACAAGCATATCAATTTCCTTCCTTTTGAACTCATCTGAACCTTACTGAACCCTATTTCCTCTTTATCTTTGGCTAAAGTGGAGACCCACTTCTCTCGATCCTGTCGTCGCAGCTAAAGAAAGAATGAAATGCGTTGAACGTTCAAACCTTTAACTTATGCAGTAGAAGTAATTTTATAACCAACGACGAGATTGATACTATTGTCGTTTAGATAAATCTAGTTAAATGTTGCCGAAGTAAGTAACATCGTTTTCATAAGTCACGAAAGTTCGTCACCATTCCGTTTAATGGCAGTTTTCGTACAGGCAATAAAAGCTCTACTATTTTATGCTAACCTCAAATTTAAGTTCGTCGGGCATATAAATTTAAAACAAAATGATATGGCCATCTCACCTTTGCGACAGTATGGTCATTGGTCATAGCCTCAGATGGCAAAACCTAAAAGTTGCTTTGTAGATGCCCAACAGATACATCCACAGAACGGGAGTTTAACGCGAAATTTATGACCGCAAGAAAATCTTGTTAAAGCGGCGTGGTTAGAAATGCTTTTAAAACTTTACTCCAAGGAAGGCATATAACGACCGGAAATAAAGTTAAAAGTAGTATTGACAAAGGATAACGAAAGGAAACTATATAGTTCATCACATAAAAGAGATGCAAGGCAAAGGATTCGAAGTAATATGTCTTCTTTAGCACAGCGTCACGTCTATTCAATGACTTGGGACGAATTCAAAACATCTTTCGAATTGCTTCAAACTTGCCTGTGGAGAAATAGGAATGTCATTATAATATTGTATTTAGTCTGTTAGGCTTTAGCACGTAGGGCTCTACTCTCTGCAGCTCTGCTAAACGCTGTAGCTGGTATGGTATACACTTCCCGTACCTATCTTTTTTGGCAGAAACTACCAATTAATGCAAGAGTAGTAAAAAAAAGTTGAAACCAATCCTCAAATATCTCTGATGTGATGACATATCTTCATGATAATATTGTGGCTGGAGAATTTTATGCTTTTTGCGGAAAGTAGGCATTTACGTACCCAATACATTTATAATGTATATAAGCTCTACAAATTCTGAAAATAAAAGCGATTATAACATGCGGTTGCGTTTACAGTTGTAACAAATGAATATATATGAGTACGAGTCTCATCCGCATAAAGAGCTTGTGATTTTAATAAATTTATTTATTACAGCTCACATTTTTATTGTTTAAAAGGCACAGTTTTTATTAACCAAAACACAATTTCTATACATAACGGTTAAATTTCTAGATACAACGTTGAATAAAATGAAATTCTAACTGGAACAACAATAAAACATGCTATAAAACTAAAATAACTTAGGCTTGATGATAACGAATTTACATTTTCATTTTGAATTACATTACTAGCAATTGCAGAAGAATAATTCCATTATAAAAGGCGAACTTTAAGTAGAATAGTTTAACAGTAATTTACTGCACATTCAAACTTATGTCTGTTAACAATGAAATTTGAACAAAACAAGTTGTAAATAAATTCGTCTATTGAAAACGTCAATAAGTATACTATAACAAAGGCCGTACTAGGAATTCGTATAATAAGCTGTAACATTTTTTTATAAAAATTCATTGAAATTTATTTCTGCTTTGTAATCGCGAATGTATGCGTAGATGTCAATGGAAATAAAATTGAAACATGTTACGTAATTATACAAGGCTACCGGCTACTAAGCTGTTCATCCTATCTCACTAAGAAGCACGATAATTAATTTTTTTCTTTTACTCATCATAACTAGCCCACCCCCATTTTCCACCTTATAACTGAGCGACCGTGGCCATTGCATTTAAAGTTTTGTTACGACCCCATTTCTTACCGTAACAAGGTTGTGTGCTTTATTTTACCTTGGATCACAGAAACAAGGGCTTTATCAAGATGAATTTCACTTTTACAATAAAACCAGCGCAGTTTCATTATCAATTTGGATGTAGAACATACTTATAGGGATTGCTCTCATTGTAGATGTGTAACAGCTCGGTCTACCTACACCTACACGAAATGACCATCTGAGTGTCTCGCTCTAGTGGAAAGTAATCTAATGAATAATGATTCAACCGAATTATTGCTCTCAATTTGAAATGAGTCACCTCGAAGGACAAAATTAAACAATTGCGTGAACTTTTGTAATTATAACTTGACCAGTTTCTTGATGTTGTCCTTCAGAAATGAAAGAAAAAGATATGGGACTCCAGCAAATTCTTCGGCTTATTATTTAAATTTAGTGTGTAATGCAAATGGCGGACGAATGGGTTGGAAGATGGGGTTAGATTTCATATCCATAGAGTATTTCTTTTGGGGATGAGTGAAGATGTCCACATAAATAGTGTGTAATTTACACTCTTGCACCAATTTATTTAAGTTTTTTATATTCGATTAGATTTAAATCGGCCCTTTTCAGGGCGACTTGGTGTTAGTCATTTCAAATGGCAAAAAAATAGTCATAAAGGTCTAATGTCAAGCGTGTTGAAAAATCATACACTTTATAACTTCTTTGTAAAGAAAACTCAATAACGTCAAAAGTCTAAGCAGGTGAAACTTATTATAACAACAATTCATCGATTATCATGTGGTAAAAATTTTATCACAATCCGTTTTTTAAAATAAGCCTTCAAAGTCAGATGACTAAACTTTTTACTCTGACATCGGGAATGTTGGTTTCCAACTGTACGAGGATTTAAATTTAATTTCAATTCTAGGTATAAAATTCTTTCTGTTTAAATGTTTGAGAACTCACCACAAATATTCTATAAATGTTCGTTCGTTTCCAAATTAAAATAATTTTGTACAAGCGATGTATCGAGCTGATTTGAATAATAGCCGTAATGGAATTTATTATTGCAATGTAATGCTGTTCGTTATTATATTATTATTACTTGATTATGCAATATAATGGTAAATATCGTACATAATATTATTTTCTCCTGTACAGGAACTGTGAACTACATACCTACAATAAGTACTACGAATGGCAGCCTATACACATGCCAACTTCAAATATGTGTACGATTCCAGAAATCTATATGTAGAGTTTCCTATACTGTTATGAAATAATACCTACCCAATGCAATCAAGTCACCCCATTAGGACGTGTAGAAAGTGCAAGTTATATGATTAAACTTATTAAAAAGTAATAACAACGCCATTTTTTTAGAAAGTATAAAGTAGTTATCTTCTTACTATTGTTGCAAAGACAGGAATAACATAGGTATATTTAGAATACTGCGTTATCGAAAATTACTTTGTACTGCCTCAAAAGGGCGAAGGCGATAACTGCTGCCCATAGAAAGTAATCAAAGAACAAGACACGATTACACGAAACAGTAAGACTGAGGGGGAGTTTCCATTACGTATTCAGTTACGGACGTCCAATCTGTGATAGATTTTCACCGTGTTTAATGTAGCAAGAAAATGGTGTATCTTTCAATGTCTATTAACATCGTTGTAGTGATTGATTAGATTACACTAAATGTGAAGAATAGGAAACCTATAATTAAGCCGCGAGAAAATGTAATCTGTCTTTCTCGTCAGGAGCAAGTCTATAAAGGCTTCATATACTACTGTTAGTGGCAAGAATTGTAGTTTTCTGAAATTAACCAAATTAATAAACTTAAACGTGAAGTGAATATTACAATTCTATACTACAGAGTGTCCACTTATATTTTCCCCTATTTTAGCGGCCCATAACGGTTTAGGAAAGGAGTATACGCGGTTTTTACTGAAATGTTTCCTTTTAGTACAACTTTTGTTTCAATGGATTAAATTTTTTCTATCGATTTCGATTACATCAAAACAAAAAAATGGCAAATTTTTGACAATTTTTTTGTTGACTCTTTTAATAGAATACCCAGTATATTTTTGTGTACTTACTTTGAAAAAACTGACCTTCGCCTATCCAGTGATGCAAAGTTTTTCAAAATCTGTTCGAAAATGACAGTAATTCATTTTTAAAATGAGAGATGTAAAGTAAAAATCACATAAGAGAAAATTAATTATAGTTATTTACATATGAGTACGGTAAATCAAGGTTTACGTTAACGAGTGAGATGTTTATTGCCGAAGCGTAGCTGAGGCAAGAATTTCGAAACGAGTAACGTAATCTGATTTAACGTACAAATAATGTAAAACATTTTATTTCATACTGGCCATAGATTCATTTCTTAAGGGTTTTTCTATTAACTTTATATAAAATTTGACGTTTTCAAAGTCATGTCACTTTATGTTGCTATGGCAACCTTTGTATTCGGGTACAAAATTTCTAGTACGGTAAAGTTTCATTTATCGCCAACCGGCAATAGATCCATGCATTACCATAGCGATTTTCGGAAGTAAACAAACACTTTATCGTACTGTAAAAATAATAGCTATTTTACCTGCCGCTAATAGTTATCAATATACCCATGACTGTATGACAGAAATCGTTTGTCGTGTCACGGGGCTCCAACAGTAAAAGTTTTGTCGCGAATTATTTATAAAAAAGTATTTTTACGGTTGGCGATAAAAGTTTGTATGCACCACGTCAGTAAAGTGTCTTTATCGAACTCGCCTGTTACTCGCCTCGCTCGCTTAACTCGCTCGGCTCATAATCTCAGGCGAGTTCGATAAAGACTCACTTTACTGACTTGGTACATAAATAACTATTACCAGACTCGTATGAGTCTGGTAAAACACAGATTACTAGTCAGTATGAAATAAATTAATTTTACACAAAACAATACACAAATAAAAAAGTGAGAGTGCTGCTAGATCATTAAATTTTCAATGTGTTGTCCTTCCTGATGAATACAGTTGTTCCAACGTAAATATAAATTGTGCTGCATGTCTCCGGTAATGCTGTTAAATGCCTCACAAATAATATTCCATTTTAGTTGTGAGGTAATCGAAATCGATCGAAACCATTCAAATTAAACTTGTACTAAAATGAAACATTTCAGTGAAAACCGCATATTTCTATCCCAAACCGTTTAGAAGTTATAGGCAACTAAAATAGGGGAAAATATAGGTGGACACCCTGTAGTACAATGAATTTAAAGTTGAGAAGCCAAAGAATTAGAAATGTTTCTATTACCACGTCTGCCCCATTGTAAAGAGCTTGAGCAACTAAATTGAAAAGCTCGTACACACGTGAGGAGTACCTAGAGTTTTCCGAAAAAGGCTGACAACACTAAATTTAAATTTCAACATTAAATATAATTAATTTGGAAAGCAAACAGTGGACAATGGAACGGAAATTTTGGCTTGCTTAACTCGTTGTAAGAAAACGAATTTTTTTTAGTTTAAGTTGCATAAATAACACACTTAACTACTATCAGAGTAAAAATGCAAACTTTAGAAGCTTGTATCTCAGTAATTAGCAATCATAATTTAATGAACTAAAGTGCATTTAAAATATCATTTATTCCTACAAAAAGGTGTACGATATTAGGGTTCCCTATAGCTAAGTATAGTATTTTTCACGTAACCAATAGATAACGTGTTTAAAATCAGCTCTATCTCTTTCTCTTTAGGAGTATACGTGAACAGTGAACAATACCTCAAATTCTTACAATTACTGGCAATGTTATGTCTAGTTGTTGATATTTTACATAAGCTTCGCTGATTATTAAATATTACAATAAATTATTTACAGCGTGCAGTGATTATTCAATGTTTACTGTTAATTCATTGTAATATATTTATTGGTTTCAACTAATTTAATATTGAACTGAAATAATGCAAGTAAAGCACAAATCAACAACTTGGCTGTAGGAAAAGTCTAATAACAGTAAATTTAATAATTTCAGGTATTGTTTACAATAATAACCAGCCTACTACACCAAAGAGAAAGACATAGAGCTGACTTTAAACACGTTATACATCTATTGGTTACGTGAAAAATACTATACTTGGCCATAGGGAACCCTAATATCGTTTGAAAGAGAATATTTTACTGTATCGGATAGGGTAAAAAAATACAGGGTTTTCTATTTAAAATAAGCAAGTTGATTAAGTTAGCAGGAGTCAATGATATTTCGCACGTTTTGGAACACCCTGTACATTTCTACATAATAATAAATATTGCAAATTGCATTTTACTCCGATAATAGTTATTGAACCATTAGATTTAAAATTATAAAAGTTTGGCCTGAAGCCTTTAAGACACTAGTGCATGTTCACGTATAATACCTACAATATGTGCTCAACTTTGAATAGTAAGGTTCTTTTTTTCGTGCAATTTTTATTCTTTCCCTTCAATAACCTACAATCTGATTTTCATACGTATATTTCCCCGTTAATTGACAATTTCGACCAAATGACTTATAGTTGACATTTGAGAGCATCAAAGTACTTTAATTTAAAATTTTAATGAACGTAAATAGCAATAAGTATCTTAAAGGTTACCGTGGTAACCCTTCCTGTTTAACAATGTATGAAAGCGGCCAGGAAAATTTGCTTGGCATCAATTTCCCATTTCCCCTTCAATTGTCACGCGGAAACTTATAAAAACCATGATATTTTTAATCAAGCATTTTGTTACGAAACCACTTCAAAAACTATTTTCTAGGTATACGCGAGTTTGTACTTCATTAATCGTTTACAAATAGATCTTGGGAAAGCTTTAATATGATAAATTGAACGAAGAAAAGTTTCCCGGGATCTTCATGCAAGCAAACACATTAATTTAAAGGAAAGTTCTATACAGTAAACTTTATCTCGAATTAGTTAAAGTTAATGGAACTTTATGTAATCTTAATTTGAAATTAGACCCAAGTAAATTCACTATTATAAGTACATACAAACAACGTCCCTAACTTAACTACCTCAAAAATTTGAGTAAAGTAATAACCGCAATGACAAACTTATATTTCGTAAATTACAAAAAATTAATTTAGTTATCTGTAGCTATATATATCTACTTTTTACAGTATTGTAAAACATGTAGGAGCTTTCTAAAAAACGGCGAAAGGCAAAAGAGGTACGACGGACTAATATAATATTATTAGAATTCATACGCATTTAATGTTAAAGCGAGCCACTACGCAAGTCCGTTTATATCTCCTTTATATTTCATTTGCATTCGTCTACTTTGTAGTATAGTAACGTAAGTGGGCTATAAGAAATTCGATTATAAAATCAATGTGAACGGTTACGCAAATAAATTAAATTCGTTTAAGTCTGATGATTTTCACCGTGTAGGTGTTTAGCCCAGGACAATTTCGGGGCATCTGATTTAAGGGATAGAATAGAAAGTACTTACCGTCGGTCGTTAAAAGGTTAGTTATCCACCTACCTGTAACAGAAATGTGTATGTTAGTTACTTAAATAATGGTATAAAGGATAATATATGCAATTAAGAAGGATCATTATCCTTACACATGAATTTGAATTAAACGAACGTGGTGTTATACGCTGACTGTACAGATCGCTTAAAATAGCGGATGGCACGAAAGTTCGTGTCATTGAATTTGAATCATACAGTAGATTGACATTGATCTAATTAAAAATCACCGCAGAAATAATTTATTATTTGACAATTCTGTCATTAAATAAGCCTCCGGTCCCATTTTAATTAATATTTAGTCGGAAAGAATATCACAGTACAAAAACTTTTCCTAACAATTCCATGAATTCGAAGTAAGAATTAGTTATTTTTTTCTGAGTGAAGCAATATGGAGTATTATCGTGTTGGTTACGATATGTCATAAGCTCATAACATATTCATATTTCTCTAGGTAAATAAATACCTTCTCAAAGGTATAATTAGAACAACAGAAATAAGAAACATTAATTTATGAACTAAATAACGCAAGTTTCCAGAACCATAATAAAAGTTACAGTTTTCATTTCACCATTTCACCGTTGACCAAACGTTTGCCTTTCCACTTTTGAAAATCTTCATATACATATATTGTCGTAAGCAGCTTTAGATTTCGTGGAAATCAAACATTCACGTGCTTTTGCAGTTTGCGTTAGCACGTAGTTCGACATTTCATCAATTTGTGAAACGACGCCGACGCGAAAATCAGACTAGGCAACTATGATATTATTTACAAGCACTGCTTTACCAACGCGATAAAATCCAAACATTCCAAACCAATTTTTTTTCCTTTTCAGAAATTTTTTTCTATCAGAAAAAAACTATTGATTACAACACGGGAAATATATTATTCATATTTCCCGTGTTATAATAATAACTACATTATAGGGGAAAAGTAAGTGATTTGAGGCAATTATGCGAGCGCTCAAATTTACTTTTCCCCCGTGTATAATACACATGCAGGTGAAAATCGTGCCATTTTACATATACAGGGTATAGACAAATAATTAATTTTTGAAAATCCCGAAAAAGTGTATTGATCAGATTCCCCAATTTGTTTTTGTACATCCTTAAAGGTTCTAAGTTTGATAATAACTAATAAGTGACCGGGATAAATCAGACACAATTTTTAAACTTCGCCCTTTTAATAGATAAATTCAATGAAACGTTCCAACAATTCGCAATTTTTTTTCTAATTTATACGTATATTAATGAGAGGATGGTTAACAATTATGAACATCGCGGATTTAAACAGTTTATACGCCAAATAAAACAATTGTTAATAAAACTAAAACTTCCCCATGGAACGTTTTTATTCGACGTGCATTTAAAGTTGAATGGTGATTAAAATTAAGTGATAAACCTGTTGGTCTTACACTAAGCTAACCCTTCGATTGCTTCATTCTACCCGGTATTTCCCTCAACCTCGTATATTCCATTGCTCAGGTTCCCCCTCTAATTCTCAAGGTTATGTTGCTTCTACTTAGTTTCCTCAAAAAAATATTACCGTAAGTATTGGATATTCTTCATCACTGTTACATTAACCATATAATACTTTTTCAGTTGGGACTGCACATTGTTTAATTTCCATTCTCTCTGTATTCAGCTTCTACTTGTTTATCGTACACTTGAACCGGTGCTTTACTATGCTCGGCTTTCCTTTTAATTTTACAATTATCATTTTTTTATGAACTTCATGTTCAATAGTCTAGATGTGGTTGCTTTTAGATGCCTGATGATGGCAATTCTCTTGCCGAAACTTGTCGCTTAGCTTAACGTCGCCTAATTTTAATCACCATTCAACTTTAATTGCACGTCGAATAAAAACGTTCTATGGGGAAGGTTTAGTTTTATTAACCACTGTTTTATCTTACATTCCCCCATTTGGAGTACTCAAACAACCAGGATTACACCATGTCCACAAGATGGATCCTTTGAAAAAAAGTTTATACGCCTATAAGATTCGGTTATCAGTTATGGAGGCTATGTTCCTATAATAGTTGCCCCTATAAATTCATTTACTATACATACTGGAAGAAACAAAAATCACGAGTAGAAACTTGTTATTCCACTGCGATGGGCAGAAAGATGTAAGAACAAAAGACTGCAAAAGTAAAGGCTTTGCGTTTAGTTATTCGGTGATGACAGCATTGTTGTCGAAATGCATCCGATTTGATAAATTTTTATTGTGGGTTATTTCCAGTGTATTCTCCATGAAAATCCCTACACTTTTTCTTCCGTTCAAACCAGTTACTAAAGTTAACTAATCCAGTCGATAGTTGGAACAGCCAAAATGACAATTTTGGAAGCTTCTACTACTTCATTCGAGGAGTGGAACTTGATGGAATGGAATCTTGATGGAATTGCAGCTTGGCCTGCTATTGATACAAACGTTGCAACCATTTTCTTCGACGCACTGCGGGAACGGATAACTTCTGTCAGAAAAATTTTCAAGTTCGTAGGAATATATCTGCGATTCGCCACCACTTGCGATAGGTACCATAAATGTTGTTCAGGCGTCTTTGTCTGAAACGATTCAAAATTTTTCGGCAACAATTGACGCGAACCGCCTTTTTGCTCTTCATTTAAGAGTTGAGATCTTTGAAATGCCTAAAGATACCTCGATCGCTTGTAAACCTCTGCGAAAGTCGCGCAAATTTTCTCGAGTCATTTAAATTTTTTCTTTCCACTTTGATAATTCTCTGTTGCTAAGCCTTTTGTCATTACCTCAACTTTGGGATTAAGTTAACTAAAATTTTGGTTAGTTTCACAATGGACTTTTCATTACTCCGGTAGCAGTATCGACATAAAAGTAATCACTTTAAGAGACGCTAACATCATACTTACATAGAATCCCGCACTTTGGTTTTGTATAATTACTTACCTCCTTTAATTTTCCTTCTTGTGTTGAATTTCGATGCTCTGTAGATCGATGTCACTTTTAAATGTAGAGCCAGAGTTCTTGGTATTTTACAAATGTAGAGAATTTATCTGTATAAAGTTACAGGTTCTTGCCTTAATGACACAAAGAGATATTCAAATATTGTAAAAATATGGCACTGTTCTTTTTCCACTCCGACATCGAATTAAATTACAAAATCTGACATGTCCGAAATTTATGTTTGCTTTAGATCTCCCCAAAAAGCTTATTTCAGCCACCTTTCAAGCGACATGGAATATAAAATTTCTTCAATACGTGCTTTGCATAACCTCTTAAAACAGACTTGAAAAGTTCAAGAAATTCATAACCCAAAAAGGCAGCATCCATGTCTAGACGCAAAAAGTCGTGTTTGAGATGACGTAGAATTTATGAACAAGAAATTCGGCTGTCAATAACACTCGGAAAATTACTGCTTCGTATTTAGGCATGAATGAAAGAAACCGAGGCCTTTTCTCTCAAAACTCTCACCTTTTTCTCATTTTCTCCACGTGTACAAAAAGGTTTTAATTATCTACGTATATGAAACGAATCATTCATCTCAATATAATTCCTGCTTTATTAACCTATACCTTGATATATTGAAGTTCATTGATGTGAAATTAAAGCGTCGCTTTCCCACTTCAGAATTTCTATATTCGCGATGTTATAAAGCAATTAAAAAGCGATCGTCGGTTATATTTCTAAAATTTCTAAATCTTCGTAAAACTATGTGTCGCAGACTGATGAAATTGCAATGCAAGGGCACTTACATCATTGTACATGTTACAAGGGTTGTTCCCAACGGTTTAATTAGTTTTCAAACTACAATCCTCAAGATAAAGCCTTGGGATCATGTTAATTGGAATATACTATGATATCATAAATTTCGCATTAAGGTTAGCTGTTTACTTGTATAACTGAATGAATAACACTTCCCCAGTTTCATGTTTTATCAAGTAATTAAAAATCTGAACACATGAAATGTGCAAAAAAAAGGAAGTATCGTGAAATGGATATCATAAAATTAGTACGTTGGGTACACACTTCATTTTTTCGCCCTTTCTACCCTTACACAGCACGAAGAGTGAACATTTCGAGATAAAACAGAATGTGTTTACTTTAAACGTAACAAAAAAAAATTATTTCGGTTGGTTTTTAAGATAACGCCATAATTACGTAGATACTCTTTATTAAATAAATTTTTTATGTCACTAATGGTAACGCTGTATCGTTCGTGCTTCTGTCGCAAAAATTTAACGCTCGTTACGAAAAAATGTTTCAAGTTTTTATCGGGATAACGAAAACGAGAAACTGCGCAATTAAAATTATTATAATGACCTCTTCCCATGAGAAAACAGATATTTTAAACTTCCAGTGAAGTTATTTAAACAACCCTTGGCCTTTTCATAAGGATGAAGCTCCCTAGCATAACATACGAGGGTAGTTTGGTGAACATATATTTTAATGTAATAATAAATGCTAATTGGTTTAAAAATGTAGCGATATATGGAGTGAATCTCTGACCGTTGATAAGGTTTTCAGAAGTGTTTTCTCCGATTACTTAATATTGCATAAATACCTTTATTATTACCGGAAATTTCATCCTTTTACGTTATTTAAATCCGTTTCCTAAATTTTGATTTCTCTCTTCGTTTTCAAGAAAAGAATCACCCATTTCACTCATTAAGTTGAGGTGATTCATTAAATAGACAGATCAGTTGAAAATTTTTAATATTACATACCTATTTCGTAGGACTATTTGTCAGAGTATCCAGTACTTTTTTGAAAAATAAGTTATTCTAAGGTTTCTTTTCCTTCGATTGTTACGATTGTATACGATGTTCCACGTCGAGCTGAGTCGGTTGTATGCGGTAAAGTTGTTGAAGAAATTCTAGTCAGAATAGCTCTTACATCGAACTGTTATTTTGGAATTGGATTTGAAAAAAGATCGTCAGTCAATCGTAGCAGATTTGGCCCTGTTCGTCCACTACGTTTCAAATTTTGCAAAAAAGCACAAAAGCATCACTTGCGTTTGAGCTTTGGGAGAGCTGCAAACTTGGAAGTTATTGAAACGATTGAAACGATTCTTCAAGAATAAGCGTAATTTTCCAAAATCAAATCACCACAAGTTTTTAATGAAAAGCTAAATTTTTTCAAGTTTATGTAAACATCAGTTATCTATTGAACGCAACCCCATCTCTGCTTCAACATTTAAAACATATTGTTAAATGAAGAAATTAACCCTTTACTTGGCAAGAACAAAACCGATCGACCAAAACGGTAAAATTTTTCAATACTAATTACTTTCACACTATTGAAGCTTAATTTAAGGCCAAAAAAAAATTTGTAACACCAGAAAAGAATTTTTGGGATGTGTACATTGCGAAATTCATGGTTATCCAAAATTTTGCATGCGTAGCCACTTGATTACGGAACGAATCACATCTAACGCGAGCTAAGTACGTAATTTACATTTTATAATGTTATTTTATTATTTTAATTGAAACTTTACATCACACTCAATACAGGTATTAGATACGGTGGTGAAAATCGTAAAAACAATTCCTACTTGGCAAGAGGCAGAAGTGGAGTTTACATTTTATGCATTTGATACGACACTCGTAAAGGTATGTAAGCATCAATACTGCCAGATAATAAGCCCATGTATTCAATCCCGAAATCTGTCACCGCAAGAAAAGAAATCTTCGCTCTTCCTACTTAGATGGCGATGATCATTGTAATGAGCTGTTGATTCCGCTACAGATAAATCAGACCCGTGAAGATGAGCTGCAGGTTCAGCTTCAAGTATATCTGTTGTTGCGTCAGGTTCGGGCACATCAGATATAGGTTGAGTTCTAATGAAGTTATCATCGGGTTGGGTTTCGAACAGATCTGCTGTAGTATCAAGTATGGGTGTATTGGGCATGGGTTGATCTTCAAGCAGATCATTGCAGCAAAGGTCCACGTGAGCAATAATATTCTCTAAGGATGAACTTATTGACGGAGGATCGGAAGATTCTGAAGATGATCTACACCGTAGAACATTTTCATCATCGCTATGAAAATCGATCTCTTCGTCCTCAGAAAGGGCAGGATTCGAAGGTACATACGCAAGGGCCAAATCAAGTAAACGCTGGCCTCTTGATTGATACATTTTTTTTCTCCGAAAACAACCAACTCTTAGCAATGCATTCAATAGTAGATATAAAATAAGTGTGATAGTAAACTTGGTAGTGTATCCATATGGACACATCCAAACTTTGAGGTAAAATACCGCTCAGTTGGCACTGTGTACACATGGACACATCCAACTTTGCTTCCCAATTACTTATTATTTAGAGGTATAATTAGAAACAATAACTGTCGCAATCATTACTATACACCTAAGAATCAATTATATAGCAAAAAAACAAATAAACATTCATTGATGTTTGAGATAAAAGGCGATAGTTACAGTGCTGCTCGATGAGGGAAAATAACGGGAAGCCATTTTGGTTGCACTACACTTATAGTTCAAAATCTTGCAAAGGTGTGGCCCCTCTAGACAGAGGACGTATCCACACGTACACAACGCCATGTTTGGCCGATTTTCAAACATTGTAGTTCACAGAAAAAAATTTTGTAATGTATGTATCCAAAAGGATACGTTGCCAAGTAAAGGCTTGTAAAGCAAGAAATCATACAAATGTTAGAAAATACCAACATTATGACAAAAAGGAAATGCAATCCATAATTATTCAAAAACGTTCCCCATATGACGAAAATGATGTAAGATATGAAGTCGATGATGATTATAATAAATGCTTATAGAGAGTGCTATCCATCGCCGTAAGAGATATTATATTTCCTTTGCAACGAAATTCCGTAAGCGTCAAAAAAATTCTTGCCACGGATTTTCCCGAGGATATCGTCCTTATTCGGTGCAGAAGAACTCTATTGCGTTATGGGAGGATCCCAATGGGGTACCAAGTTTTGTCTCCAGTAAAAATGCGCTGCAGAATCTCTTTATCTTACTTCAAAGCAGTTAAATGTTCTGCACAAAGTTCTCTTTCGCAGGAGTCAACAGAGGGGATATTCATCGTGCACACACACACACCTTTCTTATGCCTAAATCATCGTGTAAAATCCATATAATACCTAACTGTTGTGTCGGATATATTGGCTTAATATGTAATGAGCTAATGACCTTTTCACGACATCTCGAAGCACTATTTCGTCCACGTTTTTCACAGTTTCTTCTGTTGTTGCTTCGGTAACCAGGCCCGTGCGCAAGGGGGGGGTTTTGGGGGTTCAAACCCCTCCCATAACCCGTTGATATATAAGGAAATATAATATCATGGGCGCCGGAAGTCCCAAATTTAAGGAGGGGCACGATGAAATTTTCCACGAATTGGTATACCTACTCAATATCTTTAATAACATTTTAATTTCGACATAGGTACAGACTCATTAGCTAATTTTAAGTTGAACATGTTCACTTATTTATGATCAGAAAATAGCAATGAAATATTACTTCTTGTTTTTGAAATTAATAAAACATTCTTTATTTTTTTTAGCAAAGAATTTATGCACACTAAGCGCACAAAGCCCACTCATAGTCAGACATAGTGGACCGCAACCAGGTCTTAAAGTACTTGATCTTTCAATAGTTGTTGTTTGGGGCAGAGCCAGAAAAATGTTGAATACTTTTTTTACGCTGGAAAAAATCACAGAGTGTTTATCTAACAGTTCAACAACTTCCAACTTCCATTTTCATTATCATAAGCTTTCTGGGACCACATTTGCTTCCACGTTTCCACGTCAACTTCAGAAGTTTCGATATTGTATATTTTTAAAATGTTAGAATTATATTTTTTTAATTATTCAAAATTTTCAATTAACAACGGTGGATGCAGAAGTGAAAGTGCAAATGTGCCTCCTTTGTCTCCTGAGAAAATCGAATCTCGGTAGACTGAATAATCGAATCTAGATACGGAACAAAAATGGATATTCGAAAATAATCCTCAGCACACGTTTTACCATAGTTAGCCCTTTGGGTTTGTTTAGCTGCTAACTAACACAAATCTTAATTAAATTGTTCTGGGTTTGGTGAGATCTATATTTCGCACTTCCGGCACAATTTTTCAAATGTTCACTAAACGCGCTAAATCTGGGTACCGCAGTAAATTATTGTTGAAATTATGAGAATAAGTTTTTTCTATTTGATTTAATTTTTTCTTTTTTAAAATTGTTCTGTTGTTCAGGATACGAGTACTTTTGGCCTCAATAATTTTTCGAAAATTAATAGCCTTCAGCGTGGCTTTATTAGGCTTTATTACGAAAGACCCAAAAACTCCTCTTCTTAAACTCGGACAAAAAATGACACAATTCTTGTAAAAATCAAAATAAATTGCACTAATTTCATTTAGTTTAATTTATATTCCCAATTTGAATCCAGAGGGGGGAAAATGCCCCTCCTTGCTGGCGCCCATGAATAATATAATTATATGTATTGAATATCTACCCAAATTTCAATGTTTTAAAGAATATGTTAACCTAATTTTATTATTGAGAGTATCGCAACCTAGTTTATGTTTT
Organism: Pyrocoelia pectoralis; assembly: GCA_036250285.1. Taxonomy (NCBI): domain Eukaryota; kingdom Metazoa; phylum Arthropoda; class Insecta; order Coleoptera; family Lampyridae; genus Pyrocoelia; species Pyrocoelia pectoralis. Next base: position 38,955,765 of record CM070079.1, on the reverse strand, counting down.
ATGAATGTTTGGGCCCGTTTGAAGCGTTCATTGAAATCATTCAATCAACGTTTGATTGAGGTTTTCCCTGTTCCCAACCCAACCCCTCCCATGGACAAATCCTGCGCACGGGCCTGTCGGTAACCCTCTATCAATTCCCTACCCCCATCATAAACGACACTTTGCTCTAATTTCATAGCACTGGTTAGGAAAAAAGCTCTAGAATATTTTCAATTGAGATTAACACCCCGCTTGTCAAACAAATATCTAATTATTGTCACAGTTATGTGCTGCTACATTTTTGACTCGAATGTTTCATAGCTAGGTTTTTACCTCATAACTACATAAGATAATTAAAGAGAAGTTCATGAAACAAAACGACTCACTTTCCCTTAAAATTAAAGCTCTTCGTTTTTAAAAATTAGTAAAACAATACACAAAGTTTCTTCGGCTAAATTAATGTTCGATGCTTATACCCCTGGCGTTGTAATTAAATGAATGGAATAACGAAGATGTAATTAATTTATCTTCTGTTAATGTCTTTTTCGTGTATATCAATGTTCTCATTTAAGGAATTTAGATCTTCATTGATATACGAGGCGAGACCCAAAAGAAACCGGAATTTTGTAATAAAAAGTGGTGTATTTATTTTTAGGTGTTACAAATCACCTTCAAAGTCATTTGATGCAATGCACCGGTCTAAATGTGTTTTCCGCTTTTCGCAGCAGAGTGATGCCCTTTAATGCCTGCGTCTTTTTTTTCTTCACCTCTTCCACATCCACAAAACGTTTTCCTTTGAGGACTTTTTTCATTCGGTGGAATTCGCACGGAGTGAAATCGGATGAATATGGCGGGTGGGGAAGCTGAACCATGCTGTTTTTGGTTAAAAATTGAGAGAACGTGAGGCACGAATTTTCCTACAACTCTTTTCATTTGCAATTCCTTGTTCAAATTTCGTTGGCAGGACACACTACGCAAATCAACAAAATCGTCAATTATTCACAACCGCACGTTGTCCCAAATTTTCAGCCATCACAAAAATCGAAGAACAACCGAGAGGTGCTTAAACAAATTTGTTACCCGGCACCACGACTTTACTCGACGATGCCAGTCGGCAGACTAATGTAGAAGGGTTCCCGCAAGAGACATCTAGGAACGGAATTATGTACCAGAGAACGTTTCCGGTTTCTTTTGGGTCCCCCTTCGTATAGTATTTTAGGGAAACTAGGATTACGATAATTGTGTTCTGCAGCAAAATTTTCGCGTCAATGACATTAGGATTATGGCCTCCCTTTCTTATTTCTGTTGTGCGATTAGAAGTGGATTAAAAACTTTGAAGAGACTTCGTCAACGATGATAAAGAGGCCTGCGAAACCAAAAACAGTGAGTACTCCTGAAAACATCGAGCGTGTAAGAGTTGCAATCGAAAGAAGGCCGCGTCGTTCTGTTCGCCGCGCCGGCATGGCACTGCACTTGGGATTTCCAACAGAATGATTTGAAGGGTTTTACACGACGATCTGCACCATCAGCCTTATAAGATCCAAATTACACAGACACTGATTACATTAGTCGAAGATGGTTCTGTGAAAATATGTTGAACTTAATTAATAAAAATGAAGACATTTTAAACAATTTATGGATGAGTGACGAGGCCCATTTCCTTTTGTCCGGATATGTAAACAAGCAAAACTTTAGGTATTGGAGTGACGTGAATCCTAAACAAATGCATCAGCAATCTCTCCATTCCACAAAAGTTACTGTGTGGTGAGCTATGTCATTAGCAGGCCTACTTTTTCGAAGATGATCTCGCTAGGCAATGCTGTGACAGTGACTTCACAGAGCAGACACGGGGATTCAGACCACTTCCTACTAGTATGAATAATTGACATGTTACGCAACATAGAAAAAAAGCAAAACAACAATTGACACAGAAAGAGAAGAACAAGTATGCAAAGTCTACCTACTGGTACCTAGAAATGAATAATATCATAGATGTGTAATGGAATAATTTGAAAGAAGCGATAAAAGTCTTGGGAAGAAATAAATAATGTACGAGGCATGTTTTTTAAGTAAGTACCGTTTTGAAATTCCGCCGCTGTAGCGCTGCGGTGGGAATTCGGCGCATGTGCTCTGTGTAGCCTTATCTTTTACAAAGCCACAGACGCCATTGCGGAATTATTCGACCGTGTTTACGTTTGCTTGTGAGTATTTGAAATGTCTCCTCCGATTGAGAATACCGCCGACTGTGAAATACCCCCTGTGATTCGTTTTCTTAGTGCTAAAGGCGCGAAAACGGCTGAAATTCATCCTCAGATTAATGAAGTCTATGGGGAAAACGTTATGAGTGATGGGATGGTACGGAAATGGGTGAGAACTTTAACGGCCATACGAATGTGCATGATGAAGATCGAAGTGAACGACCTTCACTCATTGCTATGATGACTTGGTGCAGAAAGTTGATGAAAAAGTGAGAAAGAACAGACGCTTTACGATTATCTCATCAGTTTCCTAGAGTTTCAAGAAGTGTGGTTTATGAAATAATGACAAAACGTTGCAGTGGTTTTTCAATCAGGCGGCAGATTTCTACGACGATGGTATTCAAAAGCTGGTTGTACGATACGATAAGTGCCTAATATTGGTGGAAATTATGTTGAAAAGTAGATTAAAGTACAGGCTTTCATGAAAAAATAAAATTGTTACAAAAAGTCTACTAGTATTTTGTATATTTCAAAACGGTACTTACTTAAAAAACATGCCTCGTAGAAAACGAACAGGTCTACGAATCTGTACAGATTTATCTATCAATAGAAAACCTACCACCACCTTTCCACTCATTCCACCCTCTATCCCACAAGCTTGCGGGATTCCGTTCTTACTTTAACAGGCTCCTTAGTTTACCTCTATATCAACAGAACTTATTAATACAAAATTATGTTTAATCTAAAAGTTAGCTGCGTATAACGGTTACCCCCTTGAATTAATTTCTAAGCTTCACACTCACATGGCTCGCACTTTTAACAACAAACATCGTACCACCGCACAACCCATAAAAAACAAGGCCTCTCTGAAGGGTTTTTCCCTACCGTTCATTGGTCAACCCTCATATTTCTTCAGTAAGCTCCTTAACGCAACTTGACTTTAAAATTTCCATCTCTTCAAAATTGAACTTAAAGAGTCTCCTTGTCCACACCAAGGACAAAATTAAACTGCTTGCTCGTTCCGGTGTCTATAAGCTTACCTGTGACACGTGTAAAGCGTTTTACATAGGCCAAACGGGCAGGAAAATAAATTTATCATTAAACATAACAGGAACCCTCACACTAAACTTGAATAAGAACGTACTTATTTTACACTAATAGTATTCCACTCGTATAGTATTTCCCCCGTATATTTTCTAAAGCCGGTATTGCAGTTTCCTTTTTTTTATTATATATCGCTTCACGCTTCGCTCATTTTTACCGCTTATGGATACTTCGAAAGTTTTTCTGATACGGTGCTCTACTATTGCAACATTCAACCACCTTTATAGCTTTGGCTTAAACAATTTCCCATAAGCTTTGCTTCGTTATTTTCGACAGATTTAATTCTAACCTCTTTCAGGATGGTTGTCCCTCTGGCCTTCATGTTCCCATTTATTTAGTCGTTTAACAGTCTGTGATCCGTTGGTAAGTTGTCCGTTACTCCCTCACCCTTTACTTAATTCTTCGTTTCTAGTGGATCATGAAGACAGTTTATTAATTAAGTTCCCAATATTACGACAAAATGTTCTACTAGTTCGTAATTTTACATTTCGTTTAAATTAGTAAAGTAGTATTCAATTATACTTAAGTCATTTATCTAAGTAATTTATTTTAGTAAGATTTGCCTGAAGATGATACTTGTTATCGAAACATGTCGCTAACTACTAAGCTTAACTTTACAACTTGCATAGAAAAAGATAAGCTGAAGAGTTTAATCATTAACTAATAATAAAACATTTACGCAGTATCGAATCGCCTTGTTATATAATTTCGTTAAAAAAATTAAATGAAATTAGTTATTGTTGTTATAATATAATCAAATAGTACAGTTTGTTATAGTAGGAGGAACTACTTTTTGTAATGGTAAGATCACGCTATTTCCCGCACGTTTTTGCCATATTAAACATGTCATCATTTTTGAACACTTGGATAGAAAATGTTGTTTGTTACGTAGTGAACGAATTTACAGCTAAAATACGCAAAATTGTGGCGATTGTAGATTTTCATTAATTTTGCTAATTTTAATTGCCATTAAATTTTAATTATTATAAATTGCACCCCTTAGAAGGAATACGCAAGTTAAATGAACAGTAGCTTAGGTTGTTCATTAATAACGGAATAACATTTAGTAAGAAAACGGGTTTGAGAAATTCGTACTTAATTAATATTTACAATTAAAGAAATAATTTGCAACTTATGCAACCCTTTCGTATTTCATTTCACGTTTAAAGTTCCCCTTTCGCCACACGTGAGGATCAATATTTTCTCGCATTTTAAGTTTAAGAGAAGTGTTGAGTATAACGTACTTTACGTTAAACTTTGTATTTTGAGCAATGTGATTTTAGTGATAAAGTTAGTTCACGTACTAAAGTTGAGGTGTAACTAACAAACTGTCATACGTGTCATACCACAGGGTAAGAAAGTTACACGTAAAAACTTTGTTAATCGTTTTTAAAAAAAAATCGTCGTCCTTATCCCCTAACAAAAACTTCTCAAGTAAAAAATACTGTCCAATTTATTCTGTAGAACAAAAACTAATTTGAGATAACTTACTTTTCACGCACTAATTTAAATTCTGTAAGAACTTGAGCAAAGTTTTGTCGTTTTTTACACTTTTATCGACTACGAATTACCTTAGAACTTTTCTAACACCAATCATCCCTAAATTTCATTTGACCCTAACAATTATGAACATCTGCGAGTAGATTATACAATAACATTGAGTGGATACTGAAAGTACGTCTCGTAAAAATATTCCGTACTCAAGTAATTATCTCAAAAGGTTTTTGCGATATTTTAAAGCGGTTGACACTAATTGGGTCGAATGGGCTCTACATTAACAAAAATGGAGTACGGTGCTTAAATTTTAATCTAAAGTAATACGTAGAAAAAATAAATAGGAACCACCTCTTAAAAATTGAAGCGCTTACATTAAAATTGTTAATTAGGAAATTTACATGAATATGATCTATCTCGCTCATATGCTTGTACAGTAAAAAAGTATGGTCACGGTAAACTAGTTATCCCACTTTTATACATCGAAGAGGGTTCACTTTTACATACAGTTTGTTACAAATGAAAAGGAAATTGGAATTAAAAAATGTTATTTCTAACACTCTCTCGTGGCCAACTTCAAAGAGATCCCAACGTTTGACGAAGGTGAAATAAATTCCGCATGGCAAGGAATTTGGAACAAAATTGTTCTATCAAGCGCCACGTAACTGACAGAATTTGTCAGTTGATGTTCGCATAAGCCGTATTACGGATCGATATATCTTACCACTACCCGATGTGAATAACATTACCTAGTAATGGAAGTATAAGGGGTTGTATTATACACAAAACATCATATTATTATGGTTTTTAAGAAAATTAATTGAAAATTACTAAGTTACAAACATGAAATAAAACAAAATTCAAAATGTCAACTGAAGTGGAAATGAGAGGAAAGTGAGTGAGAACTTTAATATGGAAGAGTTTAGGGGCAAAATTAAAAGAAATTCTAACCCCCAACGTCAGAGAGCTGCGGAAGCATTACAATAAATAAACATAAGACAGACTAGATAGTGGAATGGGAAAATAAAGAAAAATCAAAAAGAAAATGGAAATTATACCTAAGTAAGAAACAGCAACAAACAAGAGCAAATACGAGTAAAGAATTTGCTAAAGTGGTGCTTGAAATAGAGTATTATTAAAAAAATTTTGCTTCATCGCGTTGTTGCATCGTTGCATTTGCTTCAAATACAGATAGTTATTTATTGAAGATCCATAGATCCTTTATGGTTTTATTATAAATCTTTCTCTAAGGCACATTTTCAGCCTTCATCTTGTCAACCTTACAAGTGTGGATATTGTGAAGCTATAAAATATTAGCCAATCGTACCCTTCTCGCTCAATGTCCTTGTTAAAATTGTGATTTATTTCGTTTTTGGTTGCAAATATCTCGGCCAAAGAGTGCAGGTTATAACTTCTTGAAGAAAAGGCTCTAGTTTAAAGTATTTTAGTATGAACTACCAACTTCAACTCACAGCTGTTCCTATGGTTGTAGGGGATTCCATAGACTTTCTAACCAAGCGGCAGGAACCTCCATTTTAATCTGTAAAAAAAGTTGAACCAAAAATAGAATTGAACTCAAGTTAAGTTGTTTTTTCTTCATCACGTGAAAATATAACACATAAATGAACAGAACTAGTTTCCATTCTAAATAAAACAGTCTGAAAATGAAGAAATTTTGAAACATTTTCTTTTGGGCAAGAATTAAGAAAAAAGCTCCTTTCTGTTTCAGATTACCTTCTCGTTGTAGATATTGTTTTGCGTTGTCTTAAAACGTCATATCCTGAATTCTTCTTGGTCTACGAAATTTTTATTTTCATCACTTTTCAAGGATTTGTTTCCATACCCACCTTTCTGTGTGAATTGTTTTTTTTTCTATACCACATCTCCTTTACAAGGAGTACGACTGGCAGTATTCCTACTATCGTGGCAACAATTTTTGTGGACGTGATTCTTTATCTTTGATCGCCATATTTCTGTTAGTTCTGCACATTAGGCTTTCGAAATATTCATACGGAAAAGCTTAACGCGCACTAGCCCATCACGTTCCATCACGACGCGGACCATCAAAAAAACGTTCAGGATTAAATACACTGAATTAAATCATGCAGCGCGCACTTGTCCGTTCCATCACATACCGTTGCCGTCGGTCTAGAATAGGATTTCAGATCACCGATCCTTTCAGTCAAAAAACGGGTCGAACTGAGAGCGACGGACTAGTGCGCGGTAGCAGACCGTGGCCGACCGTCAAAAGTAGTTTGTTTTTGCACTGAGTCTGCTTAAAAAATTAATATAATATATGCTTAAGTACTTTTTTTTTAAATAATGGACGACGAAAAATTAATTTCTGTAGTTCAGAACTATTCTGAATTATACGACACTAGTGATAAGTACCACAATCAACAAATAAAGGACAATATCTGGGAGGAAATTGCAAAGGAGATGGAAAGAACAGGTACCTAAATAATAATTTTTAAGGATTATTTAGAAAATAAGCTCAAGTGTTTATTCTATTTATTGCAGTCTTTAAACCGAGATTACAATGTGCAAAATTACAAATTGAGTAATTCGGAAAACTTTTCAAACGACATTCTAAAATATTGGAAAAATTTCCTTTCGTCCTCTTTTAAGTCATTAAATAGATGGTGGAATTCTCCTAAACGGAGCTCTCTTTAAATTAATTGGGTGAATCCATATTTTTTCTCTTTTTTTCACCATTTCACCTAATAGTGTCGCCACTACAACAACTTCTTCGTCAGAACTACTATCGTCCCTGATATATTATATGTATTTATAATAATTAATTAAACTCGACTGCTGTTATTACACACAACTTTCGCAAAATTGATACGGTAGCTGACTGAATAGTGCGCGTTAGGACAATCCGTCGACGGCCGTTGACTGCCGTCGTCGTGATGGAACGTGACGGGCTAGTGCGCGATAAGCTTAAACCGTTGGAAAAAACGTTATAATAGAAGTTACTACGTTTACCTTTGCCATGAACCTTTAATATTTTTAAGCACCGTCACGACTCCCTTCGCCTTCTAGCACTGTTGTGTGATGATTAATACAAAATTGATAGAAATGTAATCGGTGGACTGTAAGATTTCGTCAACATTATAATTTTATTACAGTGACATAGAAATGGAACGAACAAAAGGACACAAAGCCATTACCGAATGGAAAATTTGATGAAATACCGATGCTCACGATAACTGTATGTATAACTCATTTTTGTCATGTCATGAAAATTTGTGGAGAAAACATGACATGGTGTATGTACAAATTAAGGAAAAGTATTTTTCATTTTCACTTGCGTTATCAAAACATTACTCACTCAATTCTGAATAAGGGAAATAAATTTAATTTTCGAATATAACGCAAACCACACCGTTATATAAATTTTCTACTACGTATTACCTACGTGTTTTATTTATTTCTTTTTTCAGTTAAAAATTAATGCACAATGAAGAAAAATGAATAAATATGAAAAGTTGGGAAAGTTAAAAAGAATAGTTGAAAACTGTTTGGTATTGTGTTTCCATGGAGCTTAAAAATACATTAGCGTAGTAGGTGTGCTCTACTTTATTTAATTGGAAAAGTATACGAACCTATAAGTTACTCCGAAACAAAATGAGATTTCTTATTTTGTAAGAAAACGGAATTTAGGAAAAGTTACTACGTACAATAAGGTGGTCTAACCACCTAACATCCGCGGTAACACGTCATATTATTTTGAGCTATACTAGTGACCTGATACATTTACCTACGTTGCAACACAAGAAAATTATTTCTATTTCATTTTATATAAACTGTAGAATGTTAATTGAATTATTTTGCAAATTTGGTATTTTTATATATCTACAATTTTAGTTGAATTACAGGTTGTTATTACGAAAAGTTACGTGTGTCTCATAAACCGCAGAATCCTATAGGCTACACTACTCCTTTCGCTCGTTTTGGGCTAATTCCCACGACTTTTTATAAACTATCTAAAGCTCTGTTAATACTCATAATGGCCCGTGCAGTTTCGAGTTTTTGATTACTTCCCAACATTTTTCAGAATCCGCTCGACAATTCTATCTACAGGGAGATATGAATGTCCTCGTAATGGAAATGTTGTATCTACTTCCTTAACTCTTATTTTGCTTACAAAACTTCAGGACCAAATAGGCGTACTGAATCCAACGGAGCTGTAGATATTTTCTATATCTTCCTTCAGCTTGATGTTTCGTTTATAAATAGATCTGGATTTTGGAGCATTGTAGCACAACAAGGTAGACTGCTGCAGTGGATGTGCTTGTTCTTCTTCCGTTGTAATAGGCAAATCTGTCTATTTTGTCCAACCCATTTTCATTCATTCAGGTTGCCGTTCCATCTTTTGCTTCTCTTTGCTTCTGGTGACTTGGTTCGCACTATTCTGTTCCGTTCATTCCACCAATGCCTTGGTTCCATTCTTACCTTCTCTGTTTTTTCCAAGTGTTTATGTTGCCCACTACGCACATACGTCTAATATTTTCACTTATGTACAGGTCTTGAATGCGTTTTTATTCTGCAAGGATGCAGCGCCACTTTTATCTCAAATGCTAACGTGGTCTTCAACATTGCTTTTTTAGTACTTATTCTCTATTAACTTTTTGCGTATTGACTGCCCAATATTTTCAAATTATTTTTAATTGCTTCGCTCTTGTGTCTTGTAAACGCTGAACATACTCCTTATACAAAAAGAGAAATTGATTCCATGTGAATGTTATGTTTTAGAAGTATTTTTGAACAGATTTTTGTATCAAGTTGCCTGCTACGAAAATATTTCCAAACTAGCTTAGCATTTCTGAATTCTGTATAGAAAAATGGCACTCATCTATAATGCAACGTGTGTCGCCCACGAAGTTATGAAAACGTGTCCGGGAAAGTTTTCTCCCATATTTCAGTGGATGTATTTTGATGCACTGGAGTGTCTACCCGAAAATGCAATCACCGAAGAGGCAGCTGCACCCATCGGTTCTCGTTACGATGGACAAATTGCGGTTTTTGGTCTTGATTTCCAAGATAAACTTGATGCTCTCAAATACTTTGTAGTTGGTGCCGGTGCAATCGGGTGGGAGTTACTCAAGAATTTCGCTACGATGGGACTGGGAGCGAAAACAGGACTAATTACCGTTACTAACATGGTTCTCGAGCCGGATAAACAGATATTCGTGGTAACCATTTTACATTTTAACATTCGATCGAGGCATCGATCCAACTGTCGTCCTTAATACTACCTCTAATTGCATTATGCATTACAATGGAAGAATTTAAATCACAAAGAACAGTATTAAAGCCAAAACTTTCTTTAGTAAAATTTATACCTATTAATCGTATTGATCTTGATGAACTTGTGGAACTCAAAGAAAGATTAAACAATATAAGACCCATTATGATCGAATTTGAAAACCTTCATTTAAAAATCAAACAGTTATCCAATGAAACGTTAAATGATAACGAATTGGAAGCTCTTGCAAATACATACATTTTTTCAAATCACTTCTAAAACATCTAAGTTAATTAGTCTGTAGGTACTCATCAGTAATTGAAAGTAATACAACTAAAAATATTAAATCAGTTGATGAAACCGATACAAGGGTTAGATACATTGCCAATGGCTAATATTGAACTCCACATACCTACTTTCAGCGGAAATTTGAGAACCGGATAGAATTTCGTGATTCTTTCGATGCAATGATAAGCGAAGATCTTAAATTGAATGACGTTCAACGATTTTATTACTTAAATAGAGTTCTTTAAAGGGCGAAGCCGCGCAAAAGATTAAAACTTTAAAAATTTCTCAAGAAAATTATGTACTTAATTGGTTGGGAAACATTAACTATTAGGAAATATGAAAATAAAAAGTTAGCTGTAAACAACAACCTCAAAGCATTATTTAATTTTGAACTCATTAAACGTGATAATTAAATCCAATTACAGAATTTTTTAGATGAAGTTTTAAAAATTATGCATACTTTAAAGCAGTATGAGCAAACAACAATCGATAATTTATAAATACACATAATTAGCGCCACATTAAGTCGAACTACCCGTCATAAATGGGAATCTCACATTAAAAAGGACTAGTTTCCTACATTTTTAGAATTCACAGATTTTATTGATGAACGCTGTGATTTCTTAGGATCCATTGAATACAATAGCAACAAGTGTAGCCAAAACTTATCAAGTACCATTATCAGCCATCATAAACCAAATAGTCTTAAAGTTTGTGTTGGAACAACACAGTTATGTTGTATTTAATCTAAGTTAGAGCACATTATTTTTATGTGTAAGGAATTTTTAAAATTAGATGTTAATAAGCGCGTATCGGAAATTAAACGTTTGCGTCTTTGTCTCAATTGCCTTAAGTTTAACAATAATTCTCAAACTTGTACAGCTGCTGGTTCTTGTAGAAAATCCAACCGTCTCTATGAAACGGTAACCAACAAGAAACTCAGACATTAAATAAAAATATATCTTCATGTTATTGAGTTTTAAAAAGATATGGTGAATGCATTCACAACAGTGTGCATTTCCTTCGGCACACTATGAAACGGTAACCAAGAAACAAAATAGTTATTTGTGTATTGTATTGCATATTTATTACTTAATTTTCATATAAAAGAAGGTGACGTAAATCACAAGACGCTTTACACTAAAATTTCTCTTATAATATAAATTCCGGTAAGGAAGTAGAATTCCGTACACTTTTTCATTTCATTTCATCCTTAAATATGAAATTATTACACACGTTTTTCCCCCGTTGAAAGACTGTAAACTTCCAGGTGATTATTAAATACATTAATTTTGCTGCTAAATATCAACAGAACATTTTGAGAAATTTGTTAAATTTTCATTCAAAAATAAATTATCCTTTAGACAATTTACATAGTTTATTTACATGACTTTCGAACGATTTTCACATTCACTACACCCTCGTTCCTGAAAAGGACTTTTCACTGTAGGTACCCAACTTCCATTGTGATCACCCCCTGTTATGATGAACATTGCTACGTCTTAGACGTACAATATAAGATAATTTAATTTTGTTTAATGTTAATTTCTGTTTTACATTTTAAAATAATAAGATTTTTGAATAGACAATGAAGACACCTTTTAAATGAAGTATCATAATCGTCTACTCCCCAATTTAAAATGTAAGGGTTACTGTAAGGGTGTTAAATTTATCAATTAACCCAACGCATTTCAATAGTATGTCATCACCTATCAATCTGTTAACGAAAGATACATAGGGTGGAATCCTGTAGGGTTATTTAAATTTCATGGAATTTATAACTACATATATTGACTTACTCTATCAAAGGATAAACTGTAATATTCATTATCATTTCAACTCTAATGGTATTGTAACTTACGCCTCTCAATGTGACAGAAAGCTTACACAAGGATACAGAGCTACTTTAAAATTATTTATAAAAACTATAATAGTTACGGTCGATTTTTATGAATTTATTTATTATTTATTATTTATTTTAATATCATTTAAACTTTCACATCGATGCTTAATACGTTACTGTAAAATTGCGAAAAGATCCCTTGAATTTTCACTACATAAAAGTATAAAGACTTCCCAAGATGTCAATTAGTTTCACGAATTTATTTAGTGAGTAAAAAATTACAGAAGATGGGTATTGATTCCGCACTGAAGTTTGAAGTGAACATAGTGCGTGTTCGCATACAATGGCTAACCCACAAATAAGCACCGTCTTTAATACACGTGAAATTAACAAAAGCAGCATTCATGCGTGAACGTATTTGTATTTGTAGTTTCATTCTAGTCCTATAACAATGACACCTTACAATTTAAGTGTAATATCACATATTTGGTCCAGTCATATTTTACCGCACAATGCATGGTAGAACAATGTATGTTAACCGTGATCAAATAGCTCGCATGCCATCGATAAAGCAATGTAATTACGTTAATAGAGATAGCAATGCGAAAATGCAAATTATAGGCAGTTTGACGCATATTGGAGCTGAAGTGTACAGAAACCCTAAACAACCTGCAAACAGCAAACTGACAAACTGGTAAGTAATTTATAACAACTGAACTGTAGATCTCTCTTTAGGTAAGGGCATTATATGCAGTCATAAGTTAAAGTCTGTGATTTTTAATATCTGCGTACGCCAAGCTCTCGAAAATTAATCCTTTTCATATTATTTAAATTACACAACAACAGTACTAATCATTGGGGTAACTAGTGGAGTGCGAGACCAGATGGCCGGGTCGCACCCCCAGAATCGAAAACTGAAGCTCACTTAAATGTAAATATTTATGAAAGTATAGAGTAAAGTAAATTACAACTAATACTTACCTATTTCGTGTAATTACTGCTTGCCAAAATACTATGCATTACTGAATTTAAGTAGACACTCAATATCGACATTTTGTGACAACAGAACAAAATTGAATATTAGGTACGAGTTATCTCAAGGTGTTTTTCGCGGGGACTCAAGTTGGTAAAGTGTCGGAAACGACATTTTCATTTCAGTGTCTACAAATCCAGCCGTACACTCCCTGTGTACGGGGTGAATAAAAACCCCTTTTATCTTTATCTTATTATCAATAGTTACACCTTTGTGTGAACCTTATTTCTTTATATTAGCTACAAATCCCACGTCATTTACTAGGCTAGTACCTACCATCATGTTGTAACAATTCGTCTGATACATTCAGTAGAGGGCCAACACATCGTTTAAATTATGGTGGGGCCCACCAATTTTCGGGAGGGGGGGGGGGGTTACGTGATAGGAAACTTGAAGTGATTGGTATGACTACATACTTGGTATGACCTGGAGACGTGTATTGCGTTTTTTAAATAATGAAGTTATGACACTACGAAAACAAAGGATTCACAGTTTCTTTATCTGTAAAAAACTGTAAAAATGATCTAAGTTACTTAGTTACGTAATTAATGACGTAAACCTCTACGATTTTATAAGCTGGAAAACTGTGAAAAGTGTTGAAAACTGCACCAACGCAACGTTATGATGAAAAGAGGGATTTGCCAAAATGAAAGTTAAAAAAGTAATACTTACATAGTTATTTACTATCGTATAAGTTTTATTTTCATTCTTAGCATTTTGTTGAGACCCCAAGAACTTGATCTCGACCCGCGTTAATCCCAAATCCCAAATAGGGGACAAACGTACTACTGCCCACGTTCATCAATAAGTGGTTCAAGTATAGGTGCATAATGTAAATGTTGATGTGAGATTTTATTAAAACGAATTAATAGGCTTAATTGATAACGCTTTAATTGGCGATACACATATCATTTTTAACCCATGAGCAGTCGCGTGGGTAATAATAACACCATTAATCACGTGGATGACAATGGTCATCCATAAGTTATTTTTCAGTTTATCCATTTTATTTCTATTAGAAGATGTAATTTAATGAATTTAACTACTAAATGATAGACAAAGGCGTAAAATAATTGTAAGCTTTAAAAATTGTTATATCTGTATAATGTAAAAGATAAAGTATGTACCTTATAGCCGCTAGAAGTACATACAGTCTCCATTTCAAAATTATTACTGAAAAGGGCGAATTAATTTATTCAAATATTTTAGGTGGCAGAATTTTCAGTATAATTTCAAACTAAAAAAAATGTCTTACAGTTCTTTTTTATAAACTAAAAATGCAAATAACGTAAAATTAAAAGCTCTTGTGACATATTTTAAAGGATATTATACTTCAGCTGTATTATTCATTTGTGCGCTAAAGCTTTCTTAATGTTTTTACTTTTATAATTTTGTGTTCACCAAAACCGTTGAGTGAAAGACATATGTATTTAATTGGAAAATCACACAAATACTAATAATATTACTAAAACTATTGTAAACAAACATTTTCAATAAAAGAGTAGGTACATACTTACAGCAATAGTCGCATGAATGACAATTGTCATAAACTTAAATTTATTGTCTTATTATTATTATTATAGTACAACTTATCACGTTACTATATTCGTGAAACCCTAAACAAGGAACCCCCCTTTTTTCTTAGAAAGAATGTTATAGGTAATGCAATAACGGCGGATGACAATAGTCCATATGCAATAGTCATCCACCCGACCGTTCAAGGGTTAAGGACGATTTCGACAAACCAGTTTTACACTCAACTGCAACATTAGCGATTTTCGATTCCATCCATCCGGGGGCTTATAGGCTTTATTTGTATTCTCAAACACAGCACGGATTCGTAAATGTAATTTTTGAAGTAACCGGTAGCGTGCGAAAGGATTTTCAGGACTATCTCGAACTTAATGGTGATAAGGGTCGAGAGTATAATGATAATTGAAACTGTGTCAGTATTGCTATAAACCGTTCATATTATTATTATTTAACACGTTTTACCCCCACTGAAAATCGGAGGCCGAAAAGGTATGCAATTCCCATTTTACACTAAAAGCTGCAATCGAGGGGTTGATTTCATTAAAAATTGTGCTCAAACATTTTCCTTATTTTGTTATGTGCGTCAATATACACCAAATCCATTTATAGTGGTTTGCTATGTCGTTAATTTAATTTAATCCAATTTATCAATTTAAATAATGTCACGTTATCATTATTATTATCATTTATTTTACCTTATTTATATGTAAATATTTGTTTAGTTCACTTCTTCACACATTGAATCTTAGTAGCCTGAAGATGATTTTTTATAATGTCGAAACTTGTCACCCCAATCTATCTTGTAGGTAATTTAGATGTTGATAAAGCTTTCTATGGGTAAGGTTCAGTGATTCATAATTTTCTCATACATTTTACTGCTTGTCCGCATTCTGAGATTTTATTTTGATACTAATATGGCTTCATCCAATTTTAATATGACTTCTTAGAGGACATGATAATATCAACGTGTTACTTTTGGATCTAAAACATGATTTATATGTTTCTAAGTAAACACAGTGAGAAAAATCCCCCATGATGCACACTTTCCCGTGTGTTAAAACGTTAATCTATAAAATGTTTTATTTGAGATGAAATCTGGGAAGTTTATGGAGTGTAATACTGTTCCGTTACACACAGGGCTAGGAAACGGCTAATTACGGCACAGTTGGTTAGAGTCAGCTTTTGCATTTATACATTGACCTTTGAGCTTGGATTTTCGAGGAAAATAATTTTTAGCTCTTTGGAATAAACGTTATTCCACAAGCAGCACCCTCACATTTTCGGTACACAGCCGTTCAAATATTCTTTTTTAATACAGCTTGCACAATTTATCCTTTTAATGATTGTAAGTCATTTGTGTAGTAAATAAATTTAATTAACCCTCCAGTACTAACATTCGGTCTAACAGACGGACCCCCCCTATTATCCCCCATATCTTTGCGTTAAGGAAGTCATTGTGTTCGTGCAGCTAGGTATCTTCATTTTAGTACTGTCAAACCGTTACGATTTTTAACCGGTTAACCGTTCAAAGAAAAACCGGTTAACCGGAGTAACCGGACTGACCGGAGTAACCGGACTGTCCGGATTGACCGGTTAAAATGGTTATAACCGGTGCACTTTGACCGCTTAACTGGAGTGTCCGGACTGACCGGTTAAAATGGTTATAACCATTACACTTTGACGTTTGACCGGTTAAAATGTATATTGTAACCGGTTAACCGGAGTGTCCGGACTGACCGGTTAAAATGGTTACAACCGTTGCCCTTTGACCGGTAAAAATACATATTGTAACCGGTTAACCGGAGTGTCCGGACTGACCGGTTAAAATGGTTATAACTAACCATTACACTTTGACCGGTTAAAATGTATATTGTAACCGGTTAAATTGGTTACCTATACATAATTATAGCCATTGCACTTTGACCGATAAAAATGAATATTGTAACCGGTTAACCGGGTAAAATTGACAAGACTCAAAACTATATACAGGTTTGATTCTTTATTCTTTCGATTTAACAAACGAATTGGTAATTTCCGTTAGTTATTATTTATTAATAAAAAAAAATATATGAGTTTTCAATTCAGTATTAAGTAAACCGTCAGTCAAAGTAGAGTTGAAGTATCAAAACGAAGGTACTTTTAATTTTCAAATTTAAAATGGCAGCAGAAGACTTCGATTCGAACTTCGAAGACGAACCTTTTTTAATTGAAAGTAGAGATTTGGACTACAAATTTCATTATATATTACTACCTAAATGACCCGGCAAACGTTGTTCTGCCATATAAGTAATAATTACTTGATTAGGCAGACGTTTTATATTAATTTCTCTATGGGCAGACGTGATTCAAAAAATGAAATAATTTGACGTTTTAATTTGTCAAAACAAAACAAACTTTTTTAACCCTGGGATTGAATTAGCGGTATGAAATATACTTATACAGGGTGTTTCAGAATAAGATGCTGATCCTTAAGGGTGTGAATCCTTATGTGATTTTAGGAAGAAAAGTTCAAATAAACCTATGTCCTAAACCTCTTAACTTTTGAGCTACAAGGTGTTAAAATTTTAAGAAAAAAATCGTTTTTTTATCGTATCTTTAATAATTTCCTAGATATTTTTATCAAATTTGGCACACGCCCTCTAAGCATCAACAGCCATTTTTTGATAAAAAAGATTTTTTAATTTTTTAAAATTTCACGCATTTCTTGCTCTCACACGTCGTGTGATAAAAAGGCGCTTTTATCTCGTGTTTATACAAGATTTTTTCGCATTTTGTTGCAAAATGAATGAATGAACAAAATTTTTCCCGTATAAATTGCTGACGAGTCGTATCTAGACATCCAGAAGATCCGTTGCTATGGCAATTTATTTCAATAGCAATCTAGACATCCAGAAAATCCGTTGATATGTCAATTTATTTCAATAACAATAATTTCTTTGAAAATTTTGAAGGTTTTCGAATCAACTTTGTTATTTCTTGAAATGAGTTCTTCCGAAGATTCAGATATTGAAAACGATGCAAATGCAGCTACATATTTATAATAAATAGAGGTTTTTTGCTGTTCTTTGTCTTATTTTTCCACAATAAATGTCATTTTACAACCAGTTACAAAAAGTAAAAGCATTTTATCACTTGTTACAAAAAGTAAAAGCAATTTATCACTTGTTACAAAAAGATTGACTTTTCAAAACTACAATTACATTCAAAAAGTTGACATTTTGCAATGAAATGCGAAAAATTAAATTATTAAAAAATCCTATACAGGGTGTTTCAGAATAAAGTACCGTACGTAAGTTGGGGATTGTATAGATCTTAAAGAGAAATTAAAAAAAGCTAAATAACATTTTTCGGTAAACGTTCCCGTTAATATTCTACAAGGTGCTGAAGTCAAAGTGTTAAATACATATTTATTTTTTTTCCATATTTTCACTTAGATTAGAGATATTAACTTAAAAATTGGCATGTATTAGTTGTTTATCAGTACGAATCAGCACATGTTATTTCGACAAATTTGGATTATTCATTGGCGTAGCACAGAAGGGTTACCAAACCGTTTTGATCTATACTTTTTGCGCACCTTGTATTTCATAAAAACGTATATTCATAATTAATCCCCATATGGTTTGCCATCGAAATAAGGTACTTTTAGTTCATGTCCCTAGAGTAGAGCCTTCCGTTTTTGAGATATTTCAAATTTAATCCTACAAGTACATGAACATCAAAAATGAAAATATTTATTTTTCAAAAAAAAATTTAATATCAGATTCAAATGAAACGCAGTAAGTATTAAACAAATACAATGCCAAGAACCGTAACGTTTGTATTTGTACACAACTTCGATAAACTATATGTATAGTAGCTACAATTACAACACTTTCACTTCATCACCCTGTAGAATGTTTTTTTAATTTCTCGTTAAGATTTATATAATCCCAAATTTACTGTACTTTATTCTGAAACACCCTGTATACAAATCTCGATTATTCAACATCCGCAAAATAGCAATCTTTACTGAATCATTATTTCAACACGATTGTGCTATAAACGAAATAAATGTCTTTGATATTGCGCCACTTGCCCTTCCACCCCTAACGAGTGACTTTTGGTCAAAATGCGAACCGGCCCAATTTAATTTACACTTTCCACAATGGTTGAAACTAGACAGTTTAATTTACTTTTATGTATAACTTGTAGTTGTGATCTCGAATATGTTAGCCAGAAAACTGATAAGTTAGTAAACAATAAACATTCTAAGGAATAATAATTCCAAGAAAACGATGACGATTACAAGCGGTCATTTGTGACACGTTGCAAAAATTATGAACGGTCAAAGTTTATAACCGGTTAAAATGGTTATGTTATAAATATAACCATTGCAATTTGACCGCTGGAAATAGTTTGGCTGGTTAACCGGTTAAAATGGTTATAACCTTTGCATTTTGACCGGTCAAAAGAACATTGTAACCGGTTAATCGGTGTGTACCGGTTAACCGGTATAACCGGTTAAAATGGTTAAAACCTTCGCATTTTGACGAGTCAAAAAAAACATTGTAACCGGTTAATCGGTGTACCGGTTAACCGGTACAACCGGTTAAAATGGTTAAAACCTTCGCATTTTGACCGGTCAAAAAGAACATTGTAACCGGTTAATCGGTGTACCGGTTAAAATGGTTAAAACTTTCACATTTTGACCGGTCAAAATGAACATTGTAACCGGTTAACCGGTTTATCCGGTTAAAATTGACAGCACTACGTTCATTTTATTTAGTTACCGACTCGGTGTGTGAACGCGAAGTGTTTATTTGCATTTTTAACGATTTTTTGTATTTAAAACACGTTCACGCAATATGTAGAAGATGCGCTGGACATGCCTTTTTTTTAAGACCTGATTTAATTTATTAAAAAAACAAAAATCAAAATAAAATAGCATTTTCTGATCTCGGTTTAACAGACCGATGTTAGTATTGATGTTACAAAATTCATGTTAGTACTGGAGGGTTAAAGTCAAAAAAAGGAAATATTGTATATCGAACAAAGAATTTAGTTACATTTTAATCCATTAAACGCGAAATGGTTTTTGATTACGCGTCATAATGAAAATTGCCTGTATTTCCCTAATGCACATAAACGAAAATGAAAAGTTGATAAATTTGTTTGGGACACATGCCATAATATTCTGTAATGATGAAAAATATTTCTAAATAGTTTACTTAATGTGAACGTTTACCGAAATTACACCTACATTAATTGGGGGTAAGCTTTCCGGAACGGGAAAAACACATAAATTTTCCTTAAAAACTCCTTTAACCAGCAAATGAATGCTGAAACTAATAGGATATTACGTTTGCATATGTTATAATTACCTACTACTAAATTTTATTGGATGAAAACAAACTTGCGACAAAGGGAGATTTCCATAGGGGAGCGGAGTTAACAAATCGATTACATTCAAAAAGTTTGAATATATTGTCTAAAGGGGAGGATTGTCAAGTTGATATCAACCATTAAACTTCCCGTTTAGTTGCAAACATTCTGTTTGAATTCAAAGTTGATTGAATTATTTTTATACTTTTTTTGCATATTATATTTTAGAAGGTTTCGGCGAAATAATGTGGGCACCTACATTTTCACGTTTTTTTACATTTTTACTCCATTTAGGTCTTTCATCTTCTGTATTATCCTTTCCTTCGAGTACACTTTATTATTCTGAATACGAATAAATTGGATTCCAGCATGTCTGTGAACAAAATCAATTCGTACGGCACTACTGGAAGGAGCTGATTAAGGCGAAAGACATACAATCGCTAAAGAGTAATCCAAAGATATTAATGAGCGGATTTAGCAATCGTGGTAAAACTCGCTTTGTGTTATTTTCTGGAATATACAACGTCATATCAACTCTCTCGAAAATATGGTGCTTATAATTCAAATTTATTGAAATCCTCGACATTATTCCAATAAATATTTGTTTTGCAAATGTCCGTGATAACATTTTATGTTCATCAAGTAATCTGAATTTCATTACCATAACTTGTACACATCAAATACTTAAGCTTCAGTTTATTTTATTAGCTTTCTGATATTTGGGAGATTTATTTGTTTATTATATCATTTCAGTTGCTTTAATAATTTTGGGAAATGCTGGATCTTATACAGTTGCTCATTTATGCGCAACCAATTTTAGATGTAAATGTGTTTCTTGTTGCAGAGCTGGATTGTGGAAATATTCTTAAATTAAAACAGCTTGATATACGATTATTCTACTTACGCAAATAACAATACACTATTTATGAACAAAGTTAACACTTTATTCCGCCGTTGGACATGTTTCATTAAATGAATGAACGGTCTCCCGGTGATAGTGAACCTTTTGCCTAAAAATAACTTGAAGTTAGCGCATGGAAGATATATGTTTTGATGGGTTGCACCCCGATTTAGCGGTTCTCGATTCGGCGGTCCCCGTTTCAGCGGTCCCGTTTCAGCAGCCCCCGTTTCAGCGGCCACCCTTTACAGCGGTTCCCATTTTAGCGGTCACCCGCTTCAACCGTCCTCGTTTCGGCGGTATAATGCATAATGTTGAAAAAAATAATTTTAAACGATGAACTTTTACCCTTACGAAATTGTTTGTAATTACTTTACTATAAATATTTCGTTTATCTCAAAAGGTATTTTTTGCCAAAAAGCAGTAACTTTCTGATTAAAAAATTCCTGTACCTTTTACAATAAATCAAATAACTATTCAAAAATGAATTTTTCGGTTTCCTTCGTTTGTCTTTAAAAGCGCTTGGAATTTTTGATTTTTAAGCACCATATGAATCGGTATGCACTGCACAAAACAAATCTACGACAAAAAAGCAAACAGGTCGTCAAAAGGACGCCGCGAAAAAAGGACGCGGTTTACTCCATCAAAAAGTTGATTTGAGAGTATTAACATGTGAACTATTAATTAAAATTAATTTATTTATATAGAATATAACCAATGTTGTGACAACCATTATTCTTTTTTCTGAACAACCAAAGTACTTGATAAGTTCATTCATTTTTATGCTAGAGCAACTAGGTCCACTTTCTTGCTAAAATGGGAACCGCTGAAACGAGGCACCGCCGAAATGGGAACCACTGAAACGGGGCACCGCGGAAACGGAGACCGCTGAAACGGGGCACCACCGAAACGGGACCGCTGAAACGGAGACCGCTGAATCGGGGTTATGCCGTTTTGAGGTAATATCCGAAAAGCTTATTTAGAGTAACAAGGAGAGTTTATTAAAATTTGAATATCAATAGTTAATTTTACATCATTTGATAACGTAAAAGCTCATTATCCAAACTGGTGGTCTCAATAGCAAAAAATGTAGGTAGTTAATAGTTCTTACCTACATCTTGTGATCCACTTCTATGAATTTTTCTGAAAAGACCCACATGTATCGCTTTTCATCCGCTGAACTACTGACCAATATGTTTCGATTGGGCAAGCTTCAGGTTACCTTCTCCCGGTCCCGATACGCAATTGAAACACAAAGGGAAATACTCGGAAAGCTAAAATATTACACCTATCGTCGTTTTAGTAATAGGCGTTAATGAAAGGTTTGCTCCTTGTGGAATAAATTAAAATTAGACGAGGATTGTCAAGATACAGCATTAAGAGGGAATCTTTGTATGTATTTATATACACTGCTGTGAAAGATGTTGCACGTGGTAAAGCATTTGCTTTATGGTCTAGGATTCCTGTAATGATCAAGAATGGGAAGTAATCAAGTAATGACAAATCAATAAGTTCACTATACATATTTACAGATTTCAAAGCTATCTAAAATGTATCATTTGGATTTTACATTGCAAAAATGTAAAAATTTGATGTTGTGAAGTCATGGGATGTTTGTGGTCTAATAAAAGTTTGGGGTAGTTTGACTGTATAAGGGATTTAATTTATAATTAGCCCTTTTTTCGTTTCTGCAAAGAATAAAAATTCGATCCTCATTTGATGTAAGATTCGTTTTAACAGATTTTAAGAGAATGATTTTCATTGAAGTAAAGATATACCGACTAAGATCGTGGTAATTCTACCGATTTGCGCTTTCCCAGTCCCAGTCCCAGTTCCATTGTAGAGACCAATGCCACTAGTGTTTTATTATACGTATATGTTACGACAGATACAAGAGTAACTATGATAAAAGTGATAATGATCATCATAGCACGCATATGTCAAAAATATCAATGCAATTTTTCATTTATCCTAAAGTGTAAATTTTTTTGTTTACCAGGGGAACTTAATACATGTCATGCTTAAACCCTATTATGCTTTATAAACATTCTCAAAAATGGGTTTTTGAATGATTTGAGAGAGAACATGAATGTTCCAATTGCAAGAAAAATGTATTTGGAGAAATTAAGGAAAGTAGACGTCCTGCGATTCAATCACTGCAAAAAATTAGAAGTTGCGAAGAAGGTGTTGATGGAAACTTTTGTGTTTTATTGTCAGAAGTTAATGAAATGTTGCAGAAAACCTTTTTTCTCAACGGGTGTTCCATTTTCTCACGATACGATAAAATGCTTGTGCAGCTTTCTTTACAACAGGACAAGTTGTACGCTTATGAAGCTATTCACGCATTATTTTTTTATCCACTAACCTATACTGATTATTACTTTTTATTAGATTTGTGGATTATTTGTATTAAAACAGCTCATGAATCAACACACTGATAGAGAGGGTAGAATTTTTCGTTCATAGTTACACTCCGCATCTTTTTGAGACGAAATAAGTGCATAATCAGAGATGTAAAGAGGAACAATTGTCACTAGCGGTTATTTGGCAACTAGAAAGTGCGAAAATAGTAGTTTACGTAACAAGTCCCGAAAGTGATCTTTTACTGGCAAGTAGGCAAATGACAGGGCGAGCCGCAGGCGAGTCCTGCAAGCCTGCGAGTCCAGTAAAAGCACTTTTGGGACGGATTACGTACAATATTTTTTTTAAAACGGGCAGAACAATTGACCGTTCTAGGCCGGAAAGTAAAAATGGACTATCACAATAACTTTCTGGCTCGGTCCGACAAAATGAGATTTTCTGACCTAAAAATAAACCGGAAAGTACTAATTTCTGGCCCATTTAAAAAAAAATACCTTAATCACCCCTTGACCAAAGTTTATCTCCTTTACTATTCAAGGCCAGAACAAATAGGTTGAAGTTTATATCGAAGTCACTCCTTCTTGTGTGGTGGGTATTTTCTGTTACTATAATTTATAAGATATAGTGCCATTGTCAAGGTATCACACACAACATGTACCTGAATTAATGTATCATCTCACGCGCACGTAGATCTCACATCTTGTACCTTTGTGCTACTGTGATATTTACATAGAGAACTACGAAAACGAAATATTACGAAATGTAGTGCATTATATTTGAGGGGGGTGTCATTTTCTATTCTTGTGCAACTAAACATTTACTGTTACGACTTATCCAGTTTTTCAATTCATGTTTAATGTACGTTAAAATATTTTTCTGTCACGTAAATCTACCACTCATCTTACTGAAACCATTTTCTACATCTTCGCAGAGACAAACTAATCCCACAATACTACACTCACGACAATGACACCATGTAATCCGAATACGAGCTTTCTGACAGTTACAGTAAACCACACAAACCTCAATCGATTCTATTATAATTGTATTCATACTTACGAAAATGTAGCAATGAATTATTGCTGTCGCTTAGATTTATTGGTTGTGAGTTACAACCGCATTACAATTCCACATAAATTTCCGTTAAGAATTCGATATCCAACTTCTCTTTACTAAGAAAGGATTAAGACAAAGTGATGAATGTCTAAGAATGATTTTAATCGGTTGCTGATTCGACATTTTAGTAACTACTCGTATATGTTATTGAACAATTTATTGCTAAAAGGTTTGAAATAAATTATTCTTATAAAGTTCACATTCCCACACTTTCTCCATGTTTCAAACCATGTGTGCTGGCCTTACATTGTATTGTGTTGTGGGGTGCATTTTTCATACAATACAATGGTAATAATAATAATAATGGCCTTTATTGATTATACTTGGTTCCTACACCATAATCAAAGGAGCACAAAGTCAGATAAATCTATTGATCTTCTATTCTTTTCCCTGAATCCTCTTTACTTATTTATACGAATTTCTGCAAAAGTAAGTAATTGCAGAGACATTGTTTTACTAGCCCTAAAATATGCAATAAACCACAATTAGCTTCACCGCGACTCGCGAGAAGCTATTGCAACGATGAAAAAATTTCCAAAAATAAAAAAAAATTTTCACATTTCTCGACGTTTCAGAGCATTTGCATCCATTTTCCGTAAAAAAAATTTTGGTGTCTGTGTGTGTGGATGTGTGGTTGTCGCCACGATAACTTGAGAACGGATTAAGGTATCGACTTCAAATTTTCGGGGTTGATTTCTTGTCGAAATATGAAGGTTAAGTTCTTTAGTCAGCCATATTGCACGAAAAGGGCCAAAGGGCCAAACTGTAGCTCCGTTAATATTTGTTGTAGAAGGTCGGAAAAAAACATAATGTAGAGAAATATCAATCGTATAAAAAGTTATCAACAACTTTTTTTCATACTGCAGCCATTAACGGTGTAAATTGTAAATGTCGGTAAATTGGGAAAAAAGTTTATGCAGCTAAAATGTAAAGTCTTTGGTATACACGAATAATCCACAAACTTCGGCTTACGTGTAGCGAATTTGAATGAGTTCAATGCACTGCAACAATTACATTTGACAAAAGTAACAATCTCATCCACATTCGCTCTTAAGTTATTTGATATAATCCTTCCTTAGGCAGTACAGAGACACTAACTTTGCATCATTAGAGGTTGTTACAAAATTTGCACGAGAACGAACGCTTCAACAAGGATGAATTATGCACTGAAACAGACAATAGACTCCTATTAAAATTGTATGAAAAAGTGAACATGAATCTTCTTTCAATCATGTTGAGCGAAACTAGTTTCAGTAAAGTATTAAAGATTCGTTCACATTTCCTAATAACATGAATCATAGACACATGTTTTGTACCCACTGAATCACATTCTATCTATAGTACATCGCAGAAGTTGAACGGTGATAGAACCAAAGAATCACAAAGAACTACTTTTTGCTTGATACCATTTTTAAAATAATTTTGTCATCAAGATTAGTTCTGGTTTTATCCTCACCAAACACGACAAAATACAATTTTGATATATTTGTTACTAATGGTTGATCTCTTTGTAGATACAGCTCTACTCAGCAAACAAGATAGTTGGAGAGGGGATGCTGGCGCTAGAGTAGCTTTTAAAGTACAATCCGGAAAGAAATATTTTGGCGCTTAATTTAAATGTGTATTGTTGGATACACATAAATGTATTGTATGTTGCATGAGAAGTCTTCAGAAAGACTGATTTTAACAAATAAGAGTAACACAATAAAAGGATTAAGTAATAAAACGCCAACGGAAAATGTCAGCTGTAAACTGTAATAATTTACTTTCAGCTGTGAATGTACACCATATAATTTTCAAATATGATTGGACAAATAATTTGCCGCGTCAAAAATTTCAAATACATTATTTTAGTTGACATATTTTCCGACTATCTTGTTTGATGAGTGGAGCTGTACATATATACTTTCAGAATCTTCATTGATATTTTTCACAAAGAAATTCTAATCGTTAATGGAAAAAGAGTAATACAGTTGAGTATCATCAGCATAGTAGATTAAAAGTGTATCTATACTGTATACAGCGGGGGACATAAATTGGCCCTTGCGAGACACCTTTATTTGGCAGAGCCATTATTTTTGGCTCCACTCAGTATAAAATTACTCTTTGACATCTATAACTGAAGTAGTTATTTATGAGGGTTACAGTATCATGAACTAGTCCTACAAATGTCAATATAGTTTGCAGTAGTTTATGGTTCAACATGTCAAATGACTTTGAATAAATCAAGTAATACCAATGCTGTAACACTTCCGCTATCAGTATCATCATGAGATACCGCAGTTGCACAACGAGATATATCCTGCACGAAAACTTGATTGAGAATCAGAGAGAGTGCTGGATGTGTTTTCGTAATTGTATTTTTCTCTGGCACTTTTGACAGTACAGGTATAATATAATAATGGGTCGTATGTCTATAGACACGGGAATTTTTTGGTATGGAACCACTCGTCCTTCTTTACAATCACTTGGGAATACACATTTTTAAAACATTAACATTGATACCATCACAGCTGTTTGATCTAGATATTATCTATGACAATGGTATCCATTAACGTTAACATATTACTTTTAAAAAAACCTCACTTTGGGGCGATAGGAACATATCGATGTATCTGACCGGTAGAGTGAAATATAGACGGTGCTGATAGAAGGCGGGCGATAAGAAAGACGTGCAAAGTAATCTCCAAAAATACATTCCAGGCGATCCATGTATCAACAAATTGTACACATAACCTAGGTTTCTGAGGAAAAAAGGGCAAAGGAAGCAATTGAAAAACCAAAGATGCGGACCTACAAACACACCTGAGCGTGGAAGTCGTTACACCTAAAACACCTAAGCGTGCAAAAAATCGAGAAGCGAGATCGATCAAATGAAAGAAAAGATGAAGTTTTATTTGCATGTACACTTCATTTTTAGCCCTATCCCCAAAGGTGGAAGCACTTATGCTGTGACTTGTCTGTCCATCTATCCGCCAGTTCACGCTACTGCCAAGTCCGTATCGACTCTGGACTTTCACCACAGATCTTATACTCTCTAGGTGTGCAACTACCGAAAAAAGTTTTTCTTTTACATTTTTGACCGACGATGTCAAAATCGTTATTTATGCATAAATTTCGATGGGGAAAAGACAAAACAATGTTCAATAAGTGAATTTAACGCATTTTTTGTGGCGAGTTTTCTAATTATTCAAAAAATAGCAGCACAAAATTAATTACGTCAATTCCAGAAGAGATAGCGTGTCACAAAAGTCTATAGCAATTTGTAAAACAACCTTAAAGAATATTTAATTATTATACAACGTAAAGGTTATTGTCGTACAGACTAAATTATATAATATTATATGACATCCGTCATTAGAAAGGAAGAGAGAGTTATTACATAAAGGAAAAAGTTTACACTGCGACCAGGACTCGAACCTGGGGCCTTTGCCTGTCTAGGGCAATGCTCAACCACTAAGCTACCGCAGCTCCTTAGTCCAGCCACAGTGCAAACTTCCAAATATGTAAAGGGAAAGGAAAGGACTCTTTATCCATCACCACGCAACGCCTCCTATGGTTGGGAAGTTCAGAAACGTGAAGACGAAATCTGTCCTAAGGTGGTATTAGTGACCCCTATCGGGAAAATTGAACAACGTAAAGGTTATTGTCGTACAGACTAAATTATATAATATTATATGACATCCGTCATTAGAAAGGAAGAGAGAGTTATTACATAAAGGAAAAAGTTTACACTGCGACCAGGACTCGAACCTGGGGCCTTTGCCTGTCTAGGGCAATGCTCAACCACTAAGCTACCGCAGCTCCTTAGTCCAGCCACAGTGCAAACTTCCAAATATGTAAAGGGAAAGGAAAGGACTCTTTATCCATCACCACGCAACGCCTCCTATGGTTGGGAAGTTCAGAAACGTGAAGACGAAATCTGTCCTAAGGTGGTATTAGTGACCCCTATCGGGAAAATTGAACAACGTAAAGGTTATTGTCGTACAGACTAAATTATATAATATTATATGACATCCGTCATTAGAAAGGAAGAGAGAGTTATTACATAAAGGAAAAAGTTTACACTGCGACCAGGACTCGAACCTGGGGCCTTTGCCTGTCTAGGGCAATGCTCAACCACTAAGCTACCGCAGCTCCTTAGTCCAGCCACAGTGCAAACTTCCAAATATGTAAAGGGAAAGGAAAGGACTCTTTATCCATCACCACGCAACGCCTCCTATGGTTGGGAAGTTCAGAAACGTGAAGACGAAATCTGTCCTAAGGTGGTATTAGTGACCCCTATCGGGAAAATTGAACAACGTAAAGGTTATTGTCGTACAGACTAAATTATATAATATTATATGACATCCGTCATTAGAAAGGAAGAGAGAGTTATTACATAAAGGAAAAAGTTTACACTGCGACCAGGACTCGAACCTGGGGCCTTTGCCTGTCTAGGGCAATGCTCAACCACTAAGCTACCGCAGATGGATAAAGAGTCCTTTCCTTTCCCTTTACATATTTGGAAGTTTGCACTGTGGCTGGACTAAGGAGCTGCGGTAGCTTAGTGGTTGAGCATTGCCCTAGACAGGCAAAGGCCCCAGGTTCGAGTCCTGGTCGCAGTGTAAACTTTTTCCTTTATGTAATAACTCTCTCTTCCTTTCTAATGACGGATGTCATATAATATTATATAATTTAGTCTGTACGACAATAACCTTTACGTTGTTCAATTTTCCCGATAGGGGTCACTAATACCACCTTAGGACAGATTTCGTCTTCACGTTTCTGAACTTCCCAACCATAGGAGGCGTTGCGTGGTGATGGATAAAGAGTCCTTTCCTTTCCCTTTACATATTTGGAAGTTTGCACTGTGGCTGGACTAAGGAGCTGCGGTAGCTTAGTGGTTGAGCATTGCCCTAGACAGGCAAAGGCCCCAGGTTCGAGTCCTGGTCGCAGTGTAAACTTTTTCCTTTATGTAATAACTCTCTCTTCCTTTCTAATGACGGATGTCATATAATATTATTTAATTATTATAATGTGTATATTTGCTAAAATATGAGGATGCACGTAGCATGTAACACAGATATTGTTTTAATAGGAGAATGAAAGACAAATGTATAATGGTAGGTAAATTAACAAAAAAATTATTAAGATAGAAACGCTAAAACCTTAGAAAAGGGCAAGTTAAATGAAAGATCTTTTAGAAATAAAGGAAAATGAACTTCAACCTAGACCTTATCAATAATATAACATACCGTAGAAATACACAAGACATAATTAAAAATTATATAATAAAGGGGAACCTTCTACATCTAATAAACTCAATATTTTCCGCATTAGGCCCTTTAAACGAAACAAATTATAGAAAACTTCGCTTTGATATTTTCCGCATTTATACGAGATAAATTATAGAAAACTTCGATATTTTCCGCATCAGGCCCTTTAAATGAGACAAATTATAGTAAGCTTCGTACTTTCTAAGAAATATCGCAAATTTCATTACAAAAGAACGTAGAATTGGCATTCGTCCAATTAAAAAGGTAGCCAAACTTATCGTTCCAAGGACCAGAAATGAAAATTAGGTTATGTAGTAGAAAATTTGAAAACAAAAAATCGATATCCAACGTTTTTGTTGAAGAATCATCTAAGTAGTGCAAGTAGGCAATTCAGGAGGGCTAGAGAAGATGCACTTCGGTATTTTAAAAACAAATTAGGAAAAAACAAATTAGGACTAAACTATTCGAACCTAGAAGTTAGTTGCTACATCAGTAGCTACTAGATGTTTTTGCCAGTGGAAGGTTGATCATTAAAGTTAACTAACACAATGATGGTTATGGATTCAAAGTGCTTTGTACTTCGTCAACCCTACTATGTATACTTTGGATACTTATTACACAACATACTGTTCATATCTTTTGTAACGGGCGTTATTTTTGATTAAATTAAATTAATTACTTTTTACTTTTCAAGTTTGTATATATAGAAAATGTTTTTAGAAAAGTGAGTAAGTTTTCAATGATAGATTTAGAAAAGTGAAGCAGAACGGATAGTATACAAGCACAAGTGTCTTATCTGGAATGTGCAGAATAAGATAACAGCTTATAAAAGTGTATATGAAGGGAGCGGGGAAGTGAGTGTTAGTGGACAAGTTAGTTATAATAAGACGGTAGTAGCGGAAGGTGCTCAAGTACAGACTCGCACCAGAATTCTGAATTTATTAAGAGATTTTGCGGAACAAAGCGGAAAGGTACCTAAAAGGTACCATTAAGTGCGATTAAAAGTGTCACTAAGGTGATTTAGAAGCGAAATTACGTTTTAATAAACAGTTTTATATCGGCGTATATGAACCAAAGGTGCATTTAATGTGCGTGAACTGTTAATGAACTCGAAGTAGTGGAATTGAAATATCGAAACGTGAAAACGGAGCTACCTCAATAAATAAGGGTGATCTTCCGAAGTTAGTTTACCAGGGAAAATCCTCAAGGGGTAAAACGCTCGCTTAGTCGTTTTAGTATCGCTTAGTTGTTTTAATATCGCTTTATCGTAAGAGTAGTCGCGTTTTAGTTGTGAATGAGAGACCCGCTTTGTGTTAAATATTAACTTTTCCAAGTGAATTTGACCCCAGTGAGGAGAAGAATTTTAAGGCAACTTATCGTCAAGCGACCCATGAATCGAGCGGCCGTTGGAAGGTACTACGAGAAGACTACGTTATCGCAATAAGGTAGAGAAACATTAAGGTACTGTACCAAAGTTTTATTTACGTATTGATTTGAACTAATAGTGAAGAAAAACTGAGTTTTATGCGTAGTATTTATAGTATTGAGTTCGGATTAAAATTAAAATATAAGCGAAATTGAAATCTAAGCGGATGTAAAGTAGCATTTTTTTAATCTTGATGTCAACGCCTTGCTAGCAAGCGATAAAATTTACCCAGTTCATCTTTTGTGTAGGTAGAAATTACGTTTATTTTTTAGGAGTTGTACATTTTGTTTCATTTTGAATAACTTTGTAATAAATTGATTTTGTTCTTGATTTTATGGAATTTTTCAATGATTCTTACCTAAGTGTAAGGAAAGTAAAAACGTATTTTTCATAAAGTTTGACGCTAAATGAAAGGTTAAGGACCCCATCACATGTACTTGAGTGATTATAAATAAGCGTTGCATGTAACTAAAATCACTGTCTTCCAAATTAATCGATGATAGCATTTTTAATAAGATCGAACCTGAGTAAATTGAGAAAGTTTTATCAAATTTATATTTAATCCTTTTCATCCCCAACTGAGCTAGCCTGGGAAGGAAAAGTACGAAAAAGGTAGGTCCAAGCGTACTGCCAAGATAGCAAGATTATCGAACATTTTAACCACGAACCTGAAGAAGTTTATCAACATGTTTGTAACTTCCGTTACAAATGGCGCAGCAACGTGAGGGCTCGATTAGCACCCTGTAAACAAGAATCTCATGCTCCTGGGTATTGAATTGAAATCAACCAGTGGCGTAGCTAGAAACATTTGTAACTTCCGTTACAAATGGCGCAGCAACGTGAGGGCTCGATTAACACCCTGTAAACAAGAATCTCATGCTCCTGGGTATTGAATTGAAATCAACCAGTGGCGTAGCTAGAAACATTTGTAACTTCCGTTACAAATGGCGCCGCAACTGGAGGGCTCGATTAACGCCCCGAAACCAATAGTCTCATGCTCATCTGAAAACAAATTTTAAGAAAAAGAAATTTAACCAGTGGCGTAACACGAAAAAATTAAACAAAGAAAAAAAAAATATTTGAAAAGAGAACAGAAACCAATAAATATTAAATAATTATTTTATGGAATTACGATCCGGTTTTAAGAAGGCTCCTCGAATAATTGAAACGAGTAGAATGGCCAACGTTCAAGACAGTGAGGATATTATCTTTAGTGAAGAGAGTCAAGAAATTACGGCAGCTCAAGAAGCACCAACGCAAAAAATGGATATGTCAATGTTAGCCCAAATAATGCAAGCGATCCAAAAGGGACAAGAAGAAATGAAAAAAGAAATAAAATCGGGACAAGAAGATATGAAATCAGGACAAGAAGAAATGAAAGCAGGGCAAGAACAAATCATTAGACGACAAGACAGAAATATGGAACAATTGAGAAGCGAAATAAGAAGCCAAAGGCAAGAATGCGAAAGGAGATTTAACATCCAAGAAAAGAAAATTGAAGATTTAAACCAACAACACGTGGGCTTCACGCAGCAAGTAGATTATGAATTCCAGAAAATGGATCAGAAATTTATTAGGAATGAAAGAATCGTCGAACAAAAGATGAAAGTTATAGACAACAAAGTAGAAAAAAATATAGAAGAGATCGAAACGATCAAAGAGAAAATTAAGGAAGAGAAAACGACGGCCAACACCAATGCAACCACAGTGATCTACAAGACCGAAGGAGTAGGGGCACAGAAACCGAAGAAATTCGATGGAAGTTCAAGAAGTGTGCACCCCGTCAATTTTGTGAAGTCGTTAGAGAACTATTGGATGAATATGCCCTTACAAGAAGAGCAAAAGATGAACATAATGGAGGATTATTTAGAAGGATGCGCTAAAGCATGGGCCGATCTGCACCAAGGCCAATGGAGAGATTTCAAAGAATTAAGAGTAAAATTTTTAGAACAGTTTTGGTCTACCGAAAAACAGAATAAAATTAGACATAGACTGAACACACCAAGGCTGTATGAGGCAAGAAATGGTACCTATACAGACCACGTATGGTACTGGGTCTCGAAGACCGCACACCTAGAACCGAGAATAAACGAAGACCAGTTGATAGAAGCACTAGTGGGTCATTTCCCAAGAGACGTGCAAATGGTACTGTATGCTGCCCAGGCCAAAACCATCAAGAATTTAACAGAAATTCTCGAAAAAATACAAGAGACCAACCGAGAGTGGCGAAGAGATTCATCAAGAC
Organism: Pyrocoelia pectoralis; assembly: GCA_036250285.1. Classification (NCBI taxonomy): domain Eukaryota; kingdom Metazoa; phylum Arthropoda; class Insecta; order Coleoptera; family Lampyridae; genus Pyrocoelia; species Pyrocoelia pectoralis. The sequence goes on along the minus strand of CM070079.1, from coordinate 38,922,374 downwards.
AAGAATCGCAAGGCCGCGACCAGCGAAACAGTCAAAACCGAAATAATTACCAACATAATGACAGAAGGAATGCGAACCACGTGAATTACAGAAGAGGAAGGGGAGGCCACTATGGACCACCCGGAAGATATTACGAAGATCGTCGACGAAATGAAGAGGCTGAAGAACGTCGGCCAGACAGCGAGGCGGAAAACTAGATTCGACTGGACGAGGAGCTCCACTTGTCCAGCGGCAACAGCGGGAGCAACAACAATTAATTAATTTCGTCAAAGTATTTTATAACCAATGCAAAACCACACAAAAATTAGAAGAAAATCAGGTACAGGCTCAAGAAGAAACCGCAAGTATTACAGAAGAGTCCGATATCGAAGGAATTGGTGATAACAGCGAAGAAGAAGAGAACACTTACCAACCAATGGTCTTAGGAAAGATGGAGGGGGTGACTCAACAATTTTTAGTAGATACAGGGAGTCAAATAAGCCTCATGTCCGAAGAATTATATACACAACTTGAACCTAAAAATGCAATAATGTTACCCACCAAGGGGTTAACAATACAGGGAGTGAATGGAAGAATCTCCAAAGTGACAAAACACGTCCTCATGAGGATTGAAGTGGGTGAAAGCGACCACGACCACGGTTTTTACGTAGTAAAGGGAATTGATCCGCCCATTATTTTGGGAGTTGACTGGATGTACGAAAAGAAAGCCACGATAGAAGTCAAAGAGAAGAAAATGAAGTTTATGCATGAAGAAGCCGACTATTACGTGAAGTTTAAGGAAAACGGTTCTCGTATGTATAAGTCCAGAAATATGACGATATGTGGAACCAGACACCGGAAAAAGAAGAAGAAAGGGAAGAGATATAGGCGAAGAAAAAGAAGAAAGAAAAATGTAAAAAGATATGGTGGGTCAGAACAACCCAATTGTACAGAAAACTTACAGGCAGCTACCTCTGTCTAACCCAACCAACATATTACCTTAATTTCCTTGTATCCATTTGGAAAACTTTCAGTTTCACTGAGGGTGTTTGTATATAGTGTTAAATTTGTTATATGATGTATAAACCTAAACTCTAAGTATGTTGTTTTCGATTCAACCGTTCAGTTGTATCAAAAACAAGAGGGGGTACTGTAACGGGCGTTATTTTTGATTAAATTAAATTAATTACTTTTTACTTTTCAAGTTTGTATATATAGAAAATGTTTTTAGAAAAGTGAGTAAGTTTTCAATGATAGATTTAGAAAAGTGAAGCAGAACGGATAGTATACAAGCACAAGTGTCTTATCTGGAATGTGCAGAATAAGATAACAGCTTATAAAAGTGTATATGAAGGGAGCGGGGAAGTGAGTGTTAGTGGACAAGTTAGTTATAATAAGACGGTAGTAGCGGAAGGTGCTCAAGTAAAGACTCGCACCAGAATTCTGAATTTATTAAGAGATTTTGCGGAACAAAGCGGAAAGGTACCTAAAAGGTACCATTAAGTGCGATTAAAAGTGTCACTAAGGTGATTTAGAAGCGAAATTACGTTTTAATAAACAGTTTTATATCGGCGTATATGAACCAAAGGTGCATTTAATGTGCGTGAACTGTTAATGAACTCGAAGTAGTGGAATTGAAATATCGAAACGTGAAAACGGAGCTACCTCAATAAATAAGGGTGATCTTCCGAAGTTAGTTTACCAGGGAAAATCCTCAAGGGGTAAAACGCTCGCTTAGTCGTTTTAGTATCGCTTAGTTGTTTTAATATCGCTTTATCGTAAGAGTAGTCGCGTTTTAGTTGTGAATGAGAGACCCGCTTTGTGTTAAATATTAACTTTTCCAAGTGAATTTGACCCCAGTGAGGAGAAGAATTTTAAGGCAACTTATCGTCAAGCGACCCATGAATCGAGCGGCCGTTGGAAGGTACTACGAGAAGACTACGTTATCGCAATAAGGTAGAGAAACATTAAGGTACTGTACCAAAGTTTTATTTACGTATTGATTTGAACTAATAGTGAAGAAAAACTGAGTTTTATGCGTAGTATTTATAGTATTGAGTTCGGATTAAAATTAAAATATAAGCGAAATTGAAATCTAAGCGGATGTAAAGTAGCATTTTTTAATCTTGATGTCAACGCCTTGCTAGCAAGCGATAAAATTTACCCAGTTCATCTTTTGTGTAGGTAGAAATTAAGTTTATTTTTAGGAGTTGTACATTTTGTTTCATTTTGAATAACTTTGTAATAAATTGATTTTGTTCTTGATTTTATGGAATTTTTCAATGATTCTTACCTAAGTGTAAGGAAAGTAAAAACGTATTTTTCATAAAGTTTGACGCTAAATGAAAGGTTAAGGACCCCATCACATGTACTTGAGTGATCATAAATAAGCGTTGCATGTAACTAAAATCACTGTCTTCCAAATTAATCGATGATAGCATTTTTAATAAGATCGAACCTGAGTAAATTGAGAAAGTTTTATCAAATTTATATTTAATCCTTTTCATCCCCAACTGAGCTAGCCTGGGAAGGAAAAGTACGAAAAAGGTAGGTCCAAGCGTACTGCCAAGATAGCAAGATTATCGAACATTTTAACCACGAACCTGAAGAAGTTTATCAACATGTTTGTAACTTCCGTTACACTTTAGAAAGGATGCTTGGAAGAAAATTGTAGAGGTTCTATAAAGCGTTTTATTTCCTTCCTTGCATTGTATTCTGCAAGATAATCGATACAACTTGTATATTATTTTCAACATTATTATTAGGGTTTACATTTATTTAATTAAAACACAGATTGTGTATCAAACTCTCGATATAATACTTTATTGTACAGCAGAGAAATGTTCGCTTGTGGCTGAGGAAAGGCAATCTGGAAGATAAAGGATTGTGTAACCAGAGTAATTTTGGAAAGAAAAACTACGCCTCCTAATTTCCTTCGTATGACCGTTTCCCTTCCCGAAATATGTAAAAGTGAAATTCAATTTCGCCAACTAAGCTGCGTGTCCCATATGGGCATTGCCGAGAAAGTTGTTTAAAAATGTAATTTACATTAATGACACCGAAGCAAGTTAGCGAAATCGAATTCCTTTAGTTTCGTATACTTATTGCCAAGTAATACAGTAACCTTCAATTTGATTTACTGCGCTTTATTACAGTGACGTCAGTGACTTTTATAACAATGAGATAGAAGATTAGTGCAATGGATGAATTCTGTGTAAATTTTTTTTTTTTATTTTATTCGATTTACACCCAAAAAACAGTCAATATTACATTTTCTAATCCGTACATATGCAAACTAAGTAAAAAAGAAATTCGAGCAACTAATTAGTCATACTTTTTGCACTTTTATTATTATCTCTTCAGAGCTGCGATGAAAGGTACAAAATATGTGATTGGAAGACTACTTAGAGTATTATATAATTGAAAATTGCAAATTTATGAAAGCCACGTTTCTGATTCCTACAATACAACTTATTCATTTTAACATCGGCACAAAATAATTACGAAATAATGCTCCACAAAAAGGAGTTTTCATTTACTTTTTCATATTGAAACCAAAACCAATCGACTTACTTTAAGTTCCCCCTTTTACGAAACGCGACAATAAAAATAGGTTATCACCGTATACTTGTTTCCCTTTCCTATAAATCGTTATTCCCATTAAGGGATTCCTTTGCGTGGATGTATTTGTATGCAAATTGCATCTTCCTTGAATTCGGCAGTCGCGCTTTTTTCAATGTTTTCTTGTATCATATACAATTGCAATAGAGGCTTCAAGTACTTCAATTACTTTGTGCATTATTGCAAAGGACCTACTGATAGTACGAAATTTTATGTGCGATCATTAAGTATTTTTAATTTGATCCAAATGGACAATTTTTATTACGTTTTTGTTACTTTATATCGAATTTTACATTTTGAGGACAAAGCAAATAACGTTGGTAAACGATATATAATAATTTAATTAAATTATGTGGAGTATTTCGAAGGGGAGCCTATTTATTTGCATACATGTCCCTATTTCCCAAAGCAGTAATTCCATTTACTCAAACCGCTACTTTATAATTTACGAGCCACGTTTCTCTGCATATAAAGTAATAACCCTAGAAAACTCAATTGGATGGTTTCTTTTTCTCGTATCCGTCTCGGCGTATTACCAACATGAGTTACTAGGCGACATATCCATCAAAAAAAGAAATTAAGGTAAGGGCCTACCTGTAGGACTTGGAGTTAGTTCTTTCATCGATGTTTGTACTTGTAAGTCGTATTTCTTGAACAAATCTAATTTGCGTGACAAGGAAGACTCCGCATTGCTTACCGATTTTCTGTATTCGCGTGTACCGAAAGCTTTATAAGGAACCATCATACCGACGCTTAAAATTAATTTCGAGGACGAAGTCGGTACGTTTAGTGGTGATTGAATATGATCTTCTTCGATGACTTCGGGTGTAATTGTGGTTACAATGCGGCCGCTCGAAGAACCGACACGAATACCGTTTCCTCTGGAACTTGTACCATTTTTACCACCACCAATACCGACTTTTAAACCACTTCCCCTTTGTACGTTACGATCCTTCCAAGCTGGTCCGCCGCTCACTACTAACAATGCAAATGCAACTGTTAAAAGCAAAACGGCGAAATGCATTTTTGCAACAGAATTTTAGTTCCGGGAAAGTTTTGACAGTACAAAAAAGCGCTCAAAAAAGTTTGTTAACATTTTTTTTAAAGTATTTCCTTCACATTTTAGATTAAAGAGAAATGCTGTAAGAAAGAAGAAATTTCATTTGGAGTTTGAATAATTTGGTTATAGCTTGCGTGAGAAAACTTTAAAGTGGAAAATGAGAATGGGTAATTCTAACGCTTCACGTAGTATTCGACCACGGTCGGCTGCTTGCGATAAACGCGACAGTAAAACTGACGAAAAGCGTCGCTTGCATTGCGGAATTTCAACGCCCATTTGCCCAGTCTTGCGCACAACTTCAAAATTTGCAATATTTAAAATAAAGACGTAAACGCGCTTATTTACTTATATTATGCATATCTAAATCTATTTCCAATAAGCTCGCAGGTTATTAAGTTTCCGCTCCAGGAACTAGACTTCCATTAATTTCCCTGATACTAATAGAAATGTATGACATTATGCAAAAAATATCGATTTTTGAAATTACTACAGAGAGAAGTAAGCTAAACACTGAATGATCCGATTTTCACAAACAAGATTAAATTTCCCCGTCGTTATTATATAAAAAATACGAATAACTTTTCACTCTTTTCCAAAATGTAATGACACTTGTTACGCGTTGTTGCAACTTACATCGTAATATATCAAATACTAAATCCTTTGTGTTGAGGTTTCTCGGAGAGATACAAGCTTTTAGTGGACGTCAATTCATAATCATCTCAGTGACTTTTATAAGTTAAGCTGAAACGAATTTTGAGCAAACTGCGATACTAATCCGCAATTTCAAGTGCTGGTGAGTCGGAAACCATCGAATAGAACCGCGCCATACTTTTATTTCTCTTCGCTAAGTGTCATAAATATTTTTAGATTTATAGTCCATTATAGTTTGTTCCTCCAACGAAATGAACTTGGATAGGCGCAGTATTCTATTATGGAACAAAATTAAGCGTTACGTCGCGTATCACAAAAAGATTTTACTTGAAATAATATTCGGCATTTCCCTTTTGAAGACAATCGATATGCATCCTAAAAAACTGTCGTGGTGACTTTGTTGGATAACTCCTCGGCGGCGAATCCTCCAGTTTCAACTGCTTTTTGGTTGGGATCAATCCATGTTTCGTTCACGGATATCAAATGACGGTGGTTTTACACGCCAAAATTCACGCGGTTACATGCTACCAATGGTTGTCACTGCACTTTCACAGTGGTGAGTTGAGAAATGATTGTTGGGAAAGTTACGTTATGTGAAATTCAAAAAGTCAAGGGTTTGTTGATCTCCTCCGTGTATATGGGGGAAAGAGGCAGACTCTCAGCCCATTATGGATCGAACACAACAGTATTTGATGCCGAAAAATTTCGCATGTGGGCAAATTTCAGTGGAGAACAACGCTACCAACACTAATTGATAGTCAAATTTTCGGGGGAACGAGAGATCAGCTTTGACTAATCTCATTCAAAATCTTCTGCAACGAATGGTAACATAATAGATGATCGGCTAGGTAAAGAAGGTTGAAAAATGCCTTTTATAGGACTCCAACCGAAATGTGGTATTGCACATGAAAGGCTGACGAAGTAAATAAAAGACATTCTACAGTACAGGAAAAATATTGCAGGAACATCCCTGCCTAAAGGCTGAGGAATACTTTCAAGTCAAAAACCGGATAACCCGCTGAAATTCAATAAGAAAGACATGTATAGGTCTCGAATGAAAATTCCATTCATAAACACAATGTTAGGGGTTGTGATGGAGCATACAATACCTTAAGATACCTACAGGTTATTTCCTTAAAGAAAGAACATCACACTCAAGAACATTACAAAAAACTCCTTCAAAAAGATCCTAATTTTATTTTTAAAAAGCACTTGGGATGGCACAATAAGTCTGATGGCTGCAGTACAGCGACTTACAGGGATCCTTTGAGAGGAAAGAGAGAAAAGGACACTGTCACGAATTTGAAATACTTAAGCCTCTAAGGCAATGTTGTAGATCACTGAACAATTTGTCGTAAAGGTTGTTAATCTGACCTACACGTTGCCAATTCGTTGTTGTCTAAAGATATCTTTTAAACGGGTCTCAGCGAAATTGAGTTCAAGTTAACTACTGAGCCCCATAAAGGCATCGTGATGAATGTCACTTACTTTATTACTCAATAGAGTTAAGCAAGTACATACTCAAATGGCAAGGGAACAAAACCGGAAGAGGTGGGCTGCATTGTTGTTCTTCATTCCTTCTAAGTTCATTACTTATAAGTTATAAACATAGCAGACTCTCGAAAGCATTCGCCTCGATTACCTATTTTTATATTGTTTTGGTACACGCAAATTGTGTCCAAAACGTCCAAGTTTCTAAACGTTTCGGATGTTGGCCATGTCTAAGGATAGCTGGAATTATTCCAGTACATTTTCAGCGGCACCATCATTTAAAACACTGATCTCTTGGTTGATTAACTTAATTTCTAAGTGTTTTGGTGTAATCAGCACCGTGAAGATATTTTTTGAGTCCCAATTCATGATGAAAAATTGTTTCAAGCGTACCTATTGAAAAACTGAACGTCTTCGACATATCTGTAGCAAAA